>CM062818.1:1239046761-1239516668 GCA_031772625.1 Pinus tabuliformis
TTTTGCAGGAAATTAGTAGAAGAAATATGGAGAAAAAGATCTCAATTAATGAGAATGCTCCAGCAATTAAAGATTATAATTTTGAGCAAATAAAATTGATTGGACAGATTTTCTTTCAACAAACTTTCCTCTCTAGAATTCTTTTGCAAATATTATAAATAGCAGATTGCATAATGTGATAAGGGGTTGCTCTCCTCTGCAATTCTAGAATTCTAAAAGAACTTCTGTAATAGGGATTTAGAGTTGTAGGTGGGAGGAGTGGAATCTCAGATCTGGGGATTATTGAGGTTTTTCTTCTACATTCTGAGTTATGTATAATGAACAGTATTTGCACTATTGTAGCTCTGGTTTTGAAAGTAGAAGCTCAAACATTGTAAAGGATTATTAGAGACTGAAGAAATGGATTCAATAAATTGGTATTTTGAATACTATTGTTTTAGATGCCAGTTTCATTTTTGATAACAAGAAGGTCTCAATTTACTTTCATATTTGTGCACTTTTTTCGGTATGGGTAATTTGTTTATATTTTATGTTATTATTATCTTTTCTCTTATGGGATGAACTCTTATTTCTGAATAACTATTTACCCATAGCTCTGTTTTTTAATACTGGTTTAATAAATAGTTATATGTTGCAAACTTCTTCTGCATATTATTGTTTAATAATTCAAATTACTGATTAAATAATCAAAATCATTCTGAGAACTTATTCCTGAGTGTTGTTGATTGATTATTTAAGTTATGAGGTCTCAATGGGATGTGTGCAGTATTCATAATGTCAGTTAATTGAACTTCTTCATTAACTTGATATTCATTATAAACAAGACATATTTAAATCTCAATACTTTAAATCCCTGCTCTTGGTTGGGTTAGATCTATATCTTCCTAATTGAGATAGGTTTAAGATAGTTTCTTTTGCTTGCATCTTAGAACAATTTTCCATTTAGAATAATTTCTACATTCTTTTAAATCCTCTTCCCAAAGAGGCAAACTTTAGTAGTGGATTCGCTGAGCCTAAATCAGCTTAAGGATCACTTTCTTGCCTGATCAGAAAGAATGTTGATCTAATGTCTCTTTTCCATTGGTGAATGAAAGTTCTATTTTAAAGCCATTGAAGACTGAGAGAAGGTAACTGGACTTAGTTGAACTAGTCGGAACCACCATTCCAAACGGAAAATGAGCTGCTTTAAGGTCTGGATCGGGTGGTCATCCTCCATGTTGTTGCAACGATTTTCAAGGCTTCAACATTTTGGCGCTAGAAGGAGGGCCTAAAACTTGTTGTCTGTTGGAGTCTTTTCAATTTTAACATTTTAGTTAATTACGATAGCTCCTCTTAAACTTCCAATTTGGAGTTGTATCCATGGACATGCATCTTCGAATACTCCACCCAAAGTGGTAAGACTCTTGTCTCAGGTAAAATTTAATGGTAAAAGAAATTCTTCTGCTTTTAATTATGTCCTTCAATTTATTCAAAATGTTTCAAATTATGATTTTCAAGGAATTGATGAAGGCATCTTATGCAGAATTTTTACTCCCACATTTGTGGCAGAAGCCAGAAACTGGTGTAAAACTCTTCCGGTTGTCTCAGTTCACAACTGGAATCAATTTGTTACAATTTTCATTTGTAGATTTGACAGCTATAATTATGGTTAGGTATATAATGAAATTGAATATCTACGAAAAGAAAATGAGTCTGTTAGATATTTTAATATTCAATTTCATTTGAATTGTTTAAAATTTAAAGTCAAACATAAACCAACGACAGAAGAATCACTAGATTGGTTTGAACATATTTGTTCTCTTCCTCCCATTCCCGATCCATATGAAATTAGTTCAAGCTTTGTTCCATCCCCTTCTAACATAAATGAGAATTCCAATATGGATGTCCAAATAAATTGTGATGAAGTGGTTTCACAAAGCTTGGAGAATATTTCTAATCAAATGTAAGAAGACAACAACAAAAATTTTGGAGAAAGAGCTACATTGGAATCTGAAAGTTACTTTGCTTTAAATTCAGAAAATCAGATTGCAAATCAGCAAGTGCAAGAAACAATCAAAGTAAATAATAGCATGCAAACTGCTGTATAAATTTCTCAATCTTTCCATAATGAGCAAATGCCGAAATCAGAGCAGTAAAACAATCTTCTTAAAAAACGCATAGTACACAAAGGAATGATCTGCAATTTGAAATTTACAATGAGCATAATGCATAAGAGTTCTTAAACAGAGACATTTTTAATTGCATTATTTCAGATTCACATTTTTCCCTCTATCCTGATATTTTTAATGATGGTAATTTCCCCCTCTTGGTATTAATGTTATTTTAGAAATTAAAGAGGATGATTTAAATGAATTAGAAATAAATTTTTATCGAGATAGAGAAACAATAATTGATTATTCTTTTTCCATCAATGAACATGAAATTCTTGTTCCTCTTTGTTTGGATATATTGGATGAGATTGAAGGGAATTTTAGAGAATCTTGTGAAGTCATTTATGATAATTACTCTGACATTGAGGATGTTGATTTCTATTTTTCTCAAGAGAATTCTCATGAGAAGATTCAAATAACATCTGAGAATGAGGGACATTTTAATTTAGAAATTATTCCAACCAATCATCATTCTAGAGCATAAAATTATCTTCATAACTTCACTATTCGAGAAAATATTCCAATTTATGATTCATATCATGATCAAGCTTTCATTCCTATTCATAATCATAAATCTCTTTATAATTCACAAGTTGGAATTCCAAATTACTCAAATTCCATAATTCTGGCTAATCCTTGTGAAAAAGAAATTATTTCAAAACATTTCCAATTGTGCTGTAACATTAGTTGTAACAATAGTGATTTCATTTTATTTCTGTTTCCTCATTTCTTTTGTTTAAAATCAGATTTTATTTCTAATTCTATTTTTCAGATTTTTGATACTTTATGCTGGCATATTGAGCACTTTACTATCAAACATTCAATTGATGCATTACCTTGTTAGAAAATTAAAGTTTTATATTATAAGCATGAGCATCAAAAACTATTAACATTTCAATTTCAATCAATACTAATGTTTCATCAAAAGCTTCTATCTTCTCAAAAGAAATATCAACAAGAGAATGTAATTTTACAATCTGGTCAGCAATCAAATTCAATTAATAATTTTCCATTTTATTTGACAGATTTCCATCCATTTTTCATTAATTCATTTGGAAAATATTCTTTCATAGAAGATTTTTAATAATTTAACATTTGTATATAATACTAACAATTTTTTCAGGACTTTGAATGTAAAAGTTCATATCCACAATCTGACCTTTTATCTCCTCTTTTGAACATTTCCCAATTATTAATAGAAACCCATCCAGATTTCTATGATCCATTTGGTATTCAATTGGAAAAGAAATTTCAAGAGAAAGAGATTTTAATTAAGTTGCTAACAATAACTCTGCATTCTATTTACATATTTATCTTTCTTAGTTTAGTTAGATTTGTATTTTTATCACTAACATTTGAATTGTACATACATACAGAAATTAAAATAAGAAAATGGTTACACTGGGAATATGACTATACATAGTCATTTTTATGTATACGATTAGAATAGGAGTAGAATTAATGTAGTTAATTTATTTTCAACAGTTCTGTAGATATAAATAAAACAAAGAAATCAACCCTTCTCATATCATATACATTTTTAGTAAAACATTTAATTCCTATCAGAAAGTTTTAATTCTTGTTTTCTTTTTTAAAATTCCTTGCAGCAATACCTCTACCCATGAATACATCTCTACCTATTTCGAATAATGTATTGACAGAATTTAATTGAGTATGAACCTAGCATACATTTAAATCTGTGTTGATATTTTTCCACAATTAGTGGCTTTATCTAATTATAAACTGTAGTTTATTATTTGATGCTTCAATACGCATCACATTTATTTACTAAAGGCATTATTGAACAGTCACTATAACAATACAAATATTTTTCAAGTTAATTCAGAATGAGCAGATATAATAAATTGTTATTGCAATTCAAAATGGAAGCATATTTTCATATTTATTTCTGGTGAATTTTATGAATTTCGGATTTCCTGAACATGAATAAACAGATTTTGTTCAGCTTGATTGCTAACTCTAATTTAGAATAAATAATAAGATGATTTTGAACGAAGTCAAAATTTTGATAAATCGAAGGAAGAATTTGAAGACTCATGAGGTAAAATCTACAAACAATTTCCTTCCAAGTATGCATTTACAAGCTCGTTCTCATCTCTTATTAGTTTCTCTTTTCCTTAGTTTATTTTTTATTCTTGTTCTGTTTTATTTACAGGTTTTCATTTGTTTTCAAAACTTGAAGTAAGCAGCAAACTCATTTCAAATTTGCAACAGGTTCAGGGAAATTTTATTTGTGATTCATTAGAATTTGAGCATTTTTTAAATTTTTCTTTCATTCATCATTTCAATTTGATTTTCATATTGTTGATACTACGTTGAATACATATTCGCAATACTACCATCCCACTCATCTTCGTCAATCATTTCATTCCGATATCACATCATCCACTTCACAACCATTTGTAGCGAAATATTTCATCGGAAGTAGCTTTTAGCATTTTTGATAACAAATTGTTCATAAAAGATCTTCGATGTATTACCTTGCTCATATGTCATATCGCATTTCGCATATCGGAGGTTTGCAGTTGAATATACTTCCATTATCATGAATCGCTGATCTTCGAAAAACGACTTTACCGATATTGTGACAACCACATAATTCCGGACTTGATATGAAATTCAAATCAAGTTTATAAAATATCACGTCCATTCAATCGCAATAAAAGTAGGGGCATAATTTTAAAGGGCCGATGTGTCGGATCCGATATGTTATTAAATTTTTATCATAAAATTATTGGGTCCACTCTTCATCGCATATCGGAATATCGAGAATTGTTACCTCATGTGCTTAAGATCGTTGATCGCCAATTAGACACGTCATCCATCGCATCACTGATATCGCAATCGCTTCATCTCATTTTTATTTATGCTCACATCACAATTCCAAATCTGTGATGTGTGTTGTGTGATGTGGGAAGCACAATGTAAATATTCCCCGATCCCTGATATAATATTTCTTCAATGATGCGATTGCTCCATTTCATCACACATCTTCTCATGTATGTTTTCATATCGGCAATTTGCCATTGCAATCTCCGATGCGATAGCTTCCAATGCATGCCTTTAAGCCATTAACATTTAATCGATATATGGCATAACAACAAAGGTGAAGTCATGCAAATTAAACTTGAAGTATGGTGAAGAAACATGTGATACGACGATGTGTTATTTTAAAAGCGAACTTGGGTAACCACTGTGGTAAGAAAGCAGTTAATGACCAATTTGCAACATATTTAAATCATTTCAATTTCTCATACATTTCATTTTTAAATATATAATTCCATAATTAAATATGGAATTCAAGACCTCTCTATCTTCATATTTAAATTTTATTATCTTGGATTTGGTCTTGATTCTGGACAATTTATAAAATCACGGAGTTTATATGAAACTTATAATATTTTGAGAAACAGTGATTACTGCAAATTCTCATTCTCATTTCTGATGCATTTGTTTTTCCTTGAACACTAAGCATTCCATTTTTACTTTTTACTGCTTACTTTAGTTTAAATAAAATAAATAATGATTCTGGGTTATAAGATTTTGGTTATTTTGCCTTCTTCATGTTTTAATGTTAACTAAAAGAAGAAGTCAGTTAGTATTAGAGAAACTAATACCTTTCAGGTAAGATCAAATGCAATTATCCAATGGTAAGATCCATGTACCCACTTTCACTAATTTCCATTTCATTACTTTAGTTTTGTTTTTAAAATATATTAATATAAAAAATTTGTTTTGCAGTTCTCTATTTGAAGCTTTCAATCCTCTGCCGGATCATATTTTCGAAGTCCTATACTCTTCTCTTGGTTTTAGTTCAACAAGCAGCGATAATCTTTATCGAAACAGCTACACCAGGAAGTTTCTAAACCTTTAGTTTGTTTCTTTAAGCATTCATTTTCATTATTAGAAAAAGATTAAGACAATGCTTAAAAACAAGAAGATTGATATCAGACATAAAATTTTCATTGTGGCTGAATTTTATCGTCACTGCTATCCAAAAAGCCTAAAACACTTACAACCCTGCAAGATATGATTTTTCTAAATCTCGACATAAGAAGGAATGAGCGATTATTTTCTTTTTTTCTTCATATTATTGAGAAATTGGTATAAACATTCTTGTTTGAGTTTATCTTACAAAACTTGGATTTTCCTTTCCACTTTTAAATTTCTTCATTTTTATTTTTGTTTGTTGATTTCTTTTCTCACTTTGGCTTAAGAATTCTTTTCTTTTGCTTTTCAGTTTTAATTTTGGTGACTTCACTATGATTTATATGGAAGGCCTTCTTGTTACCTAAAAATGGTCGGCATACATAAGGAAAATTGTTAATAGTCACCTATTAGCTTTTTCTTTAATTTCTTAATAAAATTTGTTTTTCTTATTATAAAGGTAGACATACTTAAGGAAGAGATTATAAAATAAGAGAAGTCGGCAAAGTATCATAAAATATGGAGAAATTTCTTTTTCATCAAAACTGTAATCATCTTAAGATTTCAATACTTTATTAAGATTTTTCAAATTTCTATTATCAGTCAAGAAAAGTTATTTTTAATCAAGTAAAGACACTTTACAGCAAAGCACCTTTTAACTCTGAAATTGCCATTCTTAACTCTTAAGGAGTTAATGATTTTCTGTCCCAAAGAGTCTTATTTTTCTAGAGTATAATCTAGAGATATGTTTAAACTTAAAAGATAAGAGGTCTCATCATGTGTCTACTTACCATGATCATAGGGGAAAAATAGGCTGACATTACCAACACTGCTAAACAAACTAGGGTAATGGTTTATGATTGTAAACAATTATAAGACGAGGGGTCTCATTACGAGTCAGTTTGTTCAGTTCAATTATAACCAGTGAATGGCATTGTCAACTATCTGGCTATCAAACCAGGACAATGGCTTTTAGGAACTAAAAAATAAAAAATAAAAAAATAATACATATATAAATGGATTTATCTCTAGGTCAATAATTCTTAAAGAGATGGGATTCTTAATCATTGATAATTAAAAAATAACCCTGTCGAGACTATAGATGTTTGCTAGAAGCAGTGGCTCTACCTATGACAAATGAGTGTATTTTAAAATCTAAGCTGTAAAGTGACCCCTGCTTTATCTCTACAACTAATTAAGCACTGATATAGAGTTTTGAAATATTTTAATTTATGAGAAATTTTAAGAAAATTACAATAAGATGCTTCTTGCTTTTATTCAAAATTAATGAACCTAGTTAAGCATTCCAAAAAATAATTATCTTCCCTAATTATTTTTACTTTGATTTTAGGAAAATTTCATCAAATAGAGATAAGTGGTTCTTCTCTCATGTGTCGCCATTGTTGTGGTAAAACACAACACCCCCACAACCCCCCCATTTTTGATTTGTTCACTTCAAATAATGGGGATCCTTTCTATAAAAATTTTGCTAAACACCTTTTAGGATTTTTATTTAGTTGATTATCTTACGATTTTGTTAATTTTTCATTTTTTTAGATTCTTGTTTTGATTGCCTTGTTAAAATTGATTTTTTATAAGTTTCCCATTGATACTTGTTTCGCCTCATTTGGTCAACTGGTTCGTAAATGACACTCCTTAGAAGTCTAATCATTTATGTTGCATGGGTTAAAATGCATAAAATGTACAATATTCCATGTTTGGAAACAAATTTGTTTAATAATGCAGTTATTTTAAATATTAACCCTAGTTAGTTCTTATTAACATTTTTCATTTTTACTTATACAGCCAAATCATGGAGCATCGGGATTTTAGAAATTTACTCCAATCTCCAAATTAATTATTAATCTCAAAAAACCCAAAATGTCAAAGTCGCTGTTGTTTATTTTTATTTTTCTAATAGTTGTAGTTTAAATAATCTCATAATTTAATTAAACATCATTAAAATAAAACCAAAATAACAAAAATTGATATTTAACATCAAATTTTAAAATTAATTATTATAATAAAATATAATTAATTTAATTAAAATTAAAACTTACTATTAAATATATATATATATATATATATATAAGTAAAAAATTATATCGCATATCGCAACCATTGCAATTTTCATAACATACCCATCTTAAAAATCCCTATAGCCCTCATATCCCCGATCGCCGATATGCGATGAAAACCTCAAGCATTAAACATAGTGTTCATAATTTTATGGTTTGTTTTTAAAAGGGCACTCATACGTGAGTGAAATAGGAAAGGTAGGATAATTTTAAGTTAAAATAATATTAAATTAATACTTAATATTTATTAATTTAAATAATTAATTTTAAATTAATTAAATTAATTAATATGTAACATATAATTAATATAATTAAATTGGAATTTAATTATTATTTAGATTAATATTAAATAGTTAATTATATATTAATTAGTTAGATTAATATTAATTAATAATTAGTTTATTAAATAATTAGTTTAGTTTATAATCAACAATTAAATTATAATTAATTATTAGTTAATTAGAATTCTAATTTATGATTAAATTTTTAATTAAAATTCTGATTTTTTGGCCAAGTAACAAAATTTTCAGAATTGTGCCAGATTTGACTCATCAACTTTCGAAGTTCATAGATTGAGTTATATTTGGCCAAATGAGGCCCAGAACGACTCATTGGAAAGATAAAATCAAGCAGAACATTTCTGAGGAGGTTTTACTAATAGATTTAGTCATTTATTGGGTCAAAAATCAGGTAGAAGATCATGCTTCGAATTTTGAAAACAAAATCAATTTTCTGAACTTTATTTTCATTTGCCCAAGCCTCTTCTAATTGCAGATTCGCTCATCAATAATATCCTTGGCCAATTAAACCATCCCAGACATCAATAGAGAGCTTATATTTTATTTTCAATTATTTATTTAAATAGAATTTGATTAAATTTATTTTAATGCCAGAAATGATATTTTGATTTTATTGTTGCATTTTAATTCATTTTGATTTCTTTTTGCAGGAAAACAGTAGAAGAGATATGGAGAAAAAGATCTCAATCAATGAGAATGATCCAGCAATTAAAGATGAGAATTTTAGGCAAATAAAATTAATTGGACAGATTTTTTCAACAAACTTTCCTTTCGAGAATTCCTTTGCAAATATTATAAATAACAGATTGGAGAAGGTAATAAGGGGCTGCTCTCCTCTACAATTTTGGAATTCTAAAAACACTTCTTTAATAGGGATTTAGATTTGTAGGTGGGAGGAGTGGAATCTCAGATCTGAGGATTATTGAGGTTTTACTTTTACATTCTGAGTTATGTATAATGAACAAAGTTTGCACTATTGTAGCTCTGGTTTTGAAAGCAGAAGCTCAGGCATTGTAAAGGACTATTAGAGCCCAGAGCTGGAGAAATGGATTCAATAAATTGGTATTTCGAATACTATTGTTTTAAATGCTGGTTTCATTTTTGATAACAAGAATGTCTCAATTTACTTTCATATTTGTGCACTTTTGTCGGTATGGATAGTTTGTTTATATTTTATGTTATTATTATCTCTGCTCTTATGGGCTAAACTCTGATTTTTGAGTAACTATTTACTCATAAATCTATCTTTTAATACTGGTTTAATAAATAGTGATATGTTGTGAACTTCTTCCGCATATTATTGTTTAATAATTCAAGTTACTGATTAAATGATCAAAATCATTCTGAGAACTTCTTCCTGAGTGTTGTTGATTGATTATTTCAGTTATGACGTCTCAATGGGATGTGTGTGGAATTCATAATGTTAGTTAATTGAACTACTTCATTAATTTGATATTTATTATAAATAAGACATATTTAAATCTCAATATTTTAAATACCTGCTCTTGGTTGGGTTAGATCTATATTTGCATAATTGAGATAGGATTAAGATAGTTTCTTTTGCTTGCATCTTAGAACAAGTTTGCATTTATAATAATTTATACATTTTTTTAAGTCCTCATTCCAAAGAGGCAAACTTTAGTAGTGGATTCGTTGAGCCCTAAATCAGCTTAAGATCACTTTCTTCCCTGATCAGCAAGAAGGTTGATCTGATGTCTCTTTTCCATTAGTGAATGAAAGTCATATTTTAAAGCCATTGGAGATTGAGAGAAGGTAACTGGACCTAGTTGAACCAGTTGGAACCACCATTCCAAAAAGAAAAGGAGCTGCTTTAAGGTCTGGACCGGGTGGTCATACCCCATGTTGCTGTAGCGATTTTCGAGGCTTCAACATTTTGGTGCTAGAAGGAGGGCCTGAAACTTGTTGTCTGTTGGAGTCTTTTCAATTTTATCATTTTAGTTAATCATGATGGCTCCTCTTAAACCTCCAATTTGGAGTCGTTTCCATGGACGTGCATCTTTGAATATTCCACCCAAAGTGGTAAGACTCTTGTCTCAGGTAAAATTTAATGGTAAGAGAAATTCCTCTGTTTTTAATCATGTCCTTTAATTTATTCAAAATGTTTCAGAGTATGATTTTCAAGGAATTGATGAAGGCATTTTATGAAGAATTTTTACTCTCACATTTGCGGTAGAAGCTAGAAACTGGTGTAGAACTCTTCCAGTTGCCTCAGTTCACAGCTGAGATAAATTTGTTACAATTTTCATTTGTAGATTTGACAGCTATAATTATGATCAGGTATATGATGAAATTGAATATTTACGAAAAGAAAATGAGTCTGTTAAAGATTTTAATATTCGATTTCATTTGAATTATTTAAAATTTAAAGTCAAAGATAAACCTACGAAAGAAGAATCACTAGATTGGTTTGAACATATTTGTTCTCTTTCTCCCATTCCTGATCCATATGAAATTATTTCAAGCTTTGTTCCATCCCATTCTAACATAAATGAGAATTCCAATATGGATGTCCAATAAATTGTGATGAAGTGGTTTTACAAGGCTTGGAAAATATTTCTAATCAAATGCAAGAAAATAACAACAACAATTTTGGAGAAAGAGTTGCATTGGAATCTGAAAGGTACTCTACTTTAAATTCAGAAAATCAGATTGCAAATCAGCAAGTGCAAACAACAATCAAAGTAAACAATAGCATGCAAACTGCTGTACAAATTGCTGAATCTTTCCATGATGAGCAAATGTCGAAATTAGAGCAGCAAAACAATCTTCCTCAAAAAAGCACGAGTACGAAAATGAATGATCTGCAATCTGAAATTTACAATGAGCATAATGCACAAGAGTTCTCAAATCAAAACATTTTTAATTGCATTATTTCATATTCACATTTTCCCTCTATCCTAATATTTTTAACGATGGTAATTTTTCCTCTCTTGGTATTAATAATATTTCAAAAATTAAAGAGGATGATTTAAATGAATTACCAATAAAGTTTTATCAAGATAGAGAAACAATAATTGATCATTCTTTTGCTATCAATGAATACAAAATTCTTGTTCCTCCTTGTTTGGATATATTGGATGAGATTGAAGAAAAGTTTAGAGAATCTTGTGAAGTCATTTATGATAATTACTCTGACATTGAGGATGTTGATTTTTATTTTTCTCAAGAGAATCCTCATGAGAAGATTCAAATAAGATCTGAGAATGAGGAACATTTTAATTTATAAATTATTCTAATCAATCCTCATTCTAAAGCAGAAAATTATCTTCATAATTTCATTATTCGAGAAAATATTCTAATTTATGATTCATATCATGATCAAGCTTTCATTCTTATTCACAATCATAAATCTCTTTCTAATTCACAAGTTGGAATTCGAAATTACTCAAATTCCATAATTTTGGGCAATCCTTGTGAAAAAAAATTTATTTCAAAATGATTCCAATTGTGCTGTAACATTAGTTGTAACAATAGTGATTTCATTTTATTTTCGTTTTCTCACTTCTTTTGTTTAAAATCAGATTTTATTTCTAATTTTATTTTCAGATTTTTGATACTTTATGCTGGCATATTGAGCACTTCACTATCAAACATTCAATTGATGCATTTCCTTGTTATAAAATTGAAGTTTTATATTATAATCATGAGCATCAAAAGCTATTAACATTTCAATTTCAATCAATACTAATGTTTCATCAAAATCTTCTATCTTCTCAAAGGCAATATCAACAAGAGAATGTAATTTTACAATCTGGTCAGCGATCCAATTCAATTAATAATTTTCCATTTTATTTGACAGATTTCCATCCATTTTTCATTAATTCATTTGGAAAAATTTCCTTCATGGAAGATTGTTAATAATTTAACATTTGTACATAATACTAATAATTTTTTTCAGGACTTTGAATGTAAAAGTTCATATCCACAATCTGGCCTTTCATCTCTTTTTTTGAACATTTCCCAATTATTAATAGAAATCCATCTAGATTTCTATGATCCAATTGGTATTCAATTGGAAAGGAAATTTCAAGAGAAAGAGATTTTAATTAAGTTGCTAACAATAACTCCACATTTTATTTACAGATTTATCTTTCTTAGTTTAGTTAGATTTATATTTTTATTACTAACATTTGAATTGTACATATATGCAGGAATTAAAAAAAAGTTATATCATAAAATAAAGTTATAAAGTAAAAAAATAAAAATAAAAGGGACACTTATTATTGACGTCAAAGTATTATAGACAAATACAAAATGAAGTTTATTACTGAAGACAAAAAAAGGCCATTATAATATGGAAACAAAATAAGGAAGCTTTTCCTACAAAGGTATTTCAATTATAGATCACAAATTAATTACATTAAAAATAAATATCGAAGGGAAAGAAATTAATATAACTATCAACAAAAGAAACAGGAAAAATTATATCAATACTAATTTGGAAAATCAGTGATTAATTCAAGAGCCAAGCATTGGTGACAAAAAATATTTTTTTGGCCAAAAGGAATATGAAAATAATGATTTACAAGTGGTAGTTGAACATTATGAATGAATTTCTCAATTCATTGTCATAACTATGGTTAAGAAAGGGATTGAAATAATTCTCAGTGTACTTTGGTTTAAATAATTGTGGTACATTCATGTTAAACATAGAGGAAAAAAAATTGATGTTTCCTTATAAAAACAAGTTGATCACACTCCAAGACATGACAATGAATTTAGAGACGATAATGTCCTCATCGGAAAACTTTAAATATATTTCGAAACTAATGTTTCAAGATAATAATAATAATAAAAATATCAAATAAGTGAAAATAACTTGAAGAATTTATCTCCAGTGAAGACAAATAAATTTTGTTCCTCAAAATTCATAGTGAAAAACTACTCGAACAAGTCAAGAAAGCTAAGGCCACAAACAAATAACTCAAGAAGTGTGTATCATAACAAGAAGAGGATAATTTATGTTTAAAGAATCTTAATCAAATATTTTTAGAACAAATAAAAAGTTTAAAAGATGAGGAGAAGGAAATTAAGAATAAAACCAACATCTAGAGAATGATGAACTTTCATGTATCAAGAATCTAATCAAAATATGCTCACGAAAATTAAGAAACTTAAAAATATAAGAAATCATTGGAGAAAAAACTAGAATAAATTATGACAAAATCAAAGTTTCTAGATGAAATAACTCAAATTGAAGACAAAGGAATGAATATTGATCCAGCGAACATAACAACTCAAAAAGATGACAAACCAGTAGAAGTGAAAACGTATTCAGATGTTACAATTCAGGTGATAGAGATTTCAAGTAAATATCCAGTGATTAACCAAGAGACTTCTATACGTTAAGGAAATTCAATACCTTAAGTAAGTCAAGGAATTGTCACAAATATGTTTAAGGGAAATTAAATCACAAGAATTTCTTGTCAGCCTCTTAATCACAAGAGCAGACTTCTCCATTAGTCTAGAAATATGTATCCGTCATAACAGAAACAACAAACATATGTTCTGAAGACTACTAATGTCAATGCAATTCAATCTTGTGATAAAAATTCATCTAAAATATCTAGTAACTACAACATTCCACAAAATATTAATCTAGGATGGTTAGATCCATTCTTAGTTTGAAAATTTTGTTTATCACTCAGAGAATCATATCGTCTTGTATCAACGAAGATGATAGTTCCAAAATGATAAGACATTTAAAAAAAGGAGATCAATCCTTTCATCAGTAAGGTTTGACGACAAATCTTTTCTAAAGGGAAGGAAATGTTATGAATAAAATATATATAAATAATATAAATATATAAATAAATAATAAATGTAATAATAGTTAATTAAACAATAACTATTTACTAAAGAGGCATGTCTCTAAGGACATGACTAGTCATGAAAGGGCACCTACCTAGGTATATAAGTGGGCCCCTTCATGTGTAACATCATATCTCATATCAATTCTTTTTACATTATTCAATATATATTTTTATCGTCAATGGATGTATTCATGTACTGAGTGTTCTGAATATTATTGCAGAATACGAACTTTGTTCATTACATGATTTAATAGTCTTCTTCTTGTCTGAATAACTGAATTGATGTCACCAACAATTTGGTCAGTTGGGGAGTTTTTTAGTACATACTATTGTAAAATGTAACTAGGTTCGGTCTTCATGATGACATGTAATTATGATATTTTTCAATGATGAAATGAAGAGGATAAAATTATTATTGTAATGCCTTGCTTCATGGGTTTCATGAGCAAGAGGTTTATTTTAGATGGCTCCCATTGAGAGCCTTAGGATTTGTCAAAGAGTCAATGTCATGTATAAAGAAGCTCTTCTTGAGCATATGTATCAAATGTATATAAGTCTACAAGCCCTCCAAATGACAAGCACTAGCTCTCTTCCTCATGTCGGCTTCTAGTTGAAGTAAATATCATGTTGGCCTTACCTTATGGAGTCACAACAATTCACATGGCTCATGTCGGCTCATTTATGAAGACCAACCACTATATATACAAGGTAAAGGCACTTCGCATAAACACAATACAGAACTCAGATTCCTCTGAGATTTTTGGTGATAGCTACAGTCAACAGTTCGGATATTTTTAGATGGAGAGGATAGTAATGAATTCAGACTCCTAACATAGTCACCCAACAATTCAAATCTCTGTTTTGATGGATAGTTTTAGATGTCATATCACAGTATACAGTTCAGACTAAATAGAAGTGACAACAAGGGTTTGTTTAGGATAAATTTTGTATCTCCACAATGAAAGAAGTTCTGATATGTCTCTCTATAATTTCGGGTAGACAGTGACAGTGATGATGTATCTATACCACAACTAGATGATGTATAGAAGCCACAATTTGGTGATGTGAAGGAGCTGCCATTAAGAGAAGTATTATATTGTTATGCTAATGTTGGATAAAGGACATTTTGGTGTCAATGCAGTGATATTGTGCCATCTCAAGTGTGCCAACAATTCATTTTTATGCTTAGAAAGGAAATGATCTCAATGCGTAAGAAGAACCGAAAGGAGAAAGGATAATTCTGTCAAGAGAGATAGTGTCTTGGTCATGGAAGCAACTAATAGGTCAAGGGTCTAAGTCTAGGTATTCATCAATTGGAATCTCTATAAGAATAATTTGTGTGGGTTTTCCTCTCAAATAGTGAGAATTTTTGGCCTTGGCTCATAGCCTACATTCTGTGACTCTTATGTATTTATGTTCATGCATTGGTTATTGTTTGATGAAGAATAACATTAATAATCTAACATGTAGAAGATCCTAATCTAATCAAGTAAAAAGAATTCACAAGTAGTCACTAATAGAAGAGAAATAACATAATGCTTATGCCCTAGATTTCTCAACACAGTATCAGAGCTAAGGTGTCAAATTCAAGAAAAGGGAAGGCAATCAAGAGACACTCAAGGATCGAGTTTCAAGAAAGGAATCAAAGCAAGATTGAAGAATATCAAAGTAAAGTCGAGATCTATGAGAATCAAACCCTAGATCATAGGAGAGGGTTTACTTCAGGAAACGTTTTGGGATTACCAATCAAGGCCAAAATCCTTATTCCTACTCAAAGCAAATATATCTACACATCAAAACAACTACAAGTCTAGTCCAAGAAAAGTGTTGGACCCTATACTCATCATCAAAAGACCACAAAGAACCTCATCAAGTTATCTACAAATCAAGGTAGCTCGAAGTACTTTAAAGTCTAAGATCACATCATCTTGGAGAAAGTTGAAATCCTAAAAGCATTTTTGATCTACACTACAAGAGAAGTCAAAGTATCTTGAAGGTGAGAAGGAATTATCATCACCTTGAAAGCTATAAGGCAAGCCCCCTATCATTGTAGTAAGTATCCCCTCCTTATCCTCGTAGAAGACAATTTGAGAAGCAAAAGAACATCCTCATCTATCACCACCAACAAAGGAAGCTAGATCTAAAAGTGTTGACATCATAAAAGGAGAAATCTCCTGTATTGAAGAAGGTTCGTTTCATTTGGAACAAGATCATCCAAAAGGAGCACTAATACATCTTATTCAACCACCATCAAAGTGATAAAGTTGAATATTTCATCTTCACTAGTCAAGTAAGTATCTTTCATTATTTAATAAATTTGGTAAAATGACTTCGTGTTTGTAAGGAGATCTATAAGTTGGTTGGGTCATCGAAATTCCTTGCATGGAAAAGGAGGATAGAAATAGTCGTCGAATAAGGAGAAGTCATTGAACATATCAATGGAAAGGTCCCCTCTGAATACATGGACAAGGATAAAAGGGCTCAAGGGATTCTAATGTAATCAATCAAAGATCCCTCATCCCATTATAACATTATTGGAGACATCCAAGAGATATATATAATAGGATGGTATAACTATTCTCTGAAGATGTGATAAAGAAGGTCAAATCACATAGATCAAATCTACACAAATTGAAGGTATCAAAGGATAAAGGGTTATCTTCATAAGATCTCAATTGCAAGACTTGGGATAGATAATCCTCATTGTTCTAAATGCATGAACTGATGAACAAGGTAACATTGTCTACAAGGATAGGAAGGTTATCCCATTCAACAACTTGTGGCTTCTATGCAGATAGAAGAAGATAGGTTAAGGGAAAAAATGTTTAAGGATCAAATGAAAGGATTCAGACATTTTTCGAAAGAAAAGAAGAACATAGCTAAGAATCAATGCATTACAGGAAATATTTTCCTAAACTCAAGTAGGGAAATAACAAGAAAGATAGAGAAGAAGTCCATTTCACCGAAGAAGTGGAGAAAAGTTGAAAGAAACAAGACTAGGGAAGAGGAAAATTATTAGAATTAAGAGCTTGTGACATCGCCATAAGAAACATGAGGGATGTCTGATAGTCAATTATGAAGGATATAGATCTTGTTGACCTCACTGAATGATCAAAGGAAGAAGTCGTCTAGGACAAGTCTCATAATACATCAGTCAAAAGGGAAACATATGCTAAATAAGGATATGCGAGATTCTCAAGATCATCTGATAGAATCCTCATCAGAGGATTCACCGATCTAGAGTAGAAGCAAGTGTTTCATCAAGAACCCAACTTATGGAATTCATGGAATGATGGTATGATGACATACGATATGAAGCAGATCAAAAGGTTGAAGATCCTGTCAAACAAGGACACTGCTGAAAGAAGTCTAGATGACCTAAAGGTAGATGAGGTATGTCTGCTTGTATTCAATTTTATAAAGTCATGTTGTATGGTTGCAGGTAACTTGGATCACTGCTCTATTTTGAGAAGAATGATCAAAATAAAGGAAATCCTCCTATGAAAGGATGCTGGAAGGCATGGTTCACACTAGATGAAATCAACATAATATGTCCTCATATGAAATATGAGGTGGTTGACTAAAATTGAGGAACTCTGATTGGAAGCTCCGGAGAAAGAAACATGTGAATAAAGGAAGGAATATATCGTGAGATATGCAACCATGGTAAAGGCAATCAACATTTGAAAGACCAAGAATATTTGAATAAGAAATCTCCTAGAAAGATATGAAAGCTCTGATGGAAGTCTAAAAAAGACGGAGACCCTTGGCAATGGATATCTTTGGGAGATGTGTCAACATGTATGCAGGATGATGATACATATAGCAATATGGCATGATGAAAGACCATCACAAAGGTAATTTTGATTTAAGTGTTCATTTCTTATTTTGAAAAAATATTTGGATGGGCTTGTGCAGGACTGCCAAAGAGAAGAATTGTGGATGACTTCCAAGAGGACCATATATAAGGATGTCAGATCCTTCCAAAAAATATGGCATGAAGAAGGTAGCAAGACATGAAACAAGTCAAAATGAAAACTAATGGATCAATTTCTGATGAAAGGAATAATGACATGGCTAACCCATGGCTAAAAGTGATGGATGGTGTGTGCCCTATGAAGAAGTCCCCAAAAGATGAAGACTCCACAACAAATAATAAAATTCATGAAATTGAATAAATGAGCTCTTCAAGAAGCTCATTGTCCTATCATCTCCACCCAAGGAGCTTCTGAATGTCCCTATTTTCAGAGGGAGCCTGGAAATTTTCTTAGAAGAAACTTGGAAATTCGTAAGTCAAGTGGGAGCTTAGGTACATTCCTTGTGTAGGAATGAGTAAATTCCATTAATGCAGTAGATATTTCCTCCCTAATGGAGAGGGAGAGATAGACACATCATTCTATTCTTCACCTGGGAAGATAGAATGAGAGGATTGGGTAATCTTTCAGCATCTGACAATCTTTGAGGATGTGATAGGGTATCCAATGGAAGAGTAGTCGTGGAGGAACAATATTCTTTGAGGGCTGGGGAATCCAAGATAAGAATAGTCCTCATGGGACATATCATGAGTACCTGAGTAGGGTATGTTTCGAGAGAGACAATGATGAGAGTGTCAATAAATCATTGGTATCGCCAGCATTGAGCTCAGATCTTGTGGAGATATAGAGTTGTTAGTCAAGGCCTTTCTATGTAACAATGCTAGTTGATATGATGCTAAACAAATGGGTTACCAATCGGACTCTTCTTATGAGAAATTATTCAGATTGAGAATGACCAAGTACCATTATGAATACCTACCTAGTTAATATGGAGTGTTGTGAAATGTAACTAGGTTCAGTCTTCATAATTACATGTAATTATGATCTTTGTAAATGATGAAATGAAGAGAATAAAATTATTATTATAATGCCTTGCTTCATGAGTTTCATGAGAAAGAGGCTTATTTTAGATCTCTCCCATTGAGAGCCTTAGGATTTGTCAAAGAGTCAACGTCATGTATAAAGAATCTCTTCTTGGGCATATGTATCAAATGTGTATAAGTCTACAATCCCTCAAAACGACAAGAACTAGCTCTCTTCATCATGTTAGCTTCAAGCTGAAGCAGTAATCATGTCGGCCTTACATTATGGAGTCACAATGATTCACATGGCTCATGTCGGCTCATTTATGAAGATCAACCACTATATAGACAAGGTAAATGAACTTCGCATAAACACAATTTAAAACTCAGATTCCTATGATATTTTCAGTGATAGATACAGTTAATAGTTGAGATATTTTCAGATGGAGAGGATAGTAATGAATTCAGACTCCTAGAACAGTCACATAGCAATTCAAGTCTCTGTTTTGATGGATAGTTTCAGATGTCATATCACAGTATATAGTTCAGACTAAATAGAAGTGATAACAAGGGTTTGTTTAGGATAAATTTTGTATCTCCACAATGAAATAAGTTCTAATATGTCTCTCTATAATTTCAAGTAGACAGTGACAGTGATGATGTATCTATACCACAACTAGATGATGTATAGAAGCCAAAATTTGGTGATGTGAAGGAGCTGACATTAAGAGAAGTATCACAGTGTTTTGCTAATGTTGCAGAAAGGACAGTTTGGTGTCAATATATTGATATAGTGCCATCTCAAGTGTGTCAACAATTCTTTGATATGCTCAAAAAGGAAATGATCTCAATGCATAAGAAGAACTAAAAGGAGGAAGGAGAAGGCAGTTAAGAGAGCCAGTGTCTTGGTCTTGGAACCAACTAATAGGTCAAGGGTCTTGTTCTTGGTATTCATTAATTGGAATATCTATAGGAAGATTTTGTGTGAGTTTTCCTCTCAAAGAGTTAGAGGTTTTGGCCCTGGCTCATAGCCTTCATTCTATGTCTCTTTTGTATTTATGTTCATGCATTAATTACTGTTTGATGAAGAAAAACACTAATAATCTAACATGTAGAAGATGCTAATCTAATCAAATAAAAATAATTCACAAGCAGCCACTGATATAAGAGAAATCACATAATTCTTATGCCCTATATTTCTCAACACATACCTTGTAGGATATTTGGATTGTGGACTAAGGGGCTCTTCAATGTCTTCATCTGAAAATAGATCATTATCCTTCTCATCATTGTTGACTAGATTATTAGAGCTGGTATTTACTAGTTGATTGTCTTTAATTTCAATGTGCTCATGAAATTTAATATTAATGCAATCAAATATTCTCCTTGTATTTTCATTGTAGCATTTATACCCCTTTCTAGTCTGAGAGTATCCAAGAAAAATACTTTCACCATCCCTTGGATCGAACTTTCCAATATTTTCATTATTAATTTTTGATATAACACTTACTTCCAAACACTCCGAAATGCCATTGACTGTAGCAAGCCTGCCCTAAGAGAGCTCATATGTATTTTTATCACGGTTTGGCTTGAAGTGTGCATTGTTTAGAGTCATCACTATTGTGTGGATTGTTTTAGCCCAAAATATTTATTTTATAATTCTCTCTCCCATCTTGGCTCTAGCTAACTACTGAACTGATTTATTGGATCTCTCTACTACAACATTCTACAATGGAACCTCTATTATGGTAAACTACCTTTTGATGCCATGTTTCTAGTAAAATTCATCAAACTCTTTTGAAGTAAACTCACCACCATTATGAGACCTTATGCACTTTATTTTATAATCAATCTCATTCTCTACCATGGCCTTAAATTTTTTGAACTTCTCAAAGGACTCTAATTTTTCTCTCAAAAAGTTTTCCCGCATAATTCCACTGAAATCATCAATGATGGCCATGAAATAATATTTACCTTTGGGTGTCTAAGTTCATGAGGGATCACACAAGTCCCTATGTGCTAATTGGAATGGCTTGGTTGATGAGTTCTCCTTGGACTTGAATGATACTTGAACTTGTTGTACAATATGACAAGACTTTCAAATTGTGTTATCTAGCTTTGAAATCCTTGATAGATATCTAATAACATTATGCTTTACCAATTTGACAATCTAATCCAAATTTATATACCCAATCCTTCCATGCCACAACTAGCTCTCATCAATGTTTGACAACCAACACCTCTTTGTCTTCTCTTTTAGAAAATAGACATTGTTTTATGTTTTAACAGCTTCAACCATTATTTCTCTTATGCCTCCAAACTTAATTTGACAATTTTTAGCTTTAAACAACACATCATAGCTTATGCTGCACATTTGAGACACTCTAAGTAAATTATGCTTAAGCCCATCAACAAACAACACATTGTTGGTGTTATCTCTACCATTAGCTAGGTTGACAACTCCTTTACCCATAATCTTACCAAGTGAATTATTCCCAAAGGTCACATTACCTTTGTTGACAGGTATCCATGACAAAAACTTGCTTTAATATACTATCATATGTCTGGAATAACCAATGTCAACATACCAATGGATTCCTCCATTTTGAGCATATAAAAACACATTACGGTTATTTTTGTTTTCCTTTTCCTTTTAGACTTTGGATTTCTGACTTGTTTGCTTTATTTTTGGATCAGACCTTTTGTTTCTAAGCCTGCAATCAAATTCTCTATGGCCACAATTCTGACAAACATAACACCAAATCAAATTGTTCAAAGGGAAAAATAAGTTGTTGTACCTGGGTCTACTCATCCTTTTCCTAACAAATTGGTTATTTGGATGATAATTTCTTCTTAGTGACCTGAGTTGTCTAAATGATAAATTCACCCTACAATTTGTTTCCCTATACCAATAATTTGTACAAGTAAAACTATCCTAGAAAGATGCCTTCATACTTGGGAGAAAGTTGATTTCTCAATACTGGCTGAGTTGCTCTCTATGCAATTCGATTTTCCTCTCCTGCATTATTTG
This sequence comes from Pinus tabuliformis, assembly GCA_031772625.1. Classification (NCBI taxonomy): domain Eukaryota; kingdom Viridiplantae; phylum Streptophyta; class Pinopsida; order Pinales; family Pinaceae; genus Pinus; species Pinus tabuliformis. The sequence continues at coordinate 1,239,068,939 of CM062818.1, forward strand.
AATTTTGTTGAGTCGAATTCCTCTTTCTATTTTGCAACAAGTGATTTGTATTTGGCTGAATATTAGGCTGATTTGTATTTGGCTAAATATTAGGCTGTGTTCTCCCTTTATCTCTTCATTGTTGTGTTGTTCCATCTTTGGCTACTATGTTGTCTCTAATTTTTGTTGCTTTTTCACAAAAGTAATAGCTTTCTTTCCCCTTATCTCAATTGTTGAGCTTGAATCAACCTCAAATTTAATACTTGCTCTATTATTGGAGACTTTTATTCTTTAAGAATTTCATTCAAACTTTTAGTTCGTTTTCCAATTGTTTCATTAAATCTCAGTTGGTTTTATCTTTTTCAAGCTCTTTCCTCAAAACCACAATTTCTCCTTCAAGCCTTTCACATGCTTGATTTGTGTCATTGAGTTGCTAATTTAGAGTTTCTTGAATAGTATTAACTTATTCAATTTGCAAGATGATAGGTTCAATAGATTCAACTTCTCCTTGATTGACAATTCCTTTTGTGTTTTACTTTTCTTCCTCAACCTATGTATCTCTTCAAGTGCATTGACCATCTCTCCTTCTAAGTCAAGTGCAACCTCTTCTCCATCAGAGTCAACAGATTCTACTTCCATATTCTATATGCCCATGAGAATAACTTCCTTTAAGCTTTCATATTTTATGTCCTCATCTGAAGATCGACTTCCTTCAATTTCAGAGGAGTTGGAATCTTGGGTGTAGAAGCTTTTCTTTTTTAGCTTCTTTCATCCTTTTGTAATTTTCTAAACTTCTTATTAGTGTTATATTCATTCTTCTTATTTTCTATACACTTGGAAGCATACTAACCTACTTTACCATAGTTAAAGAAATTGAAAGGTAGATTATATTTGTAATTTCGTAAGCCTCCCTTGAGCTTCCTCATAAACTTAGCTTCCTCTTCATCTAATTCACAACATGAGTAATTATGTTCTTCCTTGGGATTCTTATATTCTTTGAATGTTGAATACTTTTTTTTTATCTCTCCATTAGAAATTCTCATCTAATAGGGAGTAAGAGTTCCAAGTAGTTGGTCCAAACTGAGAATCTTAAGGTCTACCATCTCCTTAATGGCTGAAAAATTAGGATTAAATATCTCAGGAAGATATCTCAACAACTTTTGAACTACTATTGGCTCTTTTAACTCTTCATCAAGACCTCTTATTGTGTTCAAAACCTCATCAACTCTAAGAAATTATTTATAAATATCTTCATCATCATGTATCTTCAAAGACTCAAATTGCATCCTAAAACCTTCAATTTTGGCTTGCTTTACCTTGCTATCGTCTCCATAGATGTTTCTCATCTTGTCCCAAATAACATTTACAATATTGTAATCTATGACCTTGGCTACTTCTTATTCATGTAGAAAAGCAAGCAAAGCATTCATGGCTTTAGCATTACATGTAAATTCCATTTTATAATCTCTAGTAATCAAGGCTCGAGGTTTTTGTTATTCTTCTTCCATTACATCCCATACATCAACACCAAGAGATTGAATATAGTTTTTCATCCTTACTTTACAAAACACAAAGTTTGTTCCATTGAACATAGGTGCCCTATTTTTTTATCATGCTTCTAAGTTTTCCATGGTCCCTAATCTTTCTTCTAGTTATTAAATTGATCCTGAAGTAACGCGATAGATATGATACCAATTGTTAGAAACTTGGGAAATACAGAGAAGGGGCTGAATTAGTATTGTGAGAATTTTAAAAATTTCTTTCACAAGTAAATAATACTAGCAAAACTTCAACAAACATTCATATAAGCATAACAAGAATCACAAATAGAACTCATAGATTCTTCAAACTTCTCTTCAGTCACTTTCACAAAGGCAATCTTCAACTTGTCGTTACAAAGATTTCTAGCTCATGCCGGAAACAAGCTACTACTTCCCTAATTTATCAACTACTACTAAAAGGAGCAACAATCCTTAAAATTTATCAAATGCTACTGAAAGGAGTTAGGACCCCTAATTTTTTACCATCCACTACTGAAAGGAGTTACAACCCCTGATTTGCATGCTCCAACTTTTTTGACTTCCTTGATTCATCTTTCATTCCATTTTCAAACTCAAATCATGAAGGTCACTTCCTTTCATAAAAGAAATAAATTTATCCTCAATCACATAACCCAATCACCTCAAAGGTGCCTTCATCATCCTTTGATGTTTTATCAACACACAAAACACTAATACACATAGCACAATCCATCAAACTATGAACCATTGTTTATAAACAATTTAAGTTGATATTTTTAGATTTAAAACATTAGTTAACGTCAACTCTTAATTTGCACTTGACATAGGTTTTTTTTCTTGTTAAATTCATGATCTCTAATTTCTTTTAAGTCTTCTTGATGTGGTATTGGAGTCTACAATATTTGATCTCCTGTCTCTATGAAAAACTGAGCTAAATTTCCCAAATTTTCAATTCTGGGAAATATCAAGGTTTAGCAGTAACCTTTTGAATTTGGCTGACTGCCAAATTTTGCTAAACTACCAAATCTGTCCATTCTTCTAGCCAAGACACCAACTAATTCATTTTGTGTTTTCCAAATTTTAGAACACTTCCTATTTATGGTGCCAAACTGCCATATATGGCCCAAACTGTCAAATATTAAAGATACCAACATGTTTATGCCTTAAGCCTTTGTTATAAGCTTAAATGACTTAAACCCTTTGATAAAATAAAGGTTGTAGATGAGTCATGAATCATGGGATTATCCACATACACATAAATCCTTATCACAACATCATTTAACATAGCTTGAAGTCCCAAGTTGCTAAACCTCAAGGTGCTTAATTAACTACATTATTCCTTTTGTGCCCTTGACCTATATGCCCGTAAAACACCATGGCTTGGAGAAACATTTCAGTCCTTAGCTCTATTTCCCTAGGAAAAATTCAATGAGCACCTTTGTTTTCCTCCAAGGTCAATCCTTTGGGGTGATGTGTATTGTGAGGACCCACCATGCTTCCACAAATGTGCCTATGATTGGTCCTCCTCTTCAACTTTGTATTCCACCTATGATCTTGTGTGTCCCATCACCTCATTAGCCTAGAGAAAAAACCTTGTGCTTGAATAGAAATTTCTAGGGTATATGGCTTTCTGAGGTCCAGGATAGCTCGGTGGGACCTTACACCGCACACATGGACCAATTATCAAATCCCCAGGTCGATGTGTCTTAGTGATTGTGTTCCAAAACTATCTACTTGGGTGTTTCAGCCTGTGTGCCCTCCAAATCTTCCAAGGTCATTTTTATGGGATGTTGTGTCTTCCATGGTGATACAACCTATACTCCTCTGCCACGTGTCACTCACTGACTCGTCTGATGCATAACATGATTTCAGCCCCCTTAGGTACTTGAAAATGCAGAACCTGCATGTTATGTGTCACACCATCATTAGTTTCACATCATGATGATGGCATGCTAATGTCATGCAAATTTCATCATGCCATTGTGTCTCCATCATAGCTCCACTTCACTCCATCTAACCATTGAAATCATGCCATGTGTCCTCTTCTAATTTTTCCATGTGGCCAAGTGCCACATCTTTGTACAGTAGAAGTAGGGTCTCATGCCTTAATTTTTCAATGAAATCTTTATTTAATAAACATAATGGACATGAATTATTTTGGAAACTATCAGGAACTTTTCCTTTTCCCCGAATTCATCTCCCTAGATATTTATTAAGGGGCTTCGTTTGAAACTTTCAAGGACAACCCTCTTGGGTGATGTGTCTTGTGTGGCCCTCCCTGCATTATTGTATTCCACCAATCACAATTGAGTCTTCTAGCCAGGTCACCCTACTAAATTTCCCTAATTCACTATCATTCGCTACATCCTCCTGGCACTTTGTCATCACGGGATGTCAAACTTGCACCTCTCTTTAGAACTCTCAGGGAAAAACTTCTAGGGTTACATGTCCCATGGGGTCTCTGCCTAATAGTTCTAGATATATGTGTTAGTGTGGGCCTCACTTGTTATTGGTCCCTACCTATGCCACCTCATTCAACCACATCCTCTCAGCTCCACTATCCCTGAGACATTCACTTATCCCTACCTTGCAAAACTCTAGGGATAAAATGTTGAGATTACGTGTTCTAAGAAAGCACCTGCACTATCCTTCCTAATATATTATCAGTCCATGCATTTCTATGTGGATGCCACCTACATGCTGACAATGTTGTGGGGCCCTTGGTCTTGACCGAATTTTATTTTCACCCTCGAAACTTTGACCAACAATAACTTTTGATCCATGAGGCATTTTTTCATAATATCGTTGCAAACATTTTTCCGAGCTCTATCCACCTGAGAAGTTTCCATGTGAACTTGAGTTGATCTTCTAAACTGGAAATGGACCTAAAGGCTATGCTCCTTGAACAATTTTCCCACCTATGCCTTTTCATTAATGATGACTTATATCTAATATTGAACCCTTGGGTGGATTCATTTTCTATTAAAATAAAAGATTTCAACAATTGAGCAAATTTAGAAAAAATGTGATGAATCTCTCCTATAGTAAAAGGGAATGTAATAAATCGATTTTTCTTATTTTATATCAAATAAAATCATCCAATAGTTGTATTGGATACACACTTCAACAATAAAGTATCTATCACGAACAAACTTAGGGAGTAGTAAGGGTTTTCCTTGATATCCATATATCCTAATGAGATTATTATCCTCTCACTCTTTATATATACCTTTTCCCATTAGAAACTTCACTGTTGCACGAGAAATTATTTTGGGCTCTTGCCATGTTAGCATATAGTTGAAATCGCTAATGAAATAATCCTAGGCTTGATGAAAATGACATGGAGCTTTTTGCTTTCACTAGGTAGGCCATCATGTAGAATTTATGGGTTTTTTGGAAGTTGCTAATATGAAATCTCATTGGAAATGAAACCTCCCCAATCAAATAGGATGTATATTTTGAAATAGAAGTACCAAACATACATACTAACCCAAAACCATTAAATTCAACTCACGCCCTATAAATAAAGCAAATAACCAGGTAAAAACCCTATATGAATCAACAAAAATAGTAATGTATATGGAAGAATGATTAGATGGGATGGGTGTAGTGAGAGTCATAAATTATTAAAGAATATTATTTTGTCACCTAGTGAATTCATAAAATAAACAACTTTAGCAAGTTTGAGTTTTTTATCAAGCTTTGGTAGCTTTAAAATTATTCAGGAATATTTTGGATTAAGAAGCATTGGATTCGTCTCTAAACTGAGATTGATAGTTCTAGCCTTCGAGTCAAATTTTGTTTACAACAATGCACCATCTATTTGAATTCAAAGACTTTTGGTATGAATCCAAAATTTACCAACCTCGTGTTCTAGATTCCATTTCTTTGTCTTTCTTTTGGAGCCAACTTTAAGTACAAATGGTGTTATGCAGAATCTACGACTGCGGACAGTAGTATCTTCCCTAGGTCTAGTGAACTGACCTAGAACAACAGAAAGACAGAGGGACTACTTTTTTCCTTAAAATTAAATGGATAATGGGATGAAGCCTACCTGGAATCTATCATATGCTTCATTCCCTCCTTGTCTTGAATGTTCCAATCCTAGCTCTGATCACTATTATTAGAACCTGCAAAGCCAGATAACACAAGCCAACGATCCGCAAAATCTATGTAGCATCATCTAATCACTTTATTCAATAGATCAACATAGTATTGAAATATATGAAACAATATCATATATAGAAAAATGAATAAATCTTTGCATTAATATAAATGGAGTGAGTTACAACCAAAAATAGGTGTTGATCTTGTAAAGGAGCTCCTCCAAGTGTACTTGTCCTTTCCTTGTCACAAAGTGAAACTCTTATCACCCTAATTCATGGAAAGATATCTCTCAAAACAACAACATAAGAGTGGAACCACTCTCCAAAATCCAACCCCTTACCTATGGATGGTAGTAAATATATAGGTGAAGGAGGTAGTTCATGAATTCTTATCCTTTACCAATCTGGGCTTGAGATCCACTCTTGGTGGGAGGCTTAGCTCAAGGGACAAGTGATGAAAACTCCTAGATAGGATAGGATAGGATTCAATACTTTTATCTGAGGTAAATGGTTACAACAGATTTTGGACACTTCTAGAAGAAGAGGCTTCGAGATTCTCTCTCTCTTTCCTGAATTTCTAGAATCAAAGAACCCCCAACACTATGAAACCTGTCGGTGATCACTATAGGTGAAAAGTAGGGAAAACTGGTAGTCAACACTGTCCAGTAGGAGGCCAAGGAGTGTTGGTCCTTAAAATGACTGAAACAAGGTGCTTTCAGGCAAAAACTTAGGGATTAGAATGAGTCATGCTTATGGATTTTTGTAAGGATGATGCAAAGGAAGTGCAAGGATGTTGATTGATCCAGTTCAAGGACTATTGACTAGATGTGACAAAATAGCCTATAACAGATTTCCCCCTAAAGTGCAGTCATAAATGATAACTGATGATTGGAGTGATTTACCTTGTGACAAGTCGGGATCAAGAACAACCGACAAGATCATCACCCGTTACAATACATTTACATCATGATATCTTTACTAAGGGAGACATACACATACTAAACACATAAACTAACATTACATTTACAATGATCAAAAGACACGTCCACAAATGACTGATGGTGGACCCATTACTATATAATTGTCTGTGTGATCATAGCCATCATACATTGTGATATTGTATTACTCCTGAAATCACAACCTGGATGGATGAAGCTAGAGTTGGGGTCCTCTATCTCGTTCACACGACCAACCAATGTACGAGTATAACCATGTGAATCAATGTGCTGGTGTCGAATATGGTAGACACCATATAATTACTGGCTAATGATGTAATCCATTAACAGACACAAGAGAAACCATAGATGATTTTAATGGCTCTCAAGGTACTCTTGTACAATCTGTATGGTGTGACTAAATGAGCTGATGTCAAACACCACATAGAATCTTCCGGTCAAAGGCCAATGATGTAAACTTGTCACTGAGAGCAAGGAAACTTGCGATTGATGTATGTAAGCACCAAGGTACCACGGGGTGTTTCTAGGTCAACTTCTTAGATAATGAGTTGATGCTGTTATGAAGCGACTCCTTACAGGAGGGCCTTGATGTATCCCCATCAACAACATGAAATGGGTATGATGATTTGAGATAGAATGATCAGAATGATTCTGATACAGAACTGGATTAGGAAATGCAAACATGGAATGAAGGCTTAAAAGTATTGTAGTAGACATTGACTAAATGACTTCTCTTGAGCACAATGACGACACTGAATGGAGTTGGTAGCATTGACTCAAAAACGAAAGTGGAGGTTTTGAAAAGGTATGATAAACCAAAATATAAGAATATTTCCCAACCCAATATCTATAGAGATGAAGTGGAGGAGTTTCATATTCAATAGAAACTCACTGCCATTAACAAATGAAATACCATGTTTTACCAATTTCCCCAACCATACTGGTCAATACCTATTTATTTTTTAACAAGCTCAAGGAGGATAACATATGCTTGATCTCTAAGTTCATCCATCAGATGAATCCCTCTGAGGATATTTAACAAACCTAGAGAAAGAGTGGTTCAATCCGATCATGAATGATGAGTTCATCATTGTTTGATGTTTTTACGAGTCCAGCGAAGGTGAAAACTCACATATTTTTCATGTTTAGAGAGTTTGAAAAAGAGTCGGAAAATAAAGCTCCAGATGTTCCTTTTTGTATATAGTCCTTTAGGTTTGAAAAGGTAGAAAATAATACCCAAGAGAACCTCTTATACATGTTCAACTAAGGTATTCTTTTTTATAAGTAGTCTATCTCAGTCTAGAAAAGGGTTAAACTTATAATGCGTAGACGTCTTTTCATTTATTTTAACGAGTTCGAAAACACAAGTGCTCGACAATATTTTCATACTTTTGGAGTCTGAAAAGAGCTCAAAGAGTACTACAACTGAAGGAATGAGTGGTATAAAGGGTAGCAACAGGTTCTGGTCATGATGGAACTACTCAAAACATGAAACGGTCAAGACACTGGCTAATAAGACCATTCATCGCAGTTGTTCCCCAAGTAAGGGTAAAAAACAACCAAGTGGAAGTGTATGATCGGCCAAGTAGATGGTGATGATGGAATGAGAAAACCAAGGCTCATCTGGTAGAAATGGGCTCATAAAAATAGTAGTCACGAGAGGTAGGATGAAAATAGTTTGACTTTTACACAATCTTGAAACATGGGAAACTATGCTTGAAAGTGGTTTCATTTTTACACAATCTTGAAACAGAGGAAAACTATGCTTGAAATAATTTTGCATGCCCCTAGCATGATGACTCAATTCGGGGTACATGCCCCCCAAGATTCATTTCATTCACCTAAGTAGATTATTGGTTACTAATAGGTGGATGGAATGAAGGTTCATTTATGAGATCAAATGAAAGAATCGACTGGGGATTTATGAGATATAATCAAAGATTCGAATTAGAAGGGGATTTGTTTCATTTTTTTTTAATGAGCTTGACATAGGAAAAATAATTATGCTCATGAAACCTTGTTTCACTTTTTAACGAGCTTGACACAAGAAAAAAACTTTGCTCCAGAGACCTTGCTTCATTTTTTAAGGAGCTTGACATAAGAAACAGAACTCTTCTAAAAACTTGATTCATTTTTTAACGAGCTTGACACAAGATAAGGAAATCTACTCTAGGATCTCGATTTATTTTTTAATTAGCTTGACACAAGACAAGGAACTCTGCTCCAAGAGCTTGATTCATTTTTTAACAAGCTTGACACAAGACAAGGAACTCTGCTCCAAAATTAGATCATGGTATCCAAGAGACGATGGCTTCCAAAGGTTCTCATTAGATGGGAGAACAACATTCTGGAAGGTATCAAAGGATCCAATGGAAATATCAAACTCCAATGCCCCCAGTAAATGAAGCACTACATCACCTACTAGATCATCAATAGACGTGGGCATAGAACAAGTTTCCATATAATTAATCTGTGATGGGGAAGATACCACTTGCATATAAGGATCCTTTAGGGAATATGGCTGATTGGGAGTCAAATTAGGACCAACGAATGAATTATGGTCAATGGTCATGATTCTTCCTTCATGTGAGAAATAGATCACACAAAAGAGTGAGGAGGCAAGAGCTCCTATGAGATAAACACAGTCACTCCCAAGGAGTAAATTAAAGTCCAAAGGGCCTTGGACTACCATCACAGTGATATAGACAGTCTTTCCTTCCAAAGTAATAGGTGACTAAGGAAGGATCCCTAACAGTTGATTAGTTCCTCTGTTACAAGCCAACAAATTATGGGTAATGGGCATAAGTTGCAGAGAACCTAAATCTTTCCAAGTAATTGAGGACATGATACTAACATATGTGCGTTCATCTATGATTGTGCTAGGTAAGACCATATTATAAGCCTATATTATGATATGGAAGGGAACGTAAGGAGGAAGACGATATCATGCCAGTGATCTCCAATCAAAGGAATTGACCATACCACTTGGAGGGGGTGTTGTGGGAATGGGAGAACTTCTCCCTTGTGTTGTGGGACCATGAGGATTCCCCCCCATGTTGTGGGAACAGGAGAAATATCCCCCAGTTCATTGGAACCTGAAGAAACAAGAAGAACCTGAGCAGTATGAAGTTCACTCTCTATGGAAAAGGTACAATCAAATGAAGGTGGAACTAAGTCAACCATTTTCTCAACCAATGGTTTGTCAGGAATGGATTCATGGGATTCATGTTCAAAGAGAGTGGGATTGACTGGAGGTGGATTTTGATCAATCACTTCATCAACTAGTGGAGGATTGGGAGAAAGCTTTTGGTAACCATCAGGAAGGCGAGACTAAGAACCTATAAGGTTTTCCAACACTTTTGAGGCTTCATCCATATAAGGACAAAGGTGAATAGGATGCTTCCCTTCACATAGTTTACAGGAAAACTTGACTTTAACCGTTTCCCATGGACCATACTATCATTACTGGATGGTTTATCATTAGCATGATCTCCAGAGGCTGATGACAAATGTAATTTTGAGCCTGTGGACCACACTTCTAATAGCTTGGGAATACCAGGACAATATATAGGAAGGTAATCACCCTTTCAAAGCATGCAAAGGAATTTAACTTTTTGGGGCTGATTGGAAGGTTCCTCTATACTAGTTGCATTCATAAAAATGGTTTCTTGGCCCCCTACTTATTTTTCTTCTTCTTAATCTCCCTTTTCTTATCTTCGTATCCACCTGGTTACTAACATTGAGGCTTTCACGAGATGAAGAGGAAGAAGGCCAAATAGGCAAACAAGGAAAATGGTCAATTTTAGGATCAACTTGAGGTTGATATTGTTCAGGTGGAGGAGAAATTGGTTGAGAATCAGTTTGGACATTCAAAACCATAGTGGTCGAAAATAACCAAACTGGAAAGCCAATGGTAAATCTGGGAAGGCAAAATGTTGCCATTTAAGGAGCACCAATATTTCCAAAAGAAGGAAAAGGACAAGGATTCCCATCAGAGGGTTTTCCTTGATTGGTATTATCTAAAATTGTTTCCATTATTCTCAACTTAAGATCCACTAAGGAGGTATTCCATGGGGACGATGTTGTTCCACGGCAAATTAATAGATTTTAGAAATTAACAAAACAAAATATTTCAAAGGGGTAACTAGGAAAACTAGTTTACCAAGCAATCATGAACTACAATATACACCTTGGAAAACCAAGGACTTATCATACATGCAAGAAATATCCCTGAATGTTGTGTGCAGTGTATCACGGTATAAAAGGTGGTCGACTTGGTTACCAACGGTGAGGATAGAAACCTATAGGGGACTTCCAAAATATACTCGATAATACATGGAAGTGTAGTCCTTAATAATGTTTTCTAATGCGTAGCCTTTCAATGAGAGAGTTCCCATATAATTTATGTGTGTGAAGTTCCATCCTATATACCCAAATTTATGTGGATAACAATCCTATACACTCACGTATGTGGAATGAGATTTCACCCTCGGGATACAACGCTGGAAAACAACGACAAGTCCTATGTTTAACGATGCTAGAACACATCTCTAGCCTAGACCTCTAAATGCTTGTGTTAATGTTACAAATTCTCCTTAGGTTGATTCAATAAATTTTACTGTTTATCTTCAATTAAGTTTCAGTTTTAGGGCTCACCGTGAATGTCACCTGAATATCCTAAAATGCAAACTAGCATGAGGAAATGGAATCTTTCTCATTCAATGAAAATCTATTTAAGGAAGGGAAGAGACAAAGAGTATGCAACAAACAATATGCAAAATGCAATTCCCTTTTCAATGTAACTGTTCCAATTTCGATGCACACACAAAACCCTAAATACTAATGCAAAGATTTTTATTTTCAAGTCACTTAATTTTTGAAAATGAAGAAAACTAAGATGAAAAGTCTAATCGCTGATTCAAATAAGATTTCCAGGATGATGACTAGAACACCAATACATCTAAGCATTCAATGATCAAGCAAAATCAGTTTTCAAACAACCTAATAGTAAGAAAAAAGGAAAATCTTTAAACAAATCATTACCAAATCTAATAAAATAAAATAAAACCAAACAGAGGCTTTAGAGGGACCACGAGACACTAAGAGACTCAAGGAAGAGCAACTGGAACAAGGTTGATTAGAGATAAATCAAGGCAAAGACAAATTTTTCCATGAATAGGGGACAACACAGGTGTAAAGGAGACACCGATGCTATGAAATACAGGCACAAAGAAGGCTCAGCTGGGGTGAAATTATTTATCAAAATACTAGAGGGTGCATTGGCATAGGGATACAAATTTATCACACAAGGATTTCTATTGAGACTCAATGAAAGGGTTTCCTAGGTTTGTTCTTGATTGAATAAGACAGTAAAGGTTGGGAAAAGAGGTAAGACAAGAACAACGGACAAAGAAACCACCAACAGAATACATCATTCCCCAATATGGTCTCCAGTTTATTATGCAGAATCTGCGACTGCAGACAGAAGTATCTTCCCTAGGCTTGGCGGAATGACCTAGAACAATAGAAACACAAAGGGACTAATATCTTCCTTAAAGTAAATAGATAATGGGATGAATCCTACCTGGAATTTTCTGTATGCTTCACTCCTTCCTTAGCTTGAATGCTCCAATCCTAACTCCGATCACTATTATTAGAACTTGCACAGTTAGATAAAACAAGCCAACGTTCCATGGAATATATGTAGCATCATCTAATCACTTTATTCAATAGATCAACATGGTATTGAAATATATGAGACCATAACATTATATATAGGAAAGTGAAGAACTCTTTGCATTAATAGAAATGGAGTGAGTTAACACCAAATATAGGTGACGATCCTATAAAAGAGTTCCTCCAAGTTGACTTTTCATTTCCTTGTCACAAAGTGAACATCTATTAACCCTAATGCATCGAAAGATATCTCTCACGACAACAACATAAGGTTAGAATGACTCTCCCAAATGGTATGCCTTAGACTAGTGAAAAAGTTTATCTTGTCTAGATAATGAGTTGGTTATGTCTTCACAAATTGACTCCATTATTTTATTCATCATATTGCTCATTTTTTTAATGTATTTGGATATTTTTTATGGATCAATGATGCCTTAGTGGGAGTATTATCAGTAAAATCATGGAGTTACAATAATATTTAAAAGGATATCATATTTTCAAGTACCACCTTCATTGATCCATGCAAGAGTGATAATGGAAAATGATTTACGTTGAATCTTAAAGAGATGCTATAGGAAATAATTCATGTAACACAATATTGAGGTCATCAATTAAGTAATCCATGTAGTTCAAGAGTAGAATGTGACACATAGTTAATTCACATAACATGATATCAAGGTGTAGGCGAATATGATTTACATAATAGAATATCAAGCACTTTTTTCCACCTTGAGGATCAAGCTTCCTTAAATGATCTTTAAGTTGGCCTTGAAAGAGAAAATAGCTCACTCTCACTAAGTATGGAATGGAAGCGGAAAGGTAAGTTTATGGCACATTGTGTAGAAAAATGAATGTCTAGTAAACAACTTGTGTGGAATATTGAATGTTCGAGAATAATGGACATGAAAAAAGAATATAATATTGGGTGAATAATGTGTGTGAGGCTATATGTGAAAAATGATGGTTGATGAGTTGTTCCACACACAAGGAAAAATTTCTAAGTATCAAAAATATAGAAACCATAGTGCAAGTGTAGAAGTGTGTGGAGATGTGTGGAGTGGCGAAGTATTTCCACACATTTGACTTGAAAATTCATTAAGTCAAGAATAAATTTGGAAATGGAAAATATAAAATAGGAACGCAAAAATAAATCAACAACCTGGCCAAGCATGACACATAAGCTAGATGATATTCGAACCTAAACATCCCAAGGGGTTCCTTAACAATATATTGTATTGCAAATTGATCTACACCCTTTGGCGCAACATTTTTAAGTTATATAATAAAAGGTGGAAAAAAACTATAATACAACCCTCATAAAGAAAAAAAAAATAAAAGGTTACTTTTATTTCTACATTTCACATAGACAAAGAGGAAGAGGATGTGCTTCTACAAGATTATGAAACACGAATAGCCATGAATGCAAAGAAACACAAGGAGTATTGCTATGAGGTACCCCTTTTTCTCCATCTTCATTATCTATCCATTGTTATTATTGATTTTATTTATATTATTTTCCATTTCTCACTATTTTTCCTTATTTATGTATTTTTTAACCTTGCATAATTACTTTTTCGTAGATATATTCTTAATAAAAAAAAATAAAAAAATATGCAATGGTGCACACACACACACATTAACCTAGAGATTTTTTCCTAGAAACCTAAATCAAGAAAACCATGATTTTTTTTTTAGTATACCTCTTCTTTATAATATTACAATAAAATTTTTATATTCTACATCATCCATAAACTATCAATCCATTTTACCCTATATTAGAATAAAACTATAGTTCCTTAACCATAATTACAAAACCAAGTGTTGAGCCACTATGTGCCACATAACCATTAAGAGTGAAAAATGCCAAAAGCATATGCAAAAAACCTCCCAATTTCTTTTTATGAGGCCACTTCCCTTAAACACTCCTTTAACGGGGCTCCACCCCCACTGCCCCACCACTACACCCAACACAATGTACAATGTGTCGGGTTAGTTGTGAAAAGTATATAGCACATGCCAAACATTCTTCCACTTATTGTTTTATTTTCATATAAGGGGTCATAGGAGCACATGATCAACAATACAAGGAATTGATGGCCGTTATTTCACCATATGAAGAGAACTTCTTAGTTCTCATTAATTTTTCTAGTGAATCTACAACATTATTCATAGTGTCCACCTTCACTGGTAACACCTTGTATTTAATCATATCTCTCACAAAGTGATACTGAACATAAATATGCTTGGTTTTAGAATGATATGTTGGGTTGTTCAATAGGATGATTGTGCTTAGACTATTGCAATATATTCTCACATATCATTACACCAACCCAATACCTAAACACAATCTATGTATCCATATTGCTTCCTTTCTTACATGATTGTTGTCATGTATTCATCTTCTATTGTTAAGAGCACCACTACAAACTGTCTCTTTTCATCAAACTAATTTCTCGTCTAAATTGGTTAAACATTTACCCACTTATAGATTTTATGTAAGATAGATCCCTAGCCCAGTCTACATCGACAAATCCATGCATGTCCAACACTCTATCCAATCATGGTCTTCCGTAGTATAACAATCCATAATTAGTAGTGCCACACAAATACCTAAAAACCCTCCTTAATATTAGGGAAACGCCCCCCTCCCTGAAATTATATGTATGATAAATGGGTGAATCCCCATGGTACATATAAAAATGTACAGGCTATTTTTTCAATTATATAATATGTATATATAATTTTTCGGCGGATCTTTTATTGAATTATAATTTTTTGTTAAAACTTAGCGAAATTTTCACTAAATTATAAAACATTGTAAAATCAAATAGTGTTACTTCTCAACATAGTGGTTTGGTGGCTATGTCAGTGATGCTATGTTAAAAATGTTCAACACTTTCACAAGTTATATTTTGGCATTGGGTGAGATCAATGCAACATCTTGGAAACATCCAAGAGTTCATTAATCTATGTGACATTATTTCCCAACCGATCTGTTTCAAATTTTGGGCTTGCTCATTTTTAGGAGCATTTTTTCCACTTGGTGAGTTCTAGTAGAGTTGGTTTGGTGGAATTTGGGGGGTAATTAGGTTAGTTAGGAGTTTTTTTTTTTAGATAAATCTCAAACCCTTATCGTGACTAGTACTAAAATATAGTGTAGGTCAAATTGTTCCACTAAATAACTACTGCTAATTAAATTAAAATATTAAAAACCCTATTCCAAAAATACATCTATAAAGATAATAACTAATAAATAATATTAAAAATATTTATTATTATTATTTAAATAATAATAAATAGATAATAAATGTGTTTATTATTTTTTAATATTTAAAATAATAAATAGAATGCTCTATGATGTATATAATTTTTACATTAAAACATAAATTAAAATAAATAAACTTTCTTATATAATAATTTTTTTATTAATTCAGTTGCAAGATCTACTTCTGTGCAAAGGGATATTTTATAGTGTTGTTCGACGATCTCGAGAACTACGAAAAGGCCTTAGAGGAAGGCCCTTGGTTCATGGGTACGGCAGGCCTCTTCCTAACTCCATGGTTCCTAGACTTTGACCCAACTTCTGCTGTTATCACAAAAGCCCCTGTATGGATCACGCTTCCAAATCTCCCTATACATCTGTGGAACACAGAAGTATACAGGCAGATTGGCAATGCTTTGGGTTGCTTTCTAATGGGAGATTACCAGAGGGAAATGCAAGGCCTCTACACATACGCCAGAATCTGTGTAGAGCTAGATCTAAGCAAGGGACTGCCAGAGCAAATCAATCTCAAGATCAAGGACACTGTTTGGACACAGTTTTTAGATTATGAAAATACTGCCTTCCGATGCCGCCATTGTCACCTAACAGGGCATCTATAGACCTCCTGCCCATCGTTGACAGCAAGAGCGAAAAAGGGTATCTTCGCAAAATCCAAACCCAAGCGCTGGGCACCCTGTACTCCGCAGCAAGCTCAAAGCTCCAGCTCCCCAGGCTCAGAGGACGGGGAAAGCGATTTAGAACCGGACCAGGCGCCTCAGCCAATGGATTCACCCATGAACACCATGGGACACACCCATGACTCAGCTATAGCCCAGAAACGCGTCCATGAGACCTCCTCGGAATCAGAAAAGGAATTCCCGATGAAAGAGAATTCCAGTCTTCAAGTTGTCTTAGCTCATTCCCCTCAGGGTGGCTGGACAAAAGTTAACAAAAAGAAAGGGAAAAAACAATGTGTTGTAGGTTCTGCCCCTATGGGGGATTTAGGCAGTCTGTGATTTCTAGTCATCTGATGCAGCTATGAGTTTGAATCTTTCTTCCGGAACCGAGGTTGATGGATCCATCATTTCCGGTCTGCCGGTTTTTTTGCTTATCCTGATTGTACTATATTACACTTAATAGAATTAGTCTTTAACGAGAAAAAAAATAATTTTTTTATTAATTATATAAAGTATTACTTATATTTATATTTCATTTTATATTGTGTTACATATATAATATGGTTAGGATTTCAAAATAATATTTTGAGTTATATAAAAATACCATTATAATAATACTCAGTGCATTTAGGTAAAAAATTAAAGAAAGTAAATATAAATATTATATCTTACATTAATTCTTTTTTCTATCAATAATGAAATAGTTTCATTGTATCTCTACATCCATTATTCTTTAAGCATTATATGTTGATATGAATTTGGGTGATTCATAGGTGTTATTTAAATTTTTGTTAGAGGAAAATATACATAGATATAAAGGTTTTTGTAAAACTAATAATGTTTTAATTTATATATATATATATATATATATATATATTTCTTGTATCCTTTTCATTTTGACTAAAAGATAATTTTTTTTTTTTTTTTTTAAATGGGTGATAATCATATAAATATAACTTTAAGTGCATGTATAATTTTTATACATGCACTTAAAATTATATTTATATGATTATCACCCATTTAAAAAAAATTATATTATCTTTTAGTCAAAGTGAAAAGGATACAATAACTTTCTATATATATATATATATATATATATATATATATATATATATATATATATATATATATATCTTGATTTCCATATTGATCTTGATTTCCAAGAATCAAATATTTTTTTCATATGCTACTATGTATTCTATTTCAACCGCACAAACGGCAGACCCCGCAAACCAGCCCCCCGCTAGCTCCTATTCTATTGTTCTAGTCTATTGAGTGGAAACCAACCCCTGGCTAGTAGCTCCTATTCTATTGAGTAGGGGGGCAAGCAAGCATACCTCCCTCCCATCGCTAGGTCCTAGGTCTGAGCCCCCAAGCAAGCTGGTGCAAGCACCCCGGAACCCCAGAGAAGGTAGCAGCTACCCTACGTGGTCTCACTTCGCTTCGCATATTCAATCAACCCCTCACCTTCACTCCATTCAGATGTCTACTAAAGCAACCCAGCACCCTCACACTCCTACGGAGCCTTCATCAGGTGAGTGGCTACTAAGTGTTTTCAAATTAATTTAATTTTAAATGAGAAAATTAGTAAAACACTTGCTTCTTTGATCAGTGTAGATAATGATAATGATAATAATAATAATAATAATAATAATAATAACAACAAAATTTATAAAATAAATCATTAATATTATTACTATGAGCAATAAATAGTTTTTTTTACCAAATACAATGCAATAAAATATAATGGAACAAGTGAATTGATTAAGAAAAATGCAGATTCAAGTGTTATTATAATTTTAAAATTTTTACATCAAAATCCATTTAAAAATATTCCAACACTTAGACTACAATGTTTTAATTATATACATGGTTCTCTCTCTCTCTCTCTCTCTCTCTCTCTCTCTCTCTCTCTCTCTCTCTCTCTCTATATATATATATATATATATATATATATATATATATATATGTGTGTATGAATTTGACATATTTATACAATTGTAGGTGAGAAAAACTTGTGTTGAATTCTAAGCGAATTTTATCTAAATTGTACCAGAAAAGATAGTCAATGTACCTTTACAAATAGAAGGAAGGGAAGGAATCACCTCCACTTCAATGTTTTGTCAAAAAGGTTTAATTATTATTCTTTATATCTACATATGTTTGCTAATTATATTTTTTAATTCTATACACAAACTTTTACCAAAAACTAGAACATGTTAGCAATATAATGTTTCTAACCAGTGAGGAAAATTAATATCCTCAACCTAATGCACAAAACCTTTTATGATGATTTATACCTTAAACATGAATAAGTTTTTAACATAATATCCTCAACCTACTACACAAAACCTTTTAAGATGATTTATACCTTAAACATGAATAAGTTTTTAACATAATATATAAAACTGTTACACTGAGACAAAACAAAAAGGTGGATGTAAAATCAAAGGAATATAGAGATTATTATTTCTCAAGGTGATTTCAAACCTTTAAAGCTACATGAAAATGAGCTAGTGTCAATCTCCAAACAAACTATTTTGTAACCTTTTTAAAAATACTATGGTACATAAAAGGGAGAAATACGAGTTAGTAGTTTTTATATCTACATTGGAATATAGCTCCACCACCCACATTGTCATCATTTATAGCTAATTGAATTAGAAAGGAGAGATTACTAAAACTATGAGAATAGTCACCCTTTCATGATACAAAGTGGATCAAGCCCATTGAATGTAGTGGAGTGTCCATGTTAAAGGAATTTGTGAACTCCCACAACAATCTTCATTGGAATATTATTGTATTTATTCCTGAACAATTTTGACAACTTTGATGGTTAATGTCTACAATATACTCTATCTTAAAACTAGAGTATTTTAGGTTTATAAAATCATCTCTCTCTTTTATAGAGAGGGTTAAATGATTTAGTAGATGAAAAACTTTTCAATCTAGACATGTAAAAATATAAAAAGATGGTACATCCTCTACTATTTATACAAAACTTTGTTTCTAGTCTCTATTATTACAATAAGAAAAAATTATAATAGTTTATCCAGGTAAAAAATAAAATAAAAAGTAAAATTTTAATTAAACAACAAAGATGTGGGCGAATGCTTTCCAAATTAAAAACAGATAGTTGAATAATTGTGTTCGACTGTGTTCGCTAGATGTCAAATCAACCGGGAAGAATTGAAAAACTGATCCAAATAATTGGTGTTCCCATAGAAATAGGATGAAATATATCTTGCTACTTGTCGTTACCATAAAAATAAGGTGAATCGGAGAATGTAGTTTGAATTTTACTGGAAAAAAATAAATTCCAACAATTTTGGGCCAATAGAAAAATATAATAGAGTTAAAATAAATTTCACGAGGAGAAACAAATCCAAAGAATTGGTATTCCCATAAAAATAGGGTGAAATATATCTTGATACTTACCATTACCATAAAAATAGGGTGAATGGGAGAATGTACTTTGAATTTTGCAAGGAAAAATTTGTTTTTAAACTCTTTTTAAATAAATATTGGGTGATGATATTCAAACCCCTATTTGTAAAAATTCTCCCAACCAAAATAAATAACCCCCTAATCTCCCATGGGTGAAATTTCGCCCTGAAAATTTTCTATGTTTACTATTGCCTAATGATCCTTCCCTAGTTTGACATATATTTACTCAATGCTCCCACTCCATATGCAATGTTAATATAATTCATACCGTTTCATAGATCAAACTTCTGACCACACTAACATATGGGACACAAGACATGTCCTCTTCCTCTTCACATGTTTTGGGACACTAATCTACAAATAAATTTAAACCTACAAAAATAGGTACATTTATCATTTTACATTCCTACATATTAAACTTATTCAATATTGTCTCAACATACTTCCTTTGATTTTATATGATTTCCTATTTACCTAATATTATTTTAATTTCCATGCCCAAAATGAAATTTGCAACACCAAGATCTCTAATGTCAAATATAGAGGACAATATAGTTTTCACTTCCTAGATGATTTCCCTATCATTTCCAATTAGAAACATATCATCCATATAAACGACCAATTAAATAAGATGATTACCAACTAATTTGAAATACATATAGTAATCCACTTTTCTCCTTGTGAAGCCATGTCCCAATATATATCTATCAAAATTTTGATATCACATCCTTGGTGATTGCTTTAACCCATATAGGGTCCTTTTTAGCCTACATACGAGCTCGTTCTCTCCTTCACTACAAATCCTTCTAGTTGCTTCATGTATATTTCTTCTTATGTATGCTGATGTAGGAATGTCATATTCACATCCATTTGTTCTACTTCAAAATAAAAAGTAACGACAATTAGATAAAATAAATATAATATAAAGAAATCTCACCAAAGTCAATTCCCTCTGTCTGGGAATATTTTTTTGCTACTAAATAATATTTATGTGTCTCCAGTCTTAGTTTTGCATTCAAATTATTCTTAAACACTCATTTGTTTCCAATGGTCTTTCTTCTAACCAAAAAGTCCACTAGATCACAAGCCTCATTCTTGTCAATGGCTTCCATTTCTTTGACCAGGGTTTTTTGTCTAGAGTTTTCCATCCCGTTAATTCACTTCCACCCTAATCGTTATAGGATCATAATTACTAATTAACAAAGAAAATTTTGAATGGAAATTAAGTGGACTATACCTTTTTGGCTTCCTTCTTTCCCTAATGGATTTCCCCAATGCCAAAGTATGTTTTTCTTCTTCTTAGTATTATTATTTTTTTGTAGTCCAATTCATCCTTTAATTTAAACTCTATCTTCTCCAGTTATTTCTCCATCAATAGGACTTCCCTTAAACATTATATTTGTTTTCTCTAAATACCACATCTTAACTAAACACAGCCTTCTTGGTTTGTGGGTTCCAAATCTTCTAATATTTAGCCATATTCATATCCAATAATGATGCAAATTTCAACTCTCTTAATCCTATTCTCCTTTGGAACATGAACACAACAATCATAACCAAATACCTAACGTTTTTAAGAGACAATTTTGTAGTAGTCCATAACCATTTGGTCTTGTCATCTAACACTAATATGGGTGATCTATACCAAGTAACAAGTAATTTACATTACATCTGCCCAAAATTCTTGTCCTAATGTGGCACCACTAAGCATGCTCCTTCTTTCTCCCTCAACATCATGTTCATCCTTTTTCCAACACCATTATATTGAGGTGTCTATGAAGTAATATGTTTCCTTTCTATATTGTGACTTATTAATGAATTTTTCTAATTCATTACTGCAAAATTCCCCACCATTATCTATCCTCAACATCTTAAACTTTATATTTTTTTCTAATTTTCCACAAGAGTCTTAAACTCTTTGAGTTTGTCAAAGACTCGAGATTTCTTCTTGAGGAAATAAATCCATGTATTCCTCAAAAAATCATTTATAAATGATACTTAGTACATATATTCACCTAATGGTAGAAGGAGAATAGGTCCAAACGCATCATTATGTATCAACTATAATATTCCCTATACCCTTGTAGCACCAAATGATAATCTCATCCAATTCTACTTCCCATATAAAGAATTTTCATAAAAATCAAATTTTAGGGAAATTAGGCCTTCTACCATAAAATTACCATGTAGTACTCAGAGGCCTTTCCCTCTGTAGTATAACTGGGGGGGTAATATGGGGTACAAAGGGAGGTACCCAAGGTAATAATGTAATAATGGGATGGGCCATTGTAATAAATAAGGTGGTTAACCCGTATCATGTAAGAGACCACAAGTAGTTAGCAATAATGTAATAAGCCTATCGTATTAGATAGATGGTATTGAGGGAAACATGGTAATGACCCATGATATTGTATGTATGAGGCCTATATAGAGGCTAAAGACTCCCAATTGAGAGATGTCAAGGAGAACACTCCACAAGCCATATGTCTATTCATACAATAATCCTTGATATTTGTAGAGATATGATATGAGGAAGTTGGCCTTTTTGCAGACTACTGAATTTCGTTCCAAACAAGTGACTTGGGGAAAATCGTCATAACTTTTGTTTTGAGCATCAGATTGAAATTTCGTAAGAAGTTACAGAAAAAGGATAGACTTTAGTTTCCTGTGTATATTTTTCAGATACTAAGGTCAAAACAGTGACACGTGGAACTTCATACAAGTTCGCTCTTCAAGAAAGGTCTATAATCAGGTCATCTTGGGAGATTGTGCATAACTCTACCTTGGAGAATCTAAATTCGATCAGACTGGTCACATTGGAAAGAGGACATAGAGGGCTACTACAGATCGCAATTTCAAAACTGGATGATCCGAAATTACAGAGATACATCAGATTCAATATCAAGCTCCTACAAAGTGAAAAAAGGTGTGTAGTTCTTTTTTTAATTTTGCATAAGCTTGGTTTGAAAAATTAGTTTGAAGGAATTCAAAGGGCATAGTAAATCATTATTATTGGTAATTGATGCCTCGAGGAAAGAAAATTCAAACAACTTATTTATTACTATGGCCCATCCCATTATTACATTATTCCCTTGGGTACCTCCCTTTGTACCCCATATTATCCCCCCTAGGTATACTACACCGTATGATACATCCTAGCCTTTGATGCCACAACATAGTCCTTTCTCTAGAGACTATAAGATCTTTTCCTTCTTTGGATCCACTCTAAGGAACAACATAACTATTACACTCATCATTAACAGTGCTTATCAGGAGTTTATGCGCAGTTCAATTCCAAACTCCCCTCAATAATACAATTTCTCCTTCAACCATCCTACATGTGTAATTTTCAATCATTTTTTTTACATCTTCATCATTCATCTTGGTTACGTAAATCAAATTTATGGCCAATACTACTATGTGTAAAAAAATAGCGATTATTCTAATCGTTCCTCCCATGAGATTCTACTTAAGTTTTCCTCATCATATGATTCTGGCTATTGATTCATCTCCTAGGAAAACATCACCACCAACATATCTTTTGTACTCACAAAACCACTCGCTATGAGGATTCATATGAAATGATGCCCCTGAGTCAACCAACCATGCCTCATGATCTACATGTGTATTTGAAGAAGCTAAGTGCACTTCCCATGGTTCAGGTTTTTACATCCATGGAAGGAGCACCATCAAATCCCTTCCCTTTCTCATCAATTTTAGATCTACATTATGTCTTGTAGCACCATTATTTTCCACATCTCCAACATACCTTTATGATTTTTATTATATATTTAGATCTTTCTCTAGATTTAGATCTCCCACTTTAGTACTTATTTTTATTTGTATTTTAGGAGCATCCTCTTATAAACAAGTCATATGCATTCTGAATTTCCATATTTTTCCATCTCATCTCCTTCAATAATAAGGATGGAATTATTTCATTGAAACTTAAAGTAGTTTCAGTACTTCCTATAGTGACAACTAAACTATCCCATGAGTCTAGCAAATAACGCAAAAAAATGATACACATATCTTCATCTAGAATATTAAAATAACAAAATAATAACTAACTTACCACAACATTAAAGGTGTTTAGATGCTCTGTCACCAAATCGCCATCCTTCATCCTCTAGTTATCTAATTTTTTCTATAGGAACAATTTGTTCACTAGGGAAATAAATAATATAAATTCCCTAAATTTTTCCAAAATTACTTCATTGTAGCTTCTCTTGAGATATTAACTAATGTCAAATATGTAAAATATACCGTATTGTGGTCTTTTACTTTCATCCAACAAAGTGCAATCTTCTACCCACATCCCCATTGGTGTAGAACCTAGATCCATAATGATCCACTACATTTTTCCACCAGCGTATCTTCCATTTTGAGCTTTCATAGCTCAAAACTATACCCATTGAATCTCTCAATATTTATCTTTGAACTACTAATAATTTCCTTTTACGATAGGAATATATTTTTTAGATTCGCCACTGTAGTAGGGTCTACCACAAGCTTGAGAAAAACCCTTAGCCACAAACACATCTTATTCAATCCAAAATCAATGTAATACCAAATTTAGGTTTTATCCCTATACAATTAATTGCTACAAATAGATTCTTAGTAAAACAAAAAAATTGCAACAACACACACACACACGCACACACACACATTAACCAAATTTAGGTTTTATCCCTATAAAATTAATTGTTACAAATAGATTCTTAGTAAAACAAAAAAAATGCAAAAACACACACACGCACGCGCGCACACACACACACACATTAACACAAATATTTTTCCCTCGGAACCCAAACTGGGAAAACTAGAAAGATATTTTTAGTATATCTCTTCCTTATATTATTACAATAACATATTTATTCACTGTGGAATCCATAAACTAGCAATCCATTTATCATGGATTGGAATACAATTTTAGTTCCTTGATCATAATTACTAAACTATGGGCTAAACCACCATGCACCAAAAAATCGTTAAAAGTGAAAATCACATGCTTAAAATGGCCAAAAACAAATGCAAAAAACTATCCATAATTTTTTCGAGGGAATTTTTCCTAAACCCCTGCACAAGGGGGATTTCACCCTGCTATAACCCCCTTTATTGTAGTTGATATAGTGTGTACAACATGTGGGGTAGTTATGCAGATAATATAACACATACCCAATAATTAATTAACTAGTTTTTTAATGTGTTTGATGGTTTTGATTTTACATTTTATGTTAATGCTTGATTTATGTTAGGGTTTTACATGAATGAATATGCCTACCAAATGAGAGGTAAATTCAACCAAGAAAAGAGCACATGTTCTGCAACATGGGTGCGTCTCCAAAGGGTTTTTTGACTCCCCTTTTTTACATGATCATGAGTTTTATCCAACTTATGTAGCATTCTTCTCGATGATCCTAAATCATTAGTGTTCCCCTCTTCTTTGGTAGTACTAATACTCCATTTCATACCTCGAAGAAATGGAGCCAATAATGCTCATGTTTGGTTTGAGAACATGAATTCTCTACTTTAAGCATATTACCTCTTTTGGATGAATGATTTTGAAGAGCTTCCTTCAAACATTTTTCATGTAACAATGTGTAGTTTCTAATACAATAGATACAATCATTATGTGGCTTGAGTGGTTTGACACTCACCACGGATTTGATAGGTGGTATATTTACTCTTATTGTATTGAAAAGTTAATATTTCAATATTAGTTATTGTACGTTTTCATAATATTATTCTTCTATTTACTTATAATGTATTATTTGCATGCTTGTAATTACAATTTGTTATTTCAAAATGTATCAAAATTATATTTTAATATAACATTCTACAAGTATTTTAATTTTTTTATTGTAAAATAAACATTTATTATGAATAAAAAGTGTAAATCAATACTTCTAATATTCAAAATAAAGGCTATTATTACATTTTATATACCATCCTAGATCCGTCTATAATCTAGATCTACCAAGCAGTGAGAGGGATCAAATGTTTTGAGGTGCTAACCTCTTTTAGAGTGGAGAGATTTGATCCCTCTCAACGCTTGGTAGATCTGAAGTTAAGATGGATCTAGCCCCCCTTAAAGATTATTTTCCCTTTTAAATAGGCTATACTCCACATGAATACCATGGGTCAATAATTGTTTTTATTTTAACATATTATTATTATTATTGTTGTTGTTGTTGTTGTTTTTGTTGTTGTTTACATGATAGGGAAACATAGGACAAGACATTACAACATCTCTTCCATACTGGGTTGGAGAGCACACCTTGATGCAATTGTGAATTTATTAAATTTAACTAATCAATATCACGCAGTCATAAAAGTTATTAAATAAAAAAAAAATTGTAAAAATTACTAAAACTATTTATAATTATTTAAGTATAAATATTTTTTTTTAATAATAAACCAATAATTTATTTGTTATTTGATATCATTAATTCTTGATTTTAGCATTGGAGCACTAACGGTCCTCTAAAATCTGGAAGTATAGGATTTTGTCCTCTGCATGAAGCACTAGAGTTTCACTTTGGTTAAGAATCACCAACGCTTCACTTCGGTCTAGGGCTAATATTGTCCAAATGGACTTGTAGCATCAAATATTTATATTATTGGAACTCCATTAATTTAAAAAAAAAATCATTAAAATATCTATTTGTTGATAGTTTTTAGTTATAGTGAACATCAATTAAAACCTATGTTGTCATTTGTGAATTATCCTATGATAATTTTACCCACTGATATACACATCCTTGTTTACTTTTCTTAATTTAACTCCTCTTGTAACTTCATGGATGGGGTTTTTCTTTTGGATCACCACACAAGACTTTCCAATTCATAGATCAATAGGAATTGATCTTAATTCTAGATTAACGTAGCTCAAGGAGATAAATCCTCTATGTTCATTGACATGTGTTATTTACTTGTAAAATGTAGGATCGTAAAAGGGTGTATATTTTGAAGGCTTAGATATATTTCGACACCATAGTGACAATGATAATGAATCAAGATTAATTTTTATATCATACAAGTAAGGAATCAATATGGTAAAAATATTGTGTTTAGGTATTGGGTTGGTATAGCAAGTTGTAAGGATATTATGATAGTAAGAGTTTGATCTTCCTAGTAATGAACCCAACTTATCATTCTAAAACAAAGCATTAAGGTGTATAATATCACTTTGTGAGAGACATGGTTGGACACAAGAAGATGTTGTTGGAAAACATGGACACTTCGAATAATGTTGCAAATTCATTAACAAAATTTGTGGGTATTTAGAATTTCTCTTTATGTAGAGAAAAAATGGGCAACACTACCTTGAATTGTTGATCATTTACTCATGTGACCACCTGTATGCAAAGAAAATAACAAGTGGGAGAATGTTGTGTATATCTTATATTTTGTGCACAATTATCCCCATGCATGATTCATATGCATCAGGTGTAATTGGAAGGGACAAGGGGTTACAACAAGGCAAAGCCATTGGAAAAAACAATTGGGGTTCTTTTTTGCAT
Organism: Pinus tabuliformis; assembly: GCA_031772625.1. Taxonomy (NCBI): domain Eukaryota; kingdom Viridiplantae; phylum Streptophyta; class Pinopsida; order Pinales; family Pinaceae; genus Pinus; species Pinus tabuliformis. The sequence goes on from CM062818.1 coordinate 1,239,096,088, forward strand.
CTACTTTTGGTGGTTTTTGCTATATGGTTTTCACTTTTGGCAGTTTTATGGCACATAGTTATTGTCATCCATGGTAATGTAATTATGGTTAAGGATCTATTGTTTCATTTTAATCCAAGGTTAATGGATTAGGGGTTTGTGAATACTACATGATATACATAATGTATTGTAACACTGTAAAGACGTAATATACTAAAAGAATCTTTATGGGTTTCCTAGTTTTAGGTTATAGGGTAAACTATCTATGTTGAATGTGTGTGAATGTGTGCATGTACATGCTAAAATAAATGTTTGCAGCAATTAATAGTCTATGATTAAAACCAACATTAATTACACTACAATTTGATACATTGTTAGTTTTACTTTGAAATTTCAACATTCAAACCAATGATTTTTATAATTAAACTTTTTAATGGAATTTTATAAGAAATGGTGATGTATCAATGATACTAACATAACCAAAAAATAAATCTACTTGAAGAATGTCGAAATATAAATGAAATTATAATGACATTAATTCACATTACTTTGCAAAATTATGATTTTTGACATTTTTAATATTGGGTTTACATGGTGATTTAACCCAAAATGTAGTGGTGACAGTGGGTTCTTCCCATCAAGAAAAAGGAATATAAAACTAAAAGTCTAGAATCAATCAATTAGATTAGAACATGGAGACACTAATTAAGATGGTGTTGCATTTGATGTCATAATTTACAAGAATGAAGAAGAATGTAAAACAAAGTCCATCTATGAAGAGGAAGATGTTACCCATTAGTACACTGAAGTAAGAAGCTTGTAATCATTAATGATATCAATATTTTTCCTCCGTATTCTAATACTCCATTCAAGCTAAAAGAAAGAATTGAAATACTCTCTTGTGATGGACAAATAGATGTTGAAAAACTCGATAATAATTAGTTAAAATGTCCAAAAGTATATTTTGGGTCAAACAAAATGATTAAAAATAGATTTATTTTTCTCATTTGAAGATGTCTAAAAATTCATTGGTTTGGTGGGAATTATGTAGATTATTTTAGTGGAAATGAAGCACTTGGTGACTAAATGAAAACACTTCAAGAATACATTATGAAAAGGATCATCTAAGGTAGTATTACCAAGAAGATAATTAGGGTAATGGATACAAGATTACACATCCAAGTTTAAAATATAAGCCATCATGTTGGGTATGTCATTGGAAAAAATTGGGCAGTGACACACCTTGGAGATCTACATGGTTATATATGAAGGCAATTGTAACATAAGAACACTAGATTCATATATGAAGAAAATATGGAAAGTCGTCTATATTTTGTTGGGCATGAAAATGGGAAAACAAAATAATCACAAAGAGGCACCAAAAAGACAAAAGAAGAAAATTCAAATCCATGGTAAAGAAGGTGAGAGGTCCCAAGAAACACTACAAACATTGTCAAGTAGATGGAAACATGGATGAAAAGTGTTGGAATATTCATCTAGAACTATGTCTATAATGAACTCGAAGAAAGGAGTGAAGTAAAATACTAATATGGAAGCTTAAGAGATATAATACAACTCTAATGTGATGAGAACCTTATATGTCTTATATTCCAAGATCCCAACGACACTAGAGAAATGAAAACACTATTTCATGTCAAGATTCAACATAAGAAGATAAATGATATTTTTAGTGAATAACTCAATGCAACATAATTCTTGTAGCTTAGCTGATAAAATTAGATAGGAAGCATATGAACACCAACAATGATGTTGATTGATCTAGTTGGAGAATTTTTTTATGAGGATTAGAAATAAGTTAAAATTTACTATAAATGGTAGTTTTTCAATAAGGTGTTATATATATAGCATCCATTAATGCATGTGATCTAATGTTTTAGAGCCTTTATATATGGGATAATGATGCACTCCCTTAAAAATGATTAAAAAAATCACATAGTCTAAGATAGTGGAACCTATTTCATCAATGCATACAAGGGAAAGGATAACAAATGTGTGGAAAATAAACTAATCGACATTAACTAGAGGGAGAGTACCTTCTAAAATAATGAGGAAGATGACTTGGTGAAAAATCTAGGAGTTATGTTCTTCCACCTCCTTGATAATTGACCTTTTGTTTAATCCTAAAACCTCCAAAATAGGAGGTGTGATCTAAAATATATGAAAAAGACAATTCTACTCCTAATTTGATATGAAGATGAGATTGGCTAAGTGTTTATATGCCAAGAAAAAATATATGAATAAATATTAAAATTAAAATATATAGAAAGAGAGATAGAGAGTTGGTTCAAAGTCCAAGAGTTCATGTAATATGTTCATTTGAAATCCCTTAACTAATCAAAGTTGAATTTTTCTTAGATAAAATAGTTGTTCCTTAGAGCGTGAATTAAGGAATTTTGATAGATGACTTATGTTGTCATTAGTAACTTCATTTAAAAAAAAAAATTGATGGTTTGATTTAGTCAAATTTGACTATCTAGTTTCTAATAATAATAATGACAAAATAACTTAATGAGTTGATACCTTTCATCATACTTGACCATGTGTTTGAACAACATATTTGACCATGTGTTTGAACAAGTTTATAAAACTGAAAGAGACAAATAGAAGGAGAAGTATTTTGGACGTAGATCTTGGAAGAAAGTGAAAATGAAAAATAATGAAGTGAAAGAGAATAATTCTTCACCACTTTCTTTTCAAAAATCTAAGTGTGATAGTGAAAACATAGAAAAGATAAATTTGCAGTTACTAATCTAAGTGTTTAACTCATGTGTTTAAGAATTTATAATATTCTTGTATGAGTAATAAAACAAAGTATGTGAACTTATTCTATTGAGACTTTCTATAAAGAAAAATGAAATTATTTTATATTTGTTATTAAATAAAATGATATTCCATGTAAGTCTCTTTTAATTTTCCAATTGCACCAACAAATGGTGTAAATTAGTGTTGATTCTAACACTAACACTAAAATGAAAAATAGTATAAATGAGTGTTTATTTAAGTACTAGCACTAAAATGAAATTTATATAATAATTTTTCCAATAAATTTGATTTCTATAAATAATACATAAATAGTACCTCAACAATTTATAAATCATATGCATCCTATAACTATAATAATTTCAAGGGTCAAATACCATCAATTGGTACATATAATGACCATAACAACTGTTGGGAAGATCAATTGTTTTTTCAGTTCATAACAAACAATCCAACTCACCCATAAATTGGCATTCCAATTAGGATTTATATTTCAAGGCTACTATGCAAATTATATGCAAGAACAAATGGAAACTAGCACTAAGGAAATATCAAAACCAATCATTGTGAGTATCACTCTCAGTACTCCATGACACTTTATATTACACTCCAAACCATGTTCAACCTTTCAAAAAGGAAAGAAACACATGTTGTCAAATCAATCACACTATGTCACACTATCACTCTTATCTGAAAAGAAACAATACTTGTAGAAACTTCTCAACACTCAACAATTGTTGAAATACCCATTCAACTAAATAAACAAACTAAAGAAATATAACAAAAATCAAATAACCATCACACTAATGAAGGGATCGACCGAGGACCTATGTTGTTACACAATAATAGAGGCTACATTCCTACAACTATTAAAAGCATGAGAATGATTCATAATGGTAACAATAATTCACACATAAATCATAATTGAGAGAGCATAAATATACTACTACAATACCTCTCTAACTAGTGATCCCTACTAATAAGGAGGGCCCTTCCTCCTTAGCAAGAGATGGTGAGTTACATAGCATGCAAATTAATAAAGAAAGAGATATTGAGCCATGAGTGTTAAATATTTGCATTAATGAAAATTGCATTACAAGATTGCAGTGTCGGTACTCCTTCCTCTAATCTCCATCTATGAATGCCTCGCGGGCAAAGAGTACATCTTTTTATATTTTCATATTACATTACATTCATATTTTTAAAAAGTTGGATCATTATGAGAATCTCTCGATTCTCATGTGATACAAATTGAGAGTATACAATAATTGTCTTATAACAAATTATCTTAATTATAACAGAGTTGCAACAACTTTTCTAAATTACAATTATTTTTCATTTGGAAATCCTAACTATTTCAAGTAAGTTAGTTGTGTTGCCCATAAATGTCTCTTTTCAATGGTTAAACTGGCTCTGACTTAGTGTCTATGCAAATTGACTTCATTACTAAGCATAAGAGAATAGAGTATCCAAAATAAGCTTAATGTTGTATCAGTAGCGTCAGCAGAGTCTTTGTTCCATATTTAGCAAGGAAAAACAAGGGAGATGTTATCTTGTAATAACAACTCAACAAACCACACAACTCGAAACATCCCTTCACAATTCATTAAAAAATATCCTAAAGTAGTTATCTTTTATGTCAGATTATAAGAAAAACTAGATAATAAGGATGAAATAAAAAACGAAGCATACTTTAGCCAATAGTTGTTGATGAAGTGAAAAGACATGGCTTTTAAAGTTAAAATGGTAGGAAAATATAAGGAAAACAGGTGCAAAGAATGCCAATTTTGTGTCCCAACATCTCCCCCCAACTTAAGCATATGCATGTCCTCATGTATACCTTTGTAACTAATTGTTTACATGTGTTTGAATGGCACTTTGAAAAATAAAATTCCCTTGTTGTGCCTTCATCAAGTGTTATGTAACTGCGAGAGATAACTAACTCCATTTCCAAAAATTTCTCATCTATTTGGTATGGGTGATGATAATTGTAGAGAGGAAGCCAAATAAGTGGAAACATAAATCTGAGTCCATACCAACTAGCCCCACTTATCTTAATACACTCTAGATACTAAGGTACCCTAGAAAGTGTATGTACAAAATTTTGAAGACAGTAGGGATCTTCACTCCTTAACTCCTCTTGATAAGCTTCCCATCTTAGCTTACTTCCTTCCAACACATCTTGTTTCATCACCCTGACACTTGTGAAACAATTCTCTAGGACCCTATTTCTTAATTCCATAAACATATTTTTAGTGGTTGACTATTTCCACATCCTATTATATGCTACAAAATCTATTTGAGTAGGCCTCAGTTCATCTCGAATAATCAATTTTACAACTTCCTTGTTTATTGTTACAATATTGTAGGCAACCTTCCAATTGGCCCGATTCTGTATAAATGACATGAAGGCCTTTAGCTAAACATCTTCAACATAAGGTGTAATATTAAATGTCCTCTCTCCAAAACAATCATGATCATGTAGATACAACTCACATAATTGGTTTTTCTCTAAAAAATTGGCCTTCTAGAAAGTCTCCAGAAAATCTTGAACTTCCTTTACTACATATTGTCATTTCTCTTTGATTGATGTTAATTGGAATATGAAGAGTTTTTCTTGTAGGTATAGAGGGTAAGAAGGAGAAGGGGTTTTGTAACTCAATGCATTCTCTACAAGGTTATACATCTACTCCTTCTCTTCCTGTAACAACTTCAATTCTTCTTATGGTTCTCCTACCCTCAATAATGGTTGCTTCCTTTCTTCCTTAATATTTACCAAATATTGAACCAAAAAAATTTCATCCCAAGTCCTTTTAAGGTTTTCAACAATATCCTTATGTTTACTCAAGAGGGATAACCTCACTTTCCAATGAGATTGCTAACCTTTTCCACTTATCTAACTACTCAAAAAAAAATATTGATCTCCATGGCTCTTCTGATTTTGATTGAGTAAGATTTGTTGTTTTTATAGTAGCAGACTGAAAAACTCTTTGCAATATTTCTCATTTACTTCTCATTATATTATGCTATCTCAACTATTGGTTCTTGTGTATCAATGGAATCATTGATAGGTTCTTAAAGAGTAATAGTTTTTTTTCTTTATTTTAGACTGCTCTTCTTTAGCTACTAGTTCTTATGGAGTAGCAACATCATCAATAGATTCTTGTGGAACAACAAACTAGTTTTCACCGACTCACTTTGTTTCAAATTTTGGTTCTTGTGTAATAACAACATTGTCAGTAGGTTCTTTTCAATTAGCGATCTATAACTCCTCATATTGTTCTTCCATTTGTATACCAATTGAAACTGTGGTTGATCCCTAACATCCTACCTCCTCAAGAATTTGTCTACAACCATGCATAATTTTTCAACTGTGTCAGTATGTGACACCATTCCCACCACATCTGCTAGGGTTTCCAAACATGTTTATTTCTCAAACATAAATTTCTCTTTGAGTGTGGCAAGTTGTTTCTTCAAGTTTTCATTTATTCTTTTAATTCATTAATTTTTTTAGTGAGAGCGTCAATTCCAGTCTTACCTAGTAAAGGAATGCTTTCTTTCTCCTATATGGGTTCTTCCTTCCCTTCTTCACTCGGTTCTTCCTATAGTTCCCTTAATTATATTGTAGTAAAATGGACTTCAGGTGTTGAGGAAGCTTATGGTGTAATAGTTACTTGTACTCTCTTCTTAGGGTTTTTACCCTCTAATGCCTTTTCTAGCAACCTATTCCTTAATCTTGTTTGTAGAGGCATTTATTTCTTAGGTACTACTTCAAGTGTCACATTCTCTGGTATCTCTATTTTGAGCATCTCTTCCTCAACATAGCATCCATAACTAGTACTTTTAGGCTTCCCACTAGATACATCCATCGATTCTTTAATATGATCCTTCTTCACATAGTGCCTAGTTTGGAGACCCATCTGAGAAGGCTTAGGAGGAGTAACTACACTTACTTCTAGGGTCATTTTAACACCTTCCTCTTGTCCTTCATCTTCAATATTTTCCCCCTCAAGAGTTGGTACATGAGATCCTGATAGTAGTCTAGTCCATGTGCTCCCTTGTTGTTGCAGTAAGCGATTTATAACCAATTTTATTAGCCCATGGTTAGTTGAGAAATTTCTAGGATGCTTCGCCATATATACAATTTTTGCCATATGTTGTAACAATTTTAACAAATTATAGGGCATATTGATTAACTTCCCATTACGCAAATTCACTAACAGCTGAAAGTGGTAGTGAAATATAATCACAAAGTGCCCTTCAAAGGTTATAACTTTCTAAATAAAGTAGGCTACATCATCCCAAGGATGAGGAATGGATTTTCTATCAATCCCTCTTCTCGTATGCCTTACCTCTTCACCTTCCTACAATAATGTAGCTTTGGTTGTTGGGACTGCTATTTTTCGAGAGAAACACATTCCCATCTAAGGGAAGTCTATCACCCTCAAAGTTACTTCTTCTGTAACAAAAACCCTAACTCCTCTAGCTACTGATCCTTGTTCATTCAAAGCTTATGCAAATTCTAAAGCAATTTTCTCATTAAATCCCTACAATTTCTTAAAATAGGCCAACCAACCTACAATTTGAAATACCTCCAGGGCCTCCAAATGGTGCAATAGAGCATTAATAGAATCAAATTCATGGTGTGCTATTTCTCTTCCTATAGCTTCTTGGAAATTGTTACAAGGTTACCACTTGGTTCATGCAAATGTTCGTTACGACGGAGAATGTTTCTTTGTTGGCATTGGGAATTCTTATCCCTTTTTGAAAGTTTTATGCCATAATTCACAAGTACTAGGAATGATTTCAGGTGGTCACATCAGGTTTTCAAAAGTAATGACAGGAGTAATGACGACTTATTATTATTAATACGAGGTTTAATCGATAGTTACTAAATTGGGATAGTGGTATAGTGCATCATACAATAGATATGATTCACCCCCCAAAATTAATGATAATAGCCATCCTTGGTGTATGTGACAAGAAGTCATGTCAACCTTAATTCCAGAAATGCAAGTAAACAAAAAAAAAGCATAATTGTCATCGACTTATGATTATGCTAGCATGGAAATTGTATAAATGTAATGACTTAATCGATGGTGTGCAACTTTTTATTCGGGCTTATGTCTATTGGTGAAGTATTCCATTAAATTGATGCAGTGAGAGAAAATTATGTGTTAGCAGAATCAGGTGTATTAACACAGGGTTATAGTCATCAACCTTGAGAATATAGGAACACATATGTGAGTTTGTGATGGTGAACAAATGAAAAGTCCCTTGAATTGTATCAACAAAGTTGTATAGTTGTAGAAGTGGCTTGCAGATGTGTATAGTTGTGTCAACAAAATTCTAGAGAACTGTATCAATAAAAATCATGGCATGCAAGCCTATGATAAGTGTATTAGCTTGTGTTGATTTATAAATACTAATTTTGTAATAGCAGCAATATCAAAAAATATACCATTTATAGACAAAAAACTAGAGATATTAGATTGATATTATAGGAGAACTAAAAGGATGTGTTGACTTCCAACAAGCTAATTTTTAGCCATCAAATTCATCCAATGGTTCCCCGAAGGGGTTTCCACCATTATGCATTTCATTTTATATTTTTATATATTTCCTTTTTTTCCCTTTTTTTCTTCTTTTTTTCTCTTTCTTTTTAAATAATGAGAAAAAAAAACTAAGAGGTCAGCAGTGCAAGAAAAAATTCCCTTCCCACGACAACTTCAAGGTCTAACTTTGCATCTGAGACAATGTTGACAAAGGAATCCTTAGAAGTAAGCATATGATACAACCACAAACAATGTCCCCTGGCAAGAAAAGATGTTTGAGACCCATCAATGGTTGTCAATTTCATAGTCCCATTGTCAAAGACTATATCTACCTTGTAAGGACCTAGCCACCTAGTGCACAGCTTCTATTTTAAATGTTTAAATATGGAGTTATATAATAGCACCCAATAAACCTTCTAAAACATCTTCTTCTTAATAAATTTATTGTGCTAATTGGCACATTGTTGCTGGATTATATATATTTATTGCACAATAACCAAGCCCTTCTTATCTAACCATTTAGTTATTCCAATCGATCTTTGTAAGTTGTAGTCATGTCTAAAATCACCTCCAAAGTAGTTTTGAGTGTCTTTATCTCAAATTCAATGGGAAAGATAAGACTCTTACCAAATACCAACTCATAGGGAGAGAATCATGTAGTGTTCCTCCAAGTAGTTCTATAAACCCATAACACTTTTGGAAGTCTCTCAACCTAGTCTCTTCAGTGGCCTACCATAGTCTTCATGAGAATATCTTCAAGAACCTTTTTGGTACTTTCCGCTTTCCCATTCACATGTGGATGGTAAGGTGAAGTGACTCAGTGATGGACCTTATACTTTCTGACAAGGTCTTGTATCAACTGAGAAGTAAACTATGCTCCTCCATTTGTAAATATCTCCTTTGGCACTCCATATCGAGCAAAAATTATTCAAATAAAAAGTCTGAAATATCACATTCAGTTTTTCTAGTGAGTGTTCTTGCCTCCACCCACATGATAACATAGTTTCTGCATACCAAAATATAAGTCTTCTGCCAAGATAGGGAATTAATTGGTCCCACAAAATCTAAATCCCATATCTCAAATGGCTCCATCACCAATTGAGGATGTAATGGCATTTCACAAGATTGAGTAGGTTGGCCCATTCTCTGACAACTATCACACCCCTGCACATATTTCCTTAGATATCAGAACATTGTAGGCCAAAAATAGTCCATCTGAAGAACCTTACAACCTATTCTCCCATCTACAAAATGTCATCCACAAGGGTCATCATGGCAACCCTTGAGAATATCGCGAATGTCATCCTCTCTCACACACCTAATTTTTTTTTATCAAAACTAGTGTGGAAGAGGTAGCCATCTAATCAAAAATACTGGACACTTTGTTGACCATTTTTTCTCTTCTCTCTCAAAGAAAAGTGATGGGGAAGCTTTCCTACAACAAGGTAATTGGCAATGTCTACATACCAAGGTGAATAAGTTGATATTGCAAATAGATACTCATATAAGAAAATTTTATGTCAATATAGACATAAAACTTACAACAACATTATCCTTCCCAAGTTTATCTACAATAGTAACATCAAATTATTGGAGAAACAACAACCACCCAGTAATCCCAAGATCAGTAACTAGTTTATTCATTAAAAATCAGATAGCAGAGTGATTAGTGTGCACAAAACTTTGGTAACCAGTAATGTAATGCCTAAATTTGTTAATAACATGAATAACAACAAAGAACTCCTTTTCTATCACAATATAATTTACCTCTACATGGGTCATGTTCTTGTTGATATAGTAGATGGTGTAAGGTTTATCTTCCTCTAGTTTTCCTAGCATAGCTCCAATGGTTGTATTAGAATCATCACTAGAGATGTGAAATGAAAAATTTTAGTTAGGTCCTCATAAAATGGGAGTTGTTGTTACACATATTTTTAACTATGAAAAAGTGATGTCACACTTGTCAGTCCATACAAAATCTTTATCTTTTTTTTAATAGGGAAAACAATGGAAATGAAATCTTAGTAAAATTTCTATAAATCATCTATACTAACTTGCATACCCTAAAATGCTATGTACCTCCTCCTGCATCTTAGGAGTGGGAATTCTCAAAATTACCTCAACTTTTTCCAGATCAACTTGTATACCTACAACATAGAGATAGTGAACTAAAACAATATCTTTAGTCATCATCATGTGACATGTTTCAGTATTGAGATAGAGGTGGTTCTGTATATAATGCCCAAGTACATTTTCAATGTTATGCAAGTCTTCATCAAACATATCCCCATAGGGGGTAAATTCATCCATCAAAATTTCCAAACAGTCAGGGACCATATCAAAAAAAAATCCTCATACTAAATGTTGGAAGGTTGTAGGTGCGTTAAAAATTCCAAAATGTAGGACCCTATAGAAAAATGTACCTCAGGGGCAAGTGAAGGTGGTCTTTTCATGGTCCTCAAGAGTGATTTGAATCCTGTTATATCCACTAAATCCATCTAAGAAGTAGAAATAACAATTACTAGACAATGTATATAGGACTTGATCAATAAAGAGTAATGCAAAAAGGCCCTGTTGAGTGGATTTTTTCAACTCCCTATAGTCCACACAAATTCTCCACTTCCCATTTTTCTTAGGGAAAATAATAAATGGAGATACCCATTGACTGTAAAAAATCAGATAGATGAAGTTTTCATTTAAGAACTTTTTTATGTTCTTCCTTGACAACAATTTTCAAGGTCAGATTCATTCTATGTTGATTTTGTCAGATAGGTCAATATCCTTCCTTTAGATAAATATTATGAGTGCACAAAGTAGGATGGATACTCTCCATTTCATTATAATCCCATGCAAAGGATTCTTTATTATTTCTTATTAATTTCACTAATATCTCTTTTTATGTAGGAGATAAATTAGGGTTACTATTTTATGTCTTCCCAGGATTTATCTCCACTGGAACACACTTAATAGTAGGGGTCTTAGGTATTTTTTCTATAAAAGGATCATTAAGGGTCTCTCCAGCACTAGATTTGTCTATCACAAAACTTAACATCCAATATGTTGATGGTGTAACAACAAAAGGGTCATTAATGAAGTTGTGAATAATATTGTCCTTAGTCTCATTTAGAAAATGTAAGGCTTTTCCTATAGTGAGCAGTGGACATGTATAAACTTCCTCTAGTTCAAACTCTAACCATAAGGCATTCTGACATTTTGAACTCGGTTTATATTGAGGGTAAAGAAAAATATCATTGGTAGTGTTATCATTATAGATGGTCATGCACCCTAATATACATCCAATAAACGCATTTGTAGTGACCATCCATGGTCTGCCTAAAATTAGAGGATGTCCCCCAAGGTTTCTTTTAGGTTATAACACTACAGAATAGACTGGATACTTCTAAGAATCTATTGAAATGAAAACAGCCTCCAATATTCCGTTAGGTTAGATCTTAGACCTATCTACCATTTCTGAAACAGTGGGAGTTGGTCCCAAGTTGGTAAACCTGAGTAGTTTAATAGTTTCCATGCTTATTATGTTAGTTATTGCTCCTAATTCAATCATGGTATTTGGAAGAGTTGTTCCGCCAATATGGACAATTTTTATTGGGTTCCCAAGGTCTTTGTATTTAGTAGGTGTATTATCCCCTAAAACCAGTTTTGATAATTTTCCATTTACATGTACAACAAGGGCATCTCAAGCTTTCCTACTTTGCTTTTTGACATAATTACCTAATTTTTCTAGCATAAATTGGAACATATCAGATTGCTTGACATAGGGGAATCTAGACATGCAAGTTCTTCAACTCCTTCAAGAAATCATATTTAGGCAAAGTACTATTTCTCTTACTTCAGTTAATATTCTAGGATAAGGGTGATGCAAAGAAGTCTTATTACTAGCAGTTGCTACATGTCTAACAATCGGGGAACATTAGTTGTTACAGTGACAATAAAGGTATAAGTAGTTACTATAGTGGTATTAGCAATAGCACCAATTGTTACAACTTCACGGGTATCATCAACTATTTTAGCATTGAAGGTAACAACGATTGTTACAACCTAATGTTTTTCTAAAGATTGTTGAATTAAGTTTCTGTCTCCTGATAAATTTTCTTCCTCATTTTCTATAATAACAGGAAAAACAGTTAGGCTTATTATCCTTCCTTATCGTAATTGTATTCCATTGCATTCCATGGGTGAGAAACAATAAGTAGGGATAATTTGCATTTCAACTTGTTGCACTACCTTATTATGGAGATTAGGGTTAGATTGTATAAGTAGTTGGGGGCATAATGGAGGACCACTCATAGGAACATTGGAGGGAAGTTGTAACTACTATTGTTGCATTGGGATTTGAACAAGAATTTGGTTAAGGAGAACAATCCTTCGATATGGCTAAGCTCATGAGGGAGAAGGCTACTGAGGTCAAGGCATAGTGTATTGTACCAAAGGGGTATTAGGAGGATTTTATGGAGCTATCAAATATTTCATTTATTGGAGAATTTTTTGAGGATTGTACATACTAGAAAATAATTAAAAGAAGAGAATGATTCTTGCACCATAACTAATGGTTGAGGTTGCGAAGGATTCCTGGTGCCAAAAAATATGTTACTTCAGTATCCTCCCCTGTCTCCTTATAGATTGATTTTAATATAGGAAATGAGAGGCATTGTTTTATCGAATGATCTCGCTCACATATATTGTAGTTTTTGAGTGGGAATTCCCTTAGAGAATGTTTCTTCCTATACCAAGAGTAGAATGTATTTGTATCTTATTCTACTTCAATATGCTTCTGCTTCGCTTGAAATAGATCAAGCTAAGCGGAAAATGAGCTCATAATGTTAGCTTTAAAATATTCTAGTAGATTTTCAATTTCTGCTCATGTTTCTCCACTATTGGTTGACTTTAAAATCTTGGTAGAAGCATTATCTATCATAATCATGTTTCTTGTTGATTCCCTATAACTTTTTCGATAAATTTGAACAATTTCGTCATAAGGTTCCTTGGATATATCTCCTTTCCCCAAAATATTTAACATATCAAGGCAGTCATCCTACATTCGTTTGATCATAATTGATTAAACTATTTCCTTTTCCATATTGTTATGTTGAGATGTTTGTAAATTATATTGAAGGCACTCAACATACTCTTCCAAATTTTCATATGGAATCTGAGTTATTAATAATAGATCTTCCCTCTGATATTTAGAATAACAACAATCATGATGCTTTTATAAAAAGGTCTTCTTCATCCCATACTTGGAGGTAATGGATGCCCCACCGAGTCCTATAAATGATCATATTGTTGCTCCCTTTAGTCTAGTAGGGAACAATTTTAATTTTCATGCATTGGTGGTATAATCGTAACTCTTGTAGAGGGCATCGAACCCAAAGAGAAATGTATCAATATCTTCAGTAATTGTACCTTGAAAAGTATGAAGTGCAAAAGGAAGTTCTTCATTGGGGTCTGTCCCTAGACATTCCCAATGGGGAACTCAAAGGTGGTAACTAAGCTCCCTACCATTTAGTTCTTCCTAAAATCTTGATGGTTTTGTACAGTTGTTACAGGTGGCTCCCTTAATGGAGGAGTTTTCTTTCTTTTTGGTGATGGGGGTTTCTTAGGTTGTTCAAGTTGTTCAAGTTTCTCAAACTATTCAGATTGTCCATGTGGTCCTAATGATTTCACAACACCTTGTGTAATAGAATGCTCAACAGGTCATTTCATAGAAATACCTAAATCTAGGATGCACTAATAATGTGGTCATTATTTTGGACTTCATTCTAAATTATGTCCATCCATATCACCTTGTCCCTCTATCAAGCCTTGATATCCTTCCCCTACTGATACAAATGGACTAGAAACTCTAGGGCTTATCTCTGAGATCGAAGGTTCATAAAGTTCCACCTCCTTAATATGTGCACCAAATACAGATGACTCGAGGGATGCTGACCTCTGTAAAGTATATTTACCTTGTCCTTTCTTCTTAGGAATTGCTCCCCAAGTAGATGATTCATCTTTAGCTTTTGAGATGATCTCTTGTATATATGCTACTCTTCTCAAATCTCAATTCTTTTTCTTTCTCCCTTGTCATCTTCTACCTGCATGACTAGTTTCCTTAGGGCCACCATATCTTTCTTCTTCATTATGCATGCAATACAATCCTATATGCCCTGACTCCTCACGAGGTTGAGCCCACTTCAATATGTCGAAGCGATGTGCAAGTTCTTACCTCTTGTCTTACTGCCTAGAAACCTCAAAGCCAGGAACACATCTACCACACTTTCAGTGAATGCATGCAAAAAAACTAGTCACACATATCCACCTCTAATAGCCTCCATACTAAGAGTGCCAAAATGATGGGAAGATCAATTATCCTTTTAATTCAAAACAACCAATCTAGCTCACACATAAATTGTCAATCTGGGTAGGTTTTAATTTCAAGGCTATTGTGAAAAATATAGAGAAGAACAAAGGGTAACTAGTTGTTTGGTCAAATTAGAGTGTCCTAAATTGCTATATTAATTGTCAATCCGGGAGTCATAAACTGTTGAAGTGCGGTGCACTATATGTGCAAGATAACCTATTTCTTACTTTTTGTCATTTTTTATTTTTATTTCGTTTTTGGGTTTATCTTTGTTGATTTCCTAATGTGAGATGGAAATTCTAAAAGACAAGTATGGATATAAATGTTCAAGGCAATGATGTCCTTTAAAATTATTTCCAAATCTTCAAACTTTTCAAAAAGGTTTTAAATATGCAATGATGAAATTAATTCATAAAAGAGAATGAAAAATGTGCCACTATTCTAATTAAACAAACAGTGAACTGTTGATCATGAAACCATTATACTTGTTGTTGTCTAAATACAAAAGAAACTGTACTCAAAGAAATACAAAAATTGCAAGCAAAGTAAAGCTAAAATCAAATTACATCAACTCATATTCGGACCCCTCACCATTAGTCTCGCTATGGCTTTCGTAGGTATTCATAAACAACTTGAGCAATCTGATATCTAATTTGCAGAAAAATAAACTAATATCAAATTACACACTCATACTTCAATCGCTCACCATTAGTCTCGCTATGGCTTTCGGAGGTAACTAATAATGACATGAGCAATTTAATATCTAACTTGCAGAAAAATAAACTAATATCAAACTACACGCTCATACTTAGATCCCTCACCATTAGTCTCACTATGGCTCTCAGAGGTAACTGATAATGACATGAGAAATTCAATATCTAACTTGCAGAAAAATAAACTAATATCAAACTGCACACTCATACTTCAATCCCTTACCATTAGTCTCGCTATGGCTTTCAGAGGTAACTGATAATGACATGAGTAATTCAATATCTAATCTCACTAAAAAATCCAATGAATAGAACTGAAATAAACAAAACTGTGCTGGAATTAAAAACTAAGAAAAATAAATCAGCAGAAAGACAAGATTGATTCCATGTCATTAGTCATTTTGAAAAACTATATGCAAATTCTTGGGCTGCCTACTGTAATCTGGAACAAAGACACTGATCAGTTAACAGCAATATAAAGCATGTAAAATTATGGACAGAAATAACACATTAATACCATAAGAAATGAAATATATACAAGTGAATAATTATGGCATAATGAACGTAAAGAAACACAGTGTGAAAATGTACAACAGTATGAAACAAAACCTCGGTGTGTACAGGGGCCCTCTGCACAACCTCGGGCAACAGCTATCAACCACGAATTATGCTCAGAAACGAAGTCTTCTCATGTATTCAGAATGCAGTCATAACAAAGAAATAATGTCGCAGCACAATGGGCTCGTTAACAGTCAATAATACATTACAAAGACTAACTACTATAATTATGGGAACGCATTATTTATAACAGAAGACCACATAACTAATTTCCTAGAAATTGCGCTGATAGAGAACACGTGAACAACCACATCTAGGGATCTAGCATCATGGCTGCCGTGATGATTAAATCTATTGAGGGTGGCTGTTGGATTTTCCTTATGGAGCAGTCCACAGGTGTTGATATGTCCCCAGAGATATAGGAACGGCCACGCAAGTCTTCACATGTTGAAAAACAGAGTCCTGTTACTGTAAGACTCTTCTGTTGACCACCGCTTGACTCCCGTTGACTATGGCCTCCTCTGATGAATTCAACTGAGCCAATAGGACTCGATCCATGTCCACATCATTTCCAACTTGCCCATGTGGCTCGATTTTCCTGAAGACACCTGCAATATAGAATTTAACAAAAATGCTGCGAAAAGTTGAATTGGCTGTGGAAAGTGGCAAGATTCCGCAACTCAATGAGAAAAAATCTAATTCAAACAACAGAGACAAGACATAGTTAGGAAACCACTTTATATGCTCTTTTAAACTCAATATGAAATGATGTTGACAACTTAGGAGGTCCAAGTAAATGGAAAAAGTTTAGAAAGGTGTATAGGAAAGATGCAAGTTTGGAGCTCAACATACCCCCACTATGAAGGTGTTGCATGTCCCCATGCAACCAAAATTTTGATCATTCTCCCTTTAGTCCATGTGCCCTAAAACTTTTGCCAGTACATCTAACCCTCTTCTCCTCTTCCTTGGTACTACTACCATCCTAAGCTTCCTCATCAAGCATCTAAACTTGAGGTTGACAAGTGCTGTATTCAACCTCTTGCATTTCTTTTTCAATTTCTTATTCTTTTTCTGCCACAGTCCCAAATGTAACATAGTGTTTTCATGAATGATCTTGTCCAATCTGCTTTGTTCCCTTAATGCTTCATTTTCATTTTTAATATGTCTATTTAAAACCTCCAATTCAAAGACTTCTTGTTTCAATGATTGGACTAGAGCTTCTTGTGTTGCGTGAGGCTGAGTGGATGACGTGCTTGGACCTACAGTTGTCTTCTCTAAGGATTCTATATATTCATACATCTCCTGCTGATTTGGGTCCACCTCGGGTGTAGCATTCCTTGGACTGACCCCAAAATCCTGTTGAGAAGGGCTGATTTCAAACTCTGGCCTCATGTCAACATCTGGCTGTGAAATGGAAGTATGATGTGGGCTACGGTCAGGAGAGGTTGCTGGAGGATTTTCTGGGTTTCCTCCCCCAAATCAATAAAGTGGGGTCCTTTGGCTTTTACTGTCTTTAGTTTCCCTTTAAGCCTAGAGCTTCTTCTCACATGCTGTGGACTAGTATCTTCCTCCATACTCTGTTTTTCCTTTCATTTCTTTTTGGCTGCAGCCGCTTGTTCTCTAAGATAACTTAATCTTTCAGACAGTGTTTGGTGGTCTTCTTTTTGAGAAGGCTCTGAATTTTTATATATATCTTTTATGTTTCATTTCCCTTTTGATTTCCCTTGGTTTCTATTCTTGGTTCTTTCTAGCCTCTCTTCTTGATCAACTTCTTTGGTTTTGCTAATAGGAGGGTCTTGAACTCTTGCACTTGTCTCCTTCCTCCTACTCCTTCTTGCTATACTGCTCTCAGGTACCTCGGGTGGCTCTTGAAAATAGTTTCTCACCAAAAACCGTTCCCAGGTGTCCCTATTTTTCTTCAATTGGTCTTCAATTAGAATTTTCCCAAGCCCATGATGATACAAATGGGGCTCTATGTCTTCTATATTCTTTTGGACTGTTGTGCACATCTTTTTCAAGCTTAGAAATAAAAAATAGGGCAGATTGAGGGTTTGGTTTTCTAAAAAGTTCATCAACAACCGGGTATGATACATATACATTGCCCCAAAACGGACTTCACAAGTAATAAACTTTTGAATAATTAACAATAAGCTGGCCCACTCCTCTTTTAAAGCATGGACAAGAATTCCTTGTTTGAATACAGTTACATCCATACCTGGATTGCGTAGTATGACTCTCCAAGCCTTCTCGTCAAAGCTCTTGTTCTTGAACCAGCGTTCACCTTCTTGGGGAAGTTCTGTAGCAGCTGCTATGGATGCCTCGGTGATTGTAAACTTAAGGTCCCCAATTTCCACCTCCTGGCCATTAAAAGACCTTGCAAAAGCTTTTGTAATCTCCTTATTGTGGCCCTTAAATTTTTGAATGAAATGTAGCCATCTTGCCTTCTTCAGTAAGTCTTTCACTTGCGGGTATCCTTCCAAAAACTTGGGCCCTTCCGGTTCTGCCCTCAACAACAGACCCATCATTTCTTCTATTCTTAAAATTTGTCTGTGTGAGGAGGGTTTAGTGGAAGTAAGACTGCTGGTTATGGGAGTGATAGAGTTTATGGAGAAAACCAGTGACTGTGAGCGGAAAACAGAGGACAGGCAGCGGAAGTGAATTGGTGAAATAGGGTGAAGGCTTATGTGAGCAATGTGGAAATGCAGCCGTGATGTTAATAGAACAGTAGGGAGAGTACAATGCATTCAGCGAAATTTTAAATTGGTTGGCTGTAGAGTAGATGCAAACTCATTCATGAAACAGCTGCGGATTTTGTGCGGCGGAGAAGAGCCATAGTCAAATCGACCACGTCCTCATGATTACAGGTGGAGTGTTAAAATGCAGCCAACACAAATTAAATCCAAAGGTTAATCATAAGACCATTTGGAAAATAAATGCATGGTTCGTGGAGGAATGTCGTGGAATGGTTATGGAGCTATCACGACAATCATTGCATATAGTGGAGCTTATGGTTTAATAACTATGCAAAAATGTGTTTTGATTGCTATTTGAAATAAATTTCTACTCATACCTTGGAATTTTTGCCATTTGTTTGTCCATTAACCCTTGATCAACTGCTCCTTATTGATGCCTTTAGGTGCTCCATGTCTTCATAATATGTCCTCGGTCATACCTGCATTTTCTTTCATGATTATTGAACTAACATCTTGACAGTCAATTTGAAAAACAGGGTGGTGGCTGCGGAAACGGCTTTTGGCTGCGGAAACTGGTTTTAGCTGCGGAAACTGACACAACAACCACTTGACTGAATGGAGATGGAAAGATGATAACTGACTGAATGAAAATGGTCATGAAAGAAACTTTTATTGGTGAAATGAAATGAAATGGATGAAATGGAGTGGAGTGGAATGAAGTGGAATAAAATGGAGTGGAGTGTCACAAAACTTGTGAAATGAGAGAGAGATTTGTTTTTTTTTTTGGAAAATATAGGGTGTCAGGCGTTCCTGATTTTCACTCTATATTTTCTGTATAAGACTGCCAATCAGTGATTGGTTTTCAGGCTTATACAAAATTTTATTTTATTATATATATATATTTTACAGAAAGGAACAAAGGCTAGGTTGGTGGAGAAGAAGGATTCTTCTTCACCAGCCTTATTGCAGAACTGTCTTGAAACATTTTGACAAATTCCTCTTTTGAGAGTGGCTTATGATAGATCTTTAATCTGTGGCCATTCACAATAAGAGGAGTTTGAAATTCATCAATGGTCTTGATTCTTACCGCTCCATTGCTAAAGACTTTGTCAATCTCATATGGCCCAAGCCAATGAGTCTGAAATTTACCTTTGAAGTCTTTAAACTTGGAATCAAATAGTAATGCCCAATCTCCCTCTTGAAACTTTTTCTCTTTGATGTATTTGTCATGCCACTTAGCTCTTTGATACTGAACTAGATCAGTTCTTAGGATTGCTTCTTGTCTGATCTCATCTAGCTCATTCAACTGCTCCATTCTGTGCTTTTGGGCTTCTGATAGATCCATCCCCAACTGAACTGCCATCTTGAAAGTTTTGACTTGGAACTCAATGGGGAGCATGACTTCTTTCCCATAAATAAGTTCATAGGTAGAATGTCATGTTGTATTTCTCCATGTAGTTCTGTAGGCCCACAAGGCTTCAGGAAGCCTTTCTGCCCAATCTCTTCTGTGTAGATGAATAGTTTTGGTGATGATGCCTTCAATAACTTTGTTTGTAGACTCCACTTGGCCATTTGCTTGCGGATGGTAAGGAGTAGATTTTTTGTGCTTGATTTTGTATTCTTCCATTAGCTTCTCCACCAGGTTGGATGTGAATTGACTTCCCTGATCTGTCACAATTTCTCTTGGAACACCAAAGCGAGTAAAAATATCCTCATAAAGAAAACTAGCAACTGAATGTTCAGTAGCAGAAAGTAATGCTTTGGCTTCTACCCATTTAGTGACATAATTAGTACATACCAATATATACTTCTTTTATTTAGATGGTGGATTAATAGGTACAATGAAATCTAAAGCCCATTTTTCAAAGGGTTCAATGAGTACCTGTGGTTGTAATGGCATTTCATTTGAAAGAGTCGGTTTCCCTACTCTTTGGCAGCTGTCACACCTTTTGACATATTCTTTTGCATCTTTGAAGAGGGAAGGCCAATGATATCCTAAAGAAAGGATTTTATAGGCTATCCTTTTGTCAGCAAAGTGTTCGTCGCATGGTTCATCATGACATGCCTTGAGGATGTCAAGCATTTCATCTTCCCTAACACATCTTTTGATCATAAGATCTGACCCTGTTTTAAAAAATTCATTAGAAATCCATGAATATTTTGAACTCTCCTAAATAATCTTTCTTCTTTCACTAGGAAATAGATGTGGAGGTAGTTTCCCTGTAACCAAATAGTTATCAATATTTGCATACCAAGGGGTCTTAGTACTTACTGCAAATAAATATTCATCAGGAAACTTGTCCTCTACAAGAGAATCTTCTTTAGTATTCTGATTCCTAGACAAGAAATCAGCTACTGTGTTTTGTTTCCTTGGTCTATCCAACACAGTAATATTGAATTCCTGTAAAAGTAAGAGCCATCTTGTAACTCTGCCATTAGTAACAAGTTTTTTCATTAGATATCTAATCGCAGAATGATCAGTATGGATAAAAGTTTCATAGCCTGTTATATAATGTCTAAACTTATTGATTGTGCATGAACAACAGCTAAGAACTCTTTTTCAGTCACAGTATAGTTCAACTCAGTGGGAGTCAAATTTTTACTGGTATAGTAAATGACATAAGGAACTAGATCTTTTTGTCCCAACATAGCTCCTAGAGTTGTATCTGAAGCATCTGTAGAAATATGGAAAGGAAGTTTCCAATTTGGCCCTCTCAAGATAGGTGCTTCAGATATTCTTGTCTTCAAAGCTTCAAATGATGATTGGCAATCAGGATCTCATTTGAATTCACAGTCTTTTGTAAGTAACTTGAAGAGTGGAGATGCTATTTTAGTGAAGTTCTCTATAAATCTTCTATAGTATCCAGTAAATCCCAGAAAACTTCTAACATCTTTTTGACAATTTGGAATAGGCAACTTGGAGATGACTTCAACTTTTGATTTATCAACTTTAATCCCATGCCCTGAAATATGATGTCCCAAAACAATACCTTCAGTAAAAATCGTAAAGCATTTTTCATGACTTAATGAAAGGTTTGTTTCTTTACATCTTATAAGGGCTTTTTCCAAATTCTCTAATGCCTTTTCAAATGAATTACCATAAACTGTAAAATCATCCATATAAACCTCTACACAATCATGGATTAGATCAAAAAAGATTCCTAGTACTGCTCTTTGGAATGTTGCGGGTGCATTACATAATCTAAAAGGAAGCACTTGGTAAGCAAAAGTTCCCCATGGACAGGTAAATGTGGTCTTATCTTGATCTTCAGGTGCCACTTGAATTTGATTATAGCGACTAAAACCATCCAAAAATGAAAAGTACTTTTTGCCTACTAGTGTATCTAATACTTGATCGATAAAGGGCAAAGGAAAGTGATCCTTCAAAGTTTCTTTGTTCAATTCCCTGTAATCAATGCATACCCTCCATTTACCATTCTTTTTAAGAACTATAACTAAAGGAGAAACCCATCAGCTATCTGAAATTGGATAAATGAAGTTTACATTGAGTAGTTTTTGGAGCTCTTCTTTCACTATCTCCCTAAGGTTTGGATTCATCCTTCTCTGAGGTTGTCTGGTTGGTCTATTTTTTTCCTCAATGTAGATACGATGAATGCAAGTCTTAGGGTCAATACCTTTCATATCAGTATACTCCCATGCAAATGCAGTAGAATGTTTTTGCAAGATTTTGGTTAGCTCTCCCTGTTGTGATTTTTCCAAGTTTTTGTTGATATTCAATGTTTTACTTGGAAAATTCTCCATGGCGGAACTACTGAACTCTTCCATAGAGTAAAGAGACACTTGTCTATATGATAGATACTCAATGTCAGAATCTAACTGAAATTTTGTGTGCATATTTTGAAGATGTTTCAAAATTTTCTAATGTGTTCAGAATTTGACTATCTTCACTAATTTCAAAAATGGTAAAGACAGGTTGTATAGTGTCCTCATCATCGACCCATTCATTATCTCCTACTTCTGTAATTGCTTTTGCTGGAGGATACAAATTGAATTTTTTTATCGAACTACCATCGGAAATGTACACATCTCCAGATCTACAACTAATGAAAGCATCAGTTGTGGCTAGCCGAGGTCTTCCTAATATGAGTGGGTGCCCTCCTAAATTACTCTTGGGAGTCAAAATCATAAAATCTACAGGATATTCCCAAGAATCTAAGGAGACTGAAATATCTTCTAATACACCATCTGGTTTGATAATTGATCGATCTGCAAGTTGCAGTAAAGTAGGTGTAAAAAGAAGATTAGGAAGTTTTAGCTGTTCCATAGTTTGTCTACTCATAATGTTGATAGCAGCTCCTAATTCAATCAAAGTATTTGGAATTTCTACCCAATTTATATGTGTCTTGACAATTGGACTACCTGGATCTACATATTTCTGCATGGTAATTTTTCCCATCATGATATCTGCAATTTTTCCTACCAGGTGGATTCTTCTTGTATCTCTTGGTTTCCTTCCTAGTCTTTTGAGACTCAACTCCTTTATTGTTTTTGCTAGAATAGGAATCTATCTAATGGCTTGTAGCAAGGGAATCTTGATACAGACATTCTTTAATTCATCTAGGAAATCATAGTCAGGCAACAAGGTTTTTTTTTCCACCCCTTTGTCAATTTGTAATCTTTCAGGGAAAGGAGGTGTGGATGAAGATGTAGGTTGCTCAACTATAGGAGTTGTGGGGGTTGACTCTTTTTCTTTTTGAGTGTTTGGGTTTTGAATAGATGCTTCAGAACCTTTATTGGCTTTAAGAGAATATTCCTCAGAAATACTTTTCTTTTGAGCATCTATAGAAGGTTTTTCTAAGACTCTACCAGATCTGAGTTGTACATCATTGAGAGGAACAATCATATAGGTAGGAAATTGTTGTCCTTCTACCATGTAAGCATTCTGAGGATTTTTATTATTGGGATTTGGCAATGGCTGGGATGGTAGTTGATTTGTCTTTTGTTGGAATGGAAGCAAGAGTTGAGAATTTGGATTTTGTTGAGAAGGTTGTTGTTGTGGAAATGGAAATGAAAGTTGTGGATTTTGATTTGGAAGTTGTGGAGCTTGTTGATTTTGAAAAGATGGAGGATATTGATAAAATTGAGCAAATCTCCCATAAGGATTTTGCATACCTTGTACCCATGATTGATATGGATTTTGAGGTTAGGACCAAGGTTGTTGCCAAGGATTCCAATTTGGTGGGGGTTGAAAGTTCATGGGGTTGTTAAACCCTTGATTTTTTTGCCCCTGCGAAGGTCTCCTTGAAACAAAACAGAGAGACTCTATTGAATTTGGATCTTCTTGAAAGACAACTTTGAGCCCAGGAATTGAAGGACAATCCTTGGTCTCATGGATTTTTGAGCAAATCATACATGTTTCTACAACTTTTGCATCCAAGGGGCATTCCCTTAGAGCATGTTTCTTCCTACATTTTGGACAAAAGATGGCCAAAGCTTCAGCTTCTGCTTTCTGCTTGTTTTGTATTTTAAGGGTGTCTAGTTGCTCACTAAGGCTCTCTAAAATATCAATTTTGAACTCATTAAGCATATTGCCAATCTCTGCCCTACTTACTGATCCAGTTGCAGATTTGTTTGCTCTAATAAGAGAAGGATCTCTCGGCCCTTTTCCAGTTTTAGATTTTCCCCTTGAGAGATGGACACATAGTTCTGCTATGTCATGAAGTGAAAGTTGAGAAATATCTCCCTTTCCCATCATGTTTAAAATATCTATCCATTCATCTCTAATGGATTTTAATAGAAGGGCTTTCAAGGTCTCCTCATCTAAGTTACTCATTTTTGCTATTTTCAGGTTGTATTGAAATATTTCAAGTAAATCCTCCAAGTTTTCATCTTCTTTTTGCACAATTTTGAATACATCATCCTTATGGTTGGTGGGCATGCAATAGTCCAGGTATCTATCCAAAAATGTTTGTTTCATATCATTCCAAGTCCTAATAGATTGAGTGACTAATCCCTTGAACCATTTCAAAGCAGCTCCCTTCAATGTTGAAGGAAACAATTTGAGTTTTTGAGAGTCTTCCATATAGTCATAAGTTTGGCACACGACTTCAAACTCAAATAGAAATGTTTCAGGATCCTCACTTCGCAACCCATAAAAGTTTTGGAGGACAGATGGCGAGATATTTTTCGTTGTTGTACGAGATTCCTCATCAACTATAGGAAATCCAAACGAGTTATATCCATCCCTATTTTCCCCATTGTTACCTCTACCTCCTCCATTGTTTCCTCCTCCTCTACCTCTACCTCTACCTCCTCCTCCAAATCCGTTTACTACTTCCTCTATCATGATAGTTTCCTCAAAGATTTGAGAGTCCTTTGGTTCTTCTATTAATGGCTAACAAGGAGGAATTTCTCCCTCTTCTTCTTCAAGTGATTCTACTTCTTTGATTACAATATGTTCTCCTGTAGAAGTGAAGAAAGGTTCTTTCCCTAAGTCAGGTTTGATGAATAGTGTGGGAGAGTCCCCTAATTCAGCTGCTGCCCCTTGAATTCCAACAATCCTAAGGTTGGGAGTGTGAGTTGCAGATGATGGAGGTGTATCTTTTCTATGCCTTGAAGTATATGGATTTGTAAAAATCAAATTCTTGGCCCTAGCTATAAACCTTCCCCTAGAATCTCTTGCTCTATGCATGTCATTTTTTTTTTTTTTTTTTTTTTATCTTCAAGTCGGGCTAATAATTCTCTTTCTAATCTTCCAAATCACTCTAGGTGCAAGAAGAGAGCATACTCAAGAAATTATTAAACCAATAACTCTCTTTTCTGATCCTCCAGATCACACTAGGTGCAAGACGAGAGCATACTTTGAGAAGTTATCAATTTTTCCCTTCTTTGATTTTTTTTTTTTTTTAAGAAATTGGCTACCTAGTTACACTTCCACGGCAATGGTGCCAAAATGTTTATTCAATTTAGAGTATCCTAAATTGCTATATTAATTGTCAATCCGGGAGTCGTAAACTGTTGAAGTGCGGCGCACTATATGTGCAAGATAACCTATTTCTTACTTTTTGTCGTTTTTTATTTTTATTTCATTTTTGGGTTTATCTTTGTTGATTTCCTAATGTGAGATGGAAATTCTAAAAGACAAGTATGGATATAAATGTTCAAGGCAATGATGTCCTTTAAAATGATTTCCAAATCTTCAAACTTTTCAAAAAGGTTTTAAAATATGCAATGATGGAATTAATTCCTAAAAGAGAATGAAAAATGTGCCACTATTCTAATGAAACAAACAGTGAACTGTTGATCATGAAACCATTATCCTTGCTTCTATCTAAATACAAAAGAAATTGTACTCAAAGAAATCCAAAAAATTGCAAGCAAAGTAAAGCTAAAATCAAATTACATCAACTCATATTCTGACCCCTCACCATTAGTCTCGCTATGGCTTTTGTAGGTAATCATAAACAACTTGAGCAATCCGATATCTAATTTGTAGAAAAATAAACTAATATCAAATTACACACTCATACTTCAATCCTTCACCATTAGTCTCGCTATGGCTTTCGGAGGTAACTGATAATGACATAAGAAATTTAATATCTAACTTGCAGAAAAATAAACTAATATCAAACTACACACTCATACTTCAATCCCTCACCATTAGTCTCGCTATGGCTTTCGGAGGTAATTGATAATGACATGAGCAATTCAATATCTAACTTGCAGAAAAATAAACTAATATCAAACTGCACACTCATACTTCAATCCCTCACCATTAGTCTCGCTTTGGCTTTCAGAGGTAACTGATAATGACATGAGCAATTCAATAGCTAATCTCACTAATAAAGCCAATGAACATAACTGAAATAAACAAAACAGTGCTAGAATTAAAAACTAAGAAAAATAAATTAGCAGAAAGACAAGACTGATTCCATGTCATTAGTCATGGTGAAAAACTATATGCAAATGCCCGGGCTACCTACTGTAATCTGGAACAAAGACACTGATCAGTTAACAACAATATAAAGCATGTAAAATTATGGACATAAATAACACATTAATACCATAAGAAATGCAATATATACAAGTGAATAATTATGGCATAATGAACGTAAAGAAACACAGCGTGAAAATGTACAGCAATATGAAACAAAACCTCGGTGTGTATAGGGGCCCTCTGCACAACCTCGGGCAACAGCTATCAACCACGAATTATGCTTAGAAACAGAGTCTTCTCATGTATTCAGAATGCAGTCATAACAAATAAATAATGTCACGGCACAGTGGGCTCGTTAACAGTCAACAATAAATTACAAAGACTAACTACTATAAGTATGGGAACGCATTATTTATAACAGAAGAGTACATAACTAATTTCCTAAAAACTGCACTGATAGAGGACACGTGAACAACCACGTCCAGGGATATAGCATCATGGCTGCTGTGATGTTTAAATCTATTGAGGATGGCTATTGGATTCGACTTATGGAGCAGTCCACAGGTGTTGATATGTCCCCAGAGATCTAGGAACGGCCACACAAGTCTTCACATGTTGAAAAACGAAGTCCTGTTACTGTAAGACTCTTCTATTGACCACCGCTTGACTCCCATTGACTATGGCCTCCTCTGATGAATTTGACTGAGCCAATAGGACTTGGTCCATGTCCACGTCATTTCCAACTTTCCCATGTGGCTCGATTTGTCTAAAGACACCTACAATATAGACTTTAACAAAAAGGCTGCGAAAAGTTGAACTGGTTGCGAAAAGTGGCAAGATTCCGCAGCTCAATGAGCAAAAATATAATTCAAACAACAGACACAAGACATAGTTAGGAAACCACTTTATATGCTCTTTTAAACTCAATATGCAATGATTTTGACAGCTTAGGAGGTCCAGGTAAATGGGAAAATTATAGAAAGGTGTATAGGAAAGATGCAAGTTTGGGGCTCAACACTAGTGCTAAGGAAATCTCAAAACAATCATTGTAAGATCTCAACACTCCATCACACTTACTATTACACTCCAAACCTTGCTCACACTTTCATAAAGGAAAGAAACATGCGTTGTAGAATCAATCACACTTTACCACTCTATCACTCTTATTCGAAAAGAAACAGTGCTCCTGGAAACCTTTCAACATTCAATCATTGTTGAAACACCCATTCAACTAAATAAAGAAACCAAAGAACTACAATAAAAATCAAATAACCATCACACTAATGAAGAATCATTCCAAGACCTATGTTGTTACACAATAATATGGGCTACAATCCTACAACTATTCAATGCATGAACACGATTTGTAACAGTGTTACACTAAAATATCGTCACCATGATTATTTGCAGTTAGTATGGGTCTATCATCACTTGTACTGTCCTCCTAAGCAAGTCTAAGACCTCAGCTCTTCAAATCAAGCTTAGGAAGTGGGAGAAAGATATTAAAAATCAATGTAACTCTGGTTCTGCACTTTCTCTCATGGTCACCTGCGGTCCTGCACCTTCTGTGTACAAAAGCTGCGTACCTACTCGCTCTGTCTCTAACAGTGTAGGTGCGGACCCCTATGAAAGTCAAAAGGCGCAAGTTTTATCTTAAAAAACTCACTTTGGATTAATTCTAGAGTTTTCTAGAAGGAATTTTGACGTGGATTGTTCGCTCTGTGGTGGTTCATGCATCCCAAAAGAGAAGGAGTTAATCCCTTGACTAAAGGAGCTATCCCTTTGAAGGAGGACCTAGTAACTTCCCTCCATTGCACTATAAATACAGGCATTGGGGTGAGGACTAGAGAGGTTAGAAGCTAAACATTTTGAGGGTAAATGCTGGTGAAATTAAGACTCTTTGGTTGAGCTTGAGAGGAGAGATCACATACCTCTTGGTTCCATTGGAGAGTGAGTGAAACTTGTCAAAGTAGAGGAGACATCTTGTCGGACACTGGGAGGAGCTTGTACAGCGTCAAGGTAAAGGTTGTAGAGTTCTTCTTCTTTTGAATTAATACAATCAAACTCATTTTTCTCAACAAGTATCTTATGTTATATGTTTCATGGACTCCTTGACTTTCATGTTAAATATGTTTTATGCAATTGGTTTTTCAGGTGCTATTTAATTTGTTTGCCTTGTTTGTGTTTGTAGATTCGCGAAGAGGAGCTCATTTGGATCAAAAGAGCGAGGGCATCCACAAGCTTGTGTTGGACCAAAGGTAGGCCCTAAAAACCCTTGTTTGATATTCCTTATTGAAGCATATTTAGAGAAAGATAGTGTCTGGTTGGTTTGCTTGTCATTAGGTCTTCTTTAGATTCTAGGAAGGTCTATCTTGTCCGCAAGATCGACCCATTCCGTGCGACAAAATGGCGACCATACTGGGGACTTGATTGTTTTCTTTGTCTATACCTTGACCTGAGAAACTGTATTTTCGGTTTCTGTTTTTGACTTGATGATTGTGGGATTGGGTGAATTTAGTTAATTTTGAGTTAGTTTTTATTTTTCATTGTTTTGGGAGAGGTACGCACCCTCTGAGTTAAGCACAGTGCGTACTTGTACACACTTTTGCTTTGTGCACAGAGCGTGGACGCACCTGTGTAAACAGGTTGCCTGCGTACCCTGTCAAAAATTTGAAAAATTTTAAATTTTTCTCTTTTTTATTAGTTTAGAATTTGTTTATAGGTTTTAGCCATTGCCCAGACCTGCTTGTTCCCTGTCAAAAACTTTCCTTGGTTTAATTTCATTAGCATTAGGGTTTTAGGTGGAATTCCTAGGAATTTTTCTTGTTGGGTTTGTTTTTTGTTTTGGTTGTGTAGTGGCTATGAGCTTAGAAGCCGTAGGGACCTCAGATTACCTTGGTGTCTACCAGTCTTCTTATGAGTCTGACCATTTATGAAATCTCCCCTTGTTGAGGAATTCACTTTGAGTTTTCTCATTTCAAAATTTCGAAAAGCTTGTAGTTGAAAGTTTGGAATTTTCATTTTTTAAAAAAGAAAAAGAAAGATTGGTTGTCTTTTGACTAATTGTGATTCTACATAAATTAGTCCTTAGCTCACGTTTAGCTAAGTAAAACATCCTCAAAAAGACTTTTAGTAGGCTTTGACTTCAAGTAGTTTTTTACAGTTTGTAGCTCTCAAAGTTAGTCATTTTCATTAGTTTTAAGTGTTTTATTTACAAAATATAAAAAACAAAATCTCTTTTGGAAAAGTTTGTCTTTTGTAGTGATTGAGCGCTTTGAAAAGAAAAGGGAAAATTGTGTGAAATAGCTAGTTGTCTCGTCATTAAGTGCTTTGGAAAGGAAAAGCTCTTCTTTTAGTTTGTTTAATTGAGAAAGATTTGTGTTTACAAATTATTTGCATTCTCAAACTCTTTCTTAGTTTAGAAGTTCATCGAAGAGAAAAGATTGTTTAAATCATCTTAGGTGCATCTTTTTAGTGATTTCGAGTCGAGTCTTTACACCACGAGTTTCATCTCCACCACCTCTTGACTTAAACAACAACCACTAAAATTAATGCTTAAAGTAAAATTCACCTAGTAACATTTTATTTCTAGGGCTCTGATACACCAACTTATCTTAGGCTAGTGTCTTGGAGTAGGAGAGTAATTAACTCTCCAAGACAGTAAAAACAAACAAGTAGCTGTATCTTGTGGTAGGAAGAAATCCAATTGTTGCATTTATGCTCTGGGAAAGCTCCTCTTAAAGGAGAAGCACGAGATCGTGTCTGAACCAGTGTGGGAATCAATCCTTCCTCATTGGGAACGACGCTAGATATTCACGTATTAAAAACGGTAAACCTCGAATTAACCATTGTCAAGGAGCCTGGGGTCACTTGTTGGTAAACCTTGGATTATGTCAAGGAGCCTTCAAGGGGATTGAGCTTGCTACTCTGCCCTTGCGTGCGTATCGGATCGTAGACTGTTCCCCCAGGTGTATTTGTCTCAGTTGGTAACCTTAGTGGCCATATTCTTTAGGATTCTTCCAAAGGTGACAGTGGTGGGAAGATCCCACTGTACCTGGAGCAGACGTCGGCTAGACTCACTTGGATTTTCTGGGGGGTTCACTTCACTCGAGATGGTTAAGTGGAGGAACTTGGTCCAGTCTATTCATTAAGCAGGTTGCCGGGGTAACTGTTCCAACCACCATTTCTGTACTGAATTCTGCGACGTTGGATTTCATCACCAACTAGTGTTTTCGGTCTGGAAAGTTACTGTTTGTGTGTGTTTGATCTCTAGATTCTTTAGGCGTGTGATTCAAATTTGTTTGGTTATTTAGAGGCTTTAGGTGGTCTTCATTGAGACTTTACTTCGTTTGCGTGTGAAGTAGTTAAAATTTTTTAACTGTGGCTGAATTACCAAGACAATCCCGTAGACTTCGAGGCCAGTCTCCTGAGTTTGTAACCGTGGTTGATTTATTGAGGAAGTCCCGTAGACTTCGGGGCCAACCTCCTGAAGAAGTCCCAAGCCATCTTGAAGGCTTGAAAGTCCTCGTAACTCCTAGTGGCAGTAAAGTTGGGTCACCTGAAGAAGGAGAGTCTTCGTTGGTTGTACATCCTGATTACCAAACTCTAGTAACAGGTTATAATCCTGAATCTATTTTGGTTTCCGAACTTGTTGGTAGCTTTTCATCTACTAGTGATATAGGTGAAGAACCTGAAATATTTGAACCTGTTACTCCAACATCGGGGTTTGTCTCTCCAACTTCTAGTGGTCCTAATTCACCTAGGGTAGAAAGAGTAATCACCGAAAATCTTCCTTCTGGTTTGATAGCTATTGAAGAACTTGCTCCAGAAGAAGAAGTAGGCATCCCTATCCCTGAAAATCAACCTGTTATTGATCTAAGGGAGCGTGAATCAATTTTTTACAGTCCACCTAGAAGTACTACTTGGTATCTTTCTTTGACTAATTATTTGGAAAACCCAATGTTAAGTTTTTCACCACCTCGTGCTCCTTATCACCCTAGAGGTTTTTATACTCCCATAAATATGTCAGGTTAGTCGTCCATGTTTACTCAATCGCCTGAGTCTTTTTTGTACGGCGGTCCTTCTGTTCCCTCTGGGTATCAGTCACTTTCTGGTACTTTTTTGGGAGCATCTCCTCAACCTATTGAACAAGGGTTATTCACTGGAAGCAATGGTGCAAAGCCATTGAGCGTAGAAGACATTCTTATGATGTCAGGTTCTATTCCCATTTCTCAACCTCAAGGTGGCCAGTTACCGCCTGGGGGGCAGCCTCAATTAACGCCTGGGGGGCAACCTCAAGGTACACAATTTGCATCTGGGGGGCAACCTCAAGGACAATACGTGCCTACGGTACAATACGTTCCTCAAGGTCAACCCCAGACTCAATATGTACCCCAAGGTCAACCCCAGTATCAATTTATACCTCAAGGTCAACCCCAGTATCAGTACGTGCCTCAGGGGTATCTACCCCAAGGTCAATACTCGAACCAAGGTTTCCAACCACCCCAAGGTCAATCTTATGTTCAAGGAACGGGAAATATACCTTTCAATTATCAATCCTACCCTCAACCCGGTTATAGTCCTCAATATTCTCAACCTGTTATGGGTCAATACCCCGGAATGAACATAGTGTGGGATCCATCGCAAACTCAATAGGTGTTGCAGCCAAGTGTACAGTTGTCATCTCAA
The DNA here is from genome assembly GCA_031772625.1 of Pinus tabuliformis. Classification (NCBI taxonomy): domain Eukaryota; kingdom Viridiplantae; phylum Streptophyta; class Pinopsida; order Pinales; family Pinaceae; genus Pinus; species Pinus tabuliformis. The sequence continues at coordinate 1,239,128,313 of CM062818.1, forward strand.
ACTGGACAACCCTTAGTTTCTGGTTCACTCCAGCAACCAGTCCAGTCTAACATTCAAACTTCTGTACCTTCGGTAGTTTCATAGTCTGGGCCTACTGCGCCTCGTACTCCATCTCAAACGACTGCTGCAACTGCCGCAACGTCTGTTCAATCTACCCCACCTACTTCTGGAGTATCGACAGCTCCGATTTCTACTGTTCCTGTATCTACTCCTCAGACATCTTTACCACCGTCTGGATCCACGATTCAAACTACGGTTCAGATGTCTATAGGACAACCTGGTTTAAGTACGGTTGTCACAAGTCAACCTCAATTCACCTATCAACCATACCAGGGATAGTACCAATTCAGTCCTGTTGTCCACCAGCCAGTTTATCAATATCAACCGTATCCTGGGTACACTTATCAACAACCTCAACAACCCTAGTACGATCCAGTTAATCCTGGTTTTCTAGGAGGATACAATATCCCAAACGCGATTCCTATTCCTAGTTATCCCGGATATCCTCCTCCTGGGGCTGGTCTCATGACCCAAAGTTTTAGGGATCCTAATCGGCAGTTACCATTTATCGCAACTTTGGACTTACCTAATTTGTCACGCCTAACGAATGATCCGATTAATTATCTTCCGTTTTGGCCGCCAATGCCGAATAAGTTGCCCAGTGACATTCCCAATTTCGAAGGTAAATCTGGAGAGGACTCGTCGAACCATGTGATGACTTACCACCTCTGGTGTGCGTCTAACTCCATCACAGATGATTCGATTCGTCTTAGACTTTTCCAGCGCACTCTAATTGGTCTCGCGGCCAAGTGGTACATTGAGTTACCGCGAGGAACTTTTTATAATTTTAGTCAGTTAGCTACCTCGTTTTTAACTCATTTTCAGTTGCCAGTCAGATATGACAATGGCACGGAATTGTTAACTTCGCTAAAACAATCGACATCCACATACATTTCAGATCATATTCATGAGTGGAGACGTCGACGACGTTTAGTGAAGGTATTTATTCCGGATCAAATCTTGGCTGAGTGGTTTGCAAAATCTTTGTTGCCAAGGATCATTGAAGATGTTGCTAAAGCCGGATTTGTTACTGAGGAGCAAGTGATTGCTCAAGCACAGTACCTTGACTTGGTCTATACTCAGTCAGGTACGTTACACGAAAAGATCCCCGATCTTCCAAAGTCAAATCAAATCACTGCAGTTCCTTCGGGATCTCATGCCGCTGACGGTATGATTGGTACGGTTAACACTAAAAGTAAGAAGAAGTCTTCCAAGAATTATTCTCCTATCATAACCTTGCCTGATTCCCCGATAGCAGATTCTTCTGCAGAGGTTTCCGCCGATATCCACGTTGTAGAGTCATCTACGGCTAAATCAAAATCCGGTGGGAAGAAGAAAGGAAAGAAGAAGAATAAAACAGACAAAAGTTCAAAAGAGAAATCTGAAAAGGCGGAATCCAATGATAAAAATCACAAACCTCGTTATCCATGTCTCATTTGTGACGAAGAACATTTCACAAGAGACTGCCCTCATCGAGCAGAGGTTGCGAAAATCATCAAAGGTTCCCAAACTCCTGCTGTTTTGAAGGATCCATTTCCGGGTCAAGATAGCAAGATGATAGGTTCTTCCTCGAGTGCCAATGAAGAACCCATATTGATGATGTCCCATGTAAGAATTGCGACTCGATCACAAGATTATGGCAGTAAAAGTCCTGTTGATGGTAAAGAAGCAGAATCTTCTCATTCTAATCCATCAACCTCAGCTCCTGGTTCTGATCCACTACAGATCGAGAAACCTAATCCAGACTTAGTAATCAAACTGTCCGCCAAGGGTATACTTCGAAAGTCAGCTTTCAATCCACATGCAAGAGCGGCTCAGAATTATAACATTGTTGAGGATTTAGCTGTTTCACCCTCAGCAATGTCGGCTTTGGAAGTGTTGCAATCATGCCCAGCACAGCGTAAATTACTTTTGTCAGCTATAGGAGTTGTTGATATTCAGGACCTGAACCTAATAATCTTTGATCTAGAAAATAGTACACCGCGTTTGCCTCATCAAATGGCTTTCCAGATCCCAGTGATAGTAAAAAACAGGCCTATTCATCGGACTGTAATTGATGAAGGAGATTCAACGTGTATTATGTCGATACAGTGTTGGAGATCGCTTGGTTCTCCTTCACTAAATCAATCCTTGACAATTCTTAAGGCCTTTGATGGCCGTGGGTTTCATCCTTTTGGCATTCTACAGGATTTTCCTATAGGGGTTGAAGGAAAAACCGTTAGTCTAGATGTGGAGGTGGTTGATGCCCCTCTAGACTACAACCTTCTCTTGGGTCGCAGTTGGTCTTACGCTATGACAGTGGTCGTTTCATCGGTCTTTAGAGTCATAAAGTTTCCACATAATGGAAAGATCGTAACAATAGACCAGCTGGCTTACTTTTCATCCGACCCAGCCTCTTCGGAGAGTATTCAGTATGTCGGTAAAACGACTATCCCATATAAGGATGTTGGAGTAGGATTAGTTAAAGATGCCAGTTTACTGGGAACTTTTCCTTTTCATCCAATCAACGCATCGTCTTCATTTGCAACTATTCATATGATTACATCAGACACTATTTTTTATGACGATCCTTGGATCGTTCCTTCTGAATCTGAAATAGACTCATTTGGTAATTCCATGCCTTTGAGTCCATATGAAATTGCCTATAAAGCCATGCAGTCTTTTGCCGACCCGTGTTCAACCGTAAATGACTTAATGAATGTGGTCCGTGAGGAATCACTTTTCACATCAACCTCGGATTTAACTGCGTTTTCTGAACTTGTTCACTCTGATGAGAAAATTCGTGAAATCCTATGTGTAGATGATTTACCATGGGAAGATCTCCATCACAGATCTTCGTTTTTACCTGAGGATGATCGTTTTGAAAATGATTTCTCATCAATCTTTACGACTGAATATGTCAAGGAACCTCAGAATCCAATGAAACATTCTGATTCAGAGTTAAATTTGGGAAACATCTCTCGAACTATTCCCATTGACATTTCGGTTAAGCCCGGAATTGTTGAGAACATTCATATAGGTGCCTCGTGTACAGATGACGAAATTCAATTATATAAGGCCCTATTTCAAGAATTCCGCGACGTGTTTGCCTGGTCCTATGAGGAAATGCCAGGAATTGATCCCACGATTGTTGTTCATGAGATCAAGACTTACCCGGACGCTAAACCCGTCCGGCAATGTTTGCGTCAGATTCACCCACGAAAAGCTGCTGCAATTAAAGCAGAAGTTGAAAAACTGTTGAAAGCAGGTTTCATTTATCTGATCCCGCTAACGGATTGGGTATCGAATATTGTTCCGGTTAACAAAAAACAGGGAACAATAAGAATATGCATCGACTATAGGGACATTAATCGAGCCTATCCAAAGGACAACTACCCAACTCCCTATATCGATCAAATCATTGATGATTGTGCCGGCAGCGAAATATTTTCCTTTATGGACGGTTTTTTCGGATACAATCAAATCAACATTCTACCTGCCGATCAACCAAAAACGGCTTTCATTTATCCATGGGGGACATTTGCTTATTGCAAATTACCTTTTGGGCTTAAGAATGCCGGAGCAACTTTTCAGAGGGCGATGTCTTATGCATTTCATGACATCAAGCACATTGTGCAACCCTATCTCGATGACTTGCCTGCTCATTCACTACATCGAGCTGATCACCTTGTCCATTTACGAGCAATCTTTATGAGGTGTAGGCATTATCGTATTCGGTTGAACCCACACAAATGTGTCTTCTGTATAGAAACGGGTCGATTGCTGGGATTTGTAGTTTCGAAAGCCGGCATTTGCGTTGATCCCTCGAAGGTCGAAGCTATCATCAATTTGCCTCCTCCTTCGAGTCTTCGCCAACTCCAAAGTTTGTAGGGGAAAGCAAACTTTTTACGACGATTCATTCCTAACTACGCCGAGGTTACAAAGGGTTTTACACGGTTGTTGAAACAGAACACTCAATTTTCTTGGGATGAGATAGCTCAGAAATCTTTTGATGCACTCAAACACGCGTTGACCCATGCACCGTTGTTGCATCCTCCCAACTACAACCAGGATTACTTCTTGTATCTCGCCGCCTCCCATTCCACCATTGGAATGGTCTTAGTTCAGGAAGATGAATTCGGAATGGAACATGTGATATATTACCTTAGTCAAACGTTAAATCCAACTGAGCTAAAATACTCACATGTGGAGAAATTGGCATTGGCAGCCGTTCAAGCTGTCCAACGTTTTCGTCACTACATTTTACTACGTAAAACTACAGTAATTTCATATTGCAACCCTGTGATCTACATTTTGACCAAACAATTGCTAGGGGGCAAGTACTCTAAATGGATTGTTATCCTGCAGGAGTTCGACTTGGAGTTTGAGAAATCTAAGTCTAAGAAATCTTTAGTTTTTGCAGAGTTAATGTGTGACTTCCCGCATGCTGACACGGAAACTGTGGCAGAGGAGCCCATTGCGGACGAATCTTTGTTTCTAATCAGCACTTTAGATCCGTGGTATGGAGATATCATCACCTATCTCCAGACCCAATCCTTTCGGCCAGAAATTTCAAGGTCGAAACGTCGGAAAATTCGATTCCAGTCCCAACAATTCAAAATTATTGGAGATACTCTTTATCGTCGTGGGGCGGATTCTATTTTTTGACGTTGCTTAACTCACGAAGAGGCTGAGAGGGTTCTAAATGACTGTCACTCTGGAGCATGTGGCGGTCATATGTCTGGGTATGCCACAGCCCAAAAGATATTGCGCGCTGGCTATTTCTGGCCGTCCTTGTTTAAAGATTGTATTACGGCGGTCCAAAAATGCCACAACTGCCAGATTTTTGATCGTAAGATGCACGCTCCACCTGCTCCTCTCCACCCTATAATTGCCGTTGGTCCTTTTTCCAAATGGGGTATCGATTTTATTACATGTAACCCTCACTCGGCCGGGGGGCATGCGTATATCATCCTTGCGGTAGATTATTTTACTAAGTGGGCCGAGGCGATGCCTACATTCGAGGCAGACGGCAAGACAGCTGCAATTTTCGTGTTCAATCATATAATTGCTAGGTTTGGTGTCCCACAAGCGATAATCACTGATCATGGGCGTCATTTTCGAAACGTTATGATGACCGAACTTACAGGCCAGCTTGGTTTATGTCACGATAGTTCAACTCCTTATTATCCACAAGCAAATGGTCAGGTTGAATCCATCAACAAATTTTTAGTTATCATGATCCGACGAATCATTGGGATTCATCGGTCAAATTGGCACAACATGCTATTTTCAGCGCTTTGGGCATACCGAACTTCAGTAAAAACATCAACAGGGTTCACTCCTTTCCAACTAGTCTATGGTTTGGAAGCTATGTTACCCATTGAGTGCGAAATCCCGTCACTGCAAATGGCCATCGAGTTACTTCCAGCTACTTCCGAAGAGGAAAAGCGTTTGTTATACTTAGCTCAATTAGATGAGAATCGACGTGATGCTGCATTGGCGATCGAGACTCACGCAAAACGTATGAAAGCTCAGTATGATCGGAATGTGACCCCTCGAAATTTTTCGGAAGGAGACCTAGTGTTATTGTATGATCAAGCTAATGATAAATTAGGCGCTCGGAAATTCGTTCCTATGTGGCATGGTCCCTATATTGTTAAGCGAAAGCTAGCAAAAGGGGCCTATGAATTGGTGGACTTTGATGGGGACTCTTTGGGTAAACCCAGAAATGGCCTTTACTTGAAGAGGTACTATGCTTGAAAGAATGAGGTATGGAGATTTTTAGTTAAGATAGTTTTTTCTTTCTAGCTGGTGTGTTTTAGTTTAAAAACAAAAGTGTGCTTAGCTTAGAGAGTGTTTTTCCGTCATTTTTCCTACTTATCTTGGTTTTACTCTTGATATTGTAGATGTCGATGCCTCTCCAAACATACATTGGGTTTGCTGATGGTGCTTGTCGTAATACACGAAACATCTCTTCCGCAGCTTGGGTTATCTATTCGCCCTCTGACGAGTCAGTTTCTATGCATGGGGTAAGCCTTGGTCAAACAACAAACAACATTGCAGAGTACAGTGCAGTGATTGAGTTATTGTCTGAATCTATTTCATTTGGGATTCAGAGTTTGATAGTGAGGTTAGATTCTGAACTCGTTGTGTTACAGCTTAATAGAGTGTATGCCATTAGACATCCAGTGTTATTAAGATTATTTTTGAGAGTGCGTCTCTTGGAACGTGAGTTTGATTATATTGAATATCAGCATATTCCAAGGTCTTTAAATACATTAGCAGATGCAATTGCTTCTCGAATGTTAAATAGACATTTGCAATAATCATACATGTAAATTTAAAACCAGTCCATAACATGATTTACAAGATAAGCCGGTAATAATGATATATATATAGGAGTGTGTCAAAAAATACATCGTCTTCGATCATAGGTTGAAAAACACCTTATGATCGGCAAAATGATAAGTACAAAAACAAAAATGTCACATGTGCCCACAAAAGGCGATCATCCTATCACTGGTGATGATCTCTATAAGAAACCACTGCTCGGGCCACCTTGCAAAGGAACCTCCTAAAAGGTCCCGGGACTCCAATCACATAGCACTGAAGTCAACGAGGAATGTTGTCTATAGTGGTCTCAGGAATATCCCCTGTCAAGCGCTCAAGATGACTCTCCAATTTGGCCAAAACCTCTGCTAATTCGTCCTGTGGGGCTAGCGCGGGTGCAACTGGTTGCCTCCTCTCGAAAGGCCGGAGAGCGGCTGGTCGCTGTGGACCCACATCTGCATTTGAAATTTTTACTATCAGTTTTGAGACGATGGGAAAAATAAAAAAAAAATTAAATAGGAAAAGTTGAAAAGGATTTTACCTGACTCGTCCCACTGCTCTCCTGGCGGAAGAACCATGTCTGGGTCACCACAGAAATCCATCCCAGCATAAGGGAAGTCCTGAATGGAAAAAACCTGACTTTCCAACCATTGGAAATACTCAGGTTTGAACCGAGCAACCTTTGTCCTCTCGTCCGGGTGACGGACCATGACTGCGACCCATCGCATCAGTTTGGGCTCTCGAGGAAGCCTAGCTCCAACAGTAAGGTGCTGTGGGATCAGCATAGGAACCCTCTGTAGGCCAAAAATCACGACCAAAGCCCCATAACCAAAGGTCTTTAGTCGTCCGCTCTTGGCCCTGGTCAGTTGGCCTTTCACATTGGCCAGCACAGCATTGCACCAGTTGAAGATGGTGCCTCGAAAGCAATCAACTGCCATACGCATCTGGGATCCAATGGCAATATGTAATGCGGCAGCTCCGCAAAGTCTGGTGACAGTAAACGCAATCACCATGAGCTCAGGACGGGATATGGTCTTTATGTCTATCCCTTTGTCTTTAGCCTGGCTGTTGCAGTACTCTAGCCAGAGGCTATCGACAGACTGGCCACCTGGCCTAGTCCCGAATAGAGTCAAGTCCTCGCCTCTCTTAGGCAAACCAGTCAAGAAATAAATGTCCTCTGGCTCGATTTCGAGCCGGTGCCCGCCAATGAAAAAGCACTGGTCCTGTATGCTCCATCTGTCAACCAGCCACTGCAAGAAATCTACCTGAGCCCTCATGCCAGGAATGGTCCAGAATTTGTACAGTCCGCATGCCCTTAAAGCATCAAGTGAAGGCTAATGATTCCATGCGACAGTATCCACGTCCTCATGCTCCCGTTCACGCCAATATAGCATGATATACTCTCTGCATCAAGTATAAATATTAATTAGATTGCTAGAAAACATTTTGATTGGTCCATTTTTGAGAAATTTTGGGTTCAAAACCCTTGCTGCGGGGTACGCACCCTCCACGTTAGACACAGTGCGTGGGTCCGCACTTTGTCTACACGGAAGGTGTGGACCCCGAGCTTTTTCCCAATGGAGAAAAAGTCGGGGTCCGCGGGTCCGCAATGGTAAACCTGCGGACCCCCGCGCGCGGGTTTTGCGCCTAAAAACCCTCCCAAAAAATGAAATGAGGGACTAAATCAAAAAGCTAAACGGTTGAAAATGAAGAGTAGGATGATGTGGATTACCTAGAGAAGATGGCGCTCGATTCCGACGGTTGGATTTTCCACAATCTTCACGGGAAGTTTTCTAAGCAAAAGCACTATTTTCTCACCCAAACTCGAACGGTAAAAATGAATTGACAAAGGCCCTTTTTATAAGTTTTTTGAATAAATAAATCGCAAATTTGTTTATGTTTCACTTTGAAAAGGTATTTTGCAACGCTTTTATCCATTTCAAACAGGTATGAGTAATGTTTGTGTTTTTGTGTAGAATAAAGGATTATTCAGGTGAAATCTATCATTTTCAACGAAAAAACAAGTAGAGTCATCTTTAAGCCCTTTTTTGACTCCTAAAACATGAAAAGATTGCCGAGCGTTTCTTTTACACTCGTTAAAACGGAATTAAAAGACGGTCCACTTACAGCTCTTTTCCGACCGTAAAAACATGAAAAGATTGCCGGATTTTTGTCGTTTCAAATTCGATATTGGTTATAAAACGACGTGTCGTTGATTGCTTTTTTACTTTTTCGGAGCAGTGACACTAATAACGAAAAGTACTCCTTGGTCGTAAAAGATCAAGCAGTTCTCTCAAGTATTATTTTATACTTTTTCGGGCTTGGGAGACACAAATTTACGAAAAAGGTCAACCCTGGAGTCTTCTTAAGTTTTTTTCAGACTCTTTAAAATTGAAAAACGTCCAGTTTCTCCTATACTGGACTCGTTAAAATTTCACAGTAAAGGACCTGTTCAATTACAAACAGGAACGAACCACTCCTTCTTAGGGTTCGAATTTAAACTAAGTTGGACTCATCCGAAGGATGAGCTTATAATCAAGCAAATGTTATCCTCCTCAAGCTTGTCAAAAATAAAGAGGTACTTGCCAGAAATGGTGGGGGAAAAGAGAGGAAAATGAGCCTGTTTGTCATACTTTGCAACCACTCTTGAACATGACACTTTTATTCACCTGGGTTGGGAAATCCTTTGCCTAACAGTTGATCAAACCACATTGAAAGTCTTCAGCCGGTTTCTGGGTATTAACTTTGGGTCAATTGTCACCAAGCCATCTGTCATGTCGTTATGTATTCAAGAGGTCACTGCCAGTAAGCCATTCATATGTAAAAATATATGTCATCCATCTTGGCCATCCCTGAGTCAGTCCTTGCAACTAAATTTCTTCAAACTTGATCTATGATTTCGTGTGGTGGGCTTGCCTACGACGGATCGCTTTCTATCGACATCAGCTCATTATCTAGAAAGATGATCTAGAAATCGTCAGTACCTTGAGATCTGCATGCCTCAATGGCAAGTTTCTCACCTTCGACGACAGTTTACATCATTGACTTTCGATCGAAGGATTCTGTGATATGTTCGACATCAAAACATTTACTCACATCCCATGGATTGTACTAGGTACTTTGAGAGCCATTGACATCACTGGTGGTTTCTCTCACACTTGTTAACAGTTTACATCATTGACTGGTAATCAAGTGGTTTCTACCATGTTCGACCTCAACACATTTATTCGCATGGATAGAATTGTACTTATTCAGGAAGTAGAAATGAAGACCCTGGATCTAGTTCCTACCATCCAGGCTGCGGGGAATTTTGTATTCATTGTATTGTGGACTATTTATAAACAGATGGCTGCGTCCACACTGTGTTCACATGAGTCCATACTTGTGATGTTTTACAAGATCATTCCTATATCAGAGCAGTAGATAGTTTTCTAGTTAGTTTTGATCTGAGTATGGGAATGCCTACCTCAGCGATGATATGATCTCATATATATATCTTTCATTGAATGTTTTTACAGGTTCCGACCAGGCTCTCCACAAGATGATCCTCGAAATGATAAAGTACTTCACTCTTCCTATATGATAAATGAAATCCTCATCTACTACAGACTTCGCACTTTAGGGGGCAATCTGTTACACTAAAATATCGTCACCATGATTATTTGCAGTCAGTATGGGTCTATCATCACTTGTATTGTCCTCCTAAGCAAGTCTAAGACCTCAACTCTTCAAATCAAGCTTTGGAAGTGGGAGAAAGATATTAAAAATCAATGTAACTCTGGTTCCGCACTTTCTCTCATGGTCACCTGCGGTCCCGCACCTTCTGTGTACAAAAGCTGCGTACCTACCCGCTCTGTCTCTAACGGTGTAGGTGCGGACCCCTGTGAAAGTCAAAAGGCGCAAGTTTTATCTTAAAAAACTCACTTTGGATTAATTCTAGAGTTTTCTAGAAGGAATTTTGACGTGGATTGTTCGCTCTGAGGTGGTTCATGCATCCCAAAAGAGAAGGAGCTAATCCCTTGACTAAAGGAGCTATCCCTTTGAAGGAGGGCTTTATCCCTTTGAAGGAGGACCTAGTAACTTCCCTCCATTGCACTATAAATACAGGCATTGGGGTGAGGACTAGAGAGGTTAGAAGCTGAACATTTTGAGGGTAAATGCTGGTGAAATTAAGACTCTTTGGTTGAGCTTGAGAGGAGAGATCACATACCTCTTGGTTCCATTGGAGAGTGAGTGAAACTTGTCAAAGTAGAGGAGACATCTTGTCGGACCCTGGGAGGAGCTTGTACAACGTCAAGGCAAAGGTTGTAAAGTTCTTCTTCTTTTGAATTAATACAATCAAACTCATTTTTCTCAACAAGTATCTTATGTTATTTGTTTCATGGACTCCTTGACTTTCATGTTAAATATGTTTTATGCAATTTGCTTTTCAGGTGCTATTTAATTTGTTTGCCTTGTTTGTGTTTGCAAATTCGCGAAGAGGAGCTCATTTGGATCAAAAGAGCGAGGGCATCCACAAGCTTGTGTTGGACCAAAGGTAGGACCTAAAAACCCTTGTTTGATATTGCTTATTGAAGCATATTTAGAGAAAGATAGTGTCTGGTTGGTTTGCTTGTCGTTAGGTCTTCTTTAGATTCTAGGAAGGTCTATCTTGTCCGCAAGATCGACCCATTCCGTGCGACAAACAGTAACAACAAATCACACATAAATCATAACTGAGAGAGAATAAATATGTTGTTATAGTACCTTTGCAAACAATGATCCTTGCAAAGAAGGTGGGCCCTTCTTAAGAAAGGGATATTCAGCCATAAATGGTACAGATTTGCATTAATGAAAGTTGTAGTACGGGATTATAACGTTGGTACTCCCTCCTCTGATCTCTATCTATACATGCCTCATGGACAAAGAGTACATCTTTTTATAATTTCAAATTACATTAAATTCCTATTTTTGAAAAGTGGGATCATAATGAGATTCTCTTGATTCTCATGTAATCCAAGCCGAGAGTATATAATAATTGTCTTAACAAATTATCTTAATTGAAATAGAGTTGTAACAACTTTTCTAAATTACAATGATTTGTCATTTGGAAATTCTAAATATTTCAACTAAGTCATATGCGCCCATAAATGTCTCCTTTCAGAGATAAAACTATCTTTAATCTAGTTCCTATCCAAATCAGCTTCATTACCAAGGATATGAGAATAGAGTATCCAAAATAAGCTTGTTGGTGTATCTGTAGTATCAATAGAGTTTTTGTTCCATCTTTAGTAAGGAAAAACTAGGGAGATGTTATCCTATAATATCATCTCAACAAACCACACAACTTGAAATAACCCTTTGTCAATTCATTAAGAAAATAGCCTAAAACAGTGAGCTTTTATGTAAAATTACAAGCAAAACCAAATAATAAGGATGACATAAAAAAGGAAACATACTTTAGTGATCCAAAATGGATTTTGGATAAACTCCTAAGTCTAAATGTTCCTCACTGAGGAAAATGAAAGTCCAAGGAAGATCCTGGAAATAGCCCCATTGCAAAGATCCTTTCCTTCTGAATCTGCTACAACTTGAATGGGCAAAAATGGACTTAGGATGCAGAAGCAGAAAGAAGATGCCCTATGTTCTTTAGAAAAAGAGGAAAAATCCTCTAAAATAGGCAAAAAACCCTTATAAAGGGAAATCGCATTGGAGGAGGGCCAAAGGCGGACTTAAGCAGAGAGCGAAGCTACCCCCAATTACCGATCCCCAACATATCGGGTCGGAGGTAGGCATGCACATATAACATAAGGTAAGCCCCCCGCCCCCCAGGGTGATGCAATATGCTGATCGCCGATATCGGTGGATCGCAATCGGCGATGGCATGGGGCTTAAGGTGAAACCGCAGGCCGATGTGATATCGCGGTCGCTGATATCGGCGAATCGCAATCGGCGACGGCATAGGCTGTGCCATATGAAAAGACCCCAGGACTTTACGATATGCGATTGCGACATGTCACATCGCAAAATCGCATCGCGATAATACAAAGGGAATGCACTGATGCGATGTGATTGGACCCAAAAGGGTTTATAAAGGCAACTGGATATTATTTGAAGTCCGCCATAAAGCCACTTTGTTGGGATTTCAGTGTTTTAATGTATTTTTACAAATACAAAGGAACCCACGACCGAGCAGACCTACGATAGCGATATAACGCCTAATGGTGGACCCGATAGGGTTTTTAGGGGCGATTTGATGAAATTTCACGTCCGAAATATACGCCCGATAGTGTGTCTTTCGGAAATTCTTTTTGTAATGGGATTTTCCCAATTTTCGGGTTTTTGCCTAAGAAACGACCACGATCCTTTGTAATAGCTCCTAATCATCATGCCACACTGCAAGTAGGTGTTCTACAGGCAATGATGCATTCTACAACCACAGAGCCGTAGAACCAGGTGGCCAATCTAACTAAGGGGGAGCAGAAAAGTCGTAGAGCTGCAGAGGGAAGATGATACGTGGGGAAATGGCTGAGGAAGTTGAAAAGCCAAAATAATGCCTCAAAGAAAGCAAAGCAAAAATCTAAGGAAAAGGAGAGCATAGAGAGATCAATTGAGCAAGGGAGAACGAAAACAAGTAGCGCAGAAAGCAAAAGCTGAAGCGCAGAGCAACCAAGGGAGTCCCTTGGAGTTCAAGTGGAAAGACAGAGAGCTATACAATGTAGAAAGCAAAGCTGAATCGCAGAGCAGCCAAGGGAGTCACTTGGAGTTCAAGCGGAAATCCAGAGAGCTGTACAGTGTAGAAAGCAAAAGCTGAAGTGCAGAAAAGCCAATGGAGTCACTTGGAGTTTGAGTGGAAAGCCAGAGAGATGTACATTGCAGAAAGTAAGAGCTGAAGTGCAGAGCAGCCAAGGGAGTCACTTGGAGTTCAAGTGGAAAGCCATAGAGTTGTACATTACAGAGAGCTAAAGAAGCGAGAGTTGAAGAGCTAGAGCCAGAGCTAGAGCCGAGAGCCAGAGCTAGAGCTAAGAGCCAAAAAGCCGAGAGCTTCAAGAGCCGGGGATAAAATGGTGTCTAAACCCATTGGTTATGTGTAAAACCAATGGAGTTGAGCTAGGGAGCTTGTGAAAGGACTTTACCATAATCCTAGAGAGCCTAGTCGACTTGACTACAGCTCATGGAGACGTAGCCCAAGAGTTTTGGGTGAAATCCAAATTAATATTGTTGTTTTGTGTGTGTTTTATTGCTGCATTGTATCTGTTGTTTTAATTGCTGCTATTTGATTTATATTAGTTTAAGAAAATCAATTTACAACACATAAACAGTTTAAAATAAACACCAGCATACACCTTATTTTCAAGCACATATTATCAATTCCACATTGGTTAATCAACAAGACTTGGGAATATTTAAGCTTTGGAAGTGGGAGAGGTTCTTGCAAGTTAGACAAGAAGCCTAAGTGCACCATTTTCAGATCAAGTGGTATCAGAGCCTAAGTTTGGTTAACTCCACCTTCAAAGAGGGTTATATCAGAATGCTTGATTGACAAAGCAAAGACTGCTTGTCTGAAAGGTGTTTAAACAACATGAGGTTGATTGTATGCTTGTTTTGCTGACTAACTATTGTTTAAGTTTGCAGCGGTGAAGGGAAAGTTATTGATAGCTCAGTCCAGGAAGGACAAGAAGGAAGAAGGGCTGAAGGCATTCTTCTATCCCAAAATACCTCAAGGCAATCCTTGAAGCACAAGAGGTTTGTTGCAAAAGGTTGTTCGAATAAGATCTTTATTAATCTTGTTTGAAGTTCTTTTGTTCATTGGTGTAATGACAACATCTACAAGTGTATCCTCAAATTCCTCCTTCACCACAAGACTCTATGATGGAGACTTGAAGCAAGACTTGTTCATCATGATGGACAAGGTGAGAGAAATGTATGAGGATGGAAGAAAGAGCAACATACTTAGAGAGAAGTTGAATTCCATGAAGGAAGAGAAGCAGTTGCTTTCTAATAGACTGCAGGAAATGGAGAGGCAACTTCATATTGCAAATATGAACCTGAAAAGGATGCATGAGTTGGAGTCACAGCTCTTTGTTGCGAAAGAAGCCTTGGTCAAGTATTAGCTTGAAGAAGAGGTAAACCATTCCAGTTTGTCTTCAAATTCTTCTAAGAATGCTTATATTGGTTTTTTTGAAAAACATACTAGAGGCATAGGTTCCAAGCTAATGTCCAAGATGGGATATGAAGGAAAGGGCTTTGGAAAGCATGCACAAGGTATTGTTAAGCCAATAATGGTTGAGGAAAGGCCTAAATATTTGGGTCTTGGCTATGGACAGTCTTATGGAGAGAGTTCCAAAGCTGCCATGAAGTCCATTGAAACAGCTCCAAGAAGGGGTTGCATTGTAGAGTGTGAAGATCGTGTTCAGGAGGAATGTAATAGCTTGAAACATCACTTGCAAGATGCAGGTGTTCAGAAGCACACACTTGAACCAGAGAGTTGTGGAAACTCTAACAACCTTGAAGAGATTGATGGTGTTCCAAAGGGAGCCACTTCTTCATTTTCTTCACCTCCTCATGAAGGCAATAAAGGTGAAAGAGGCGGGTATAAATCTGGTTCTAACCACATTCCTTTTGATTCTGCAAAGCATGGTAAATTTCCACATAAGAATGGGAAAAGAATTGTGTGTTCCTTTTGTGGTTTGGATAACCATCATTTTTCTAGATGTTGGAAGAGAATGGCCACATATAGGAAACTTTTGAAGGAAAAGAAGCAAAGAGCCAAAGGTCCATTGGACAAGGAAAATCATGTTGCCAAGAGGATGCACATGTGTTGCACTTACTGCCATAAGCAAGGGCATCTTGCTGAAAAGTGTTGGACTCCGAATCCAGCAATGCTTCCACAAAAGTTGAAGAAAGTGGAAAGAGAAGATGACAGAAATGGAAAGGAAGTTTCCATAAGTGGTGTTTCAAAATGATTCACATGTTGATGTTGATGTGCAGACAAAGGCAAGTCCTTTGAAATGGATTGGTAAGAAATGTTTAGAGTTCTTTCCCAATTAAGGTTCCATGTCTATTGATGCATCTATTTGCATTTCTTTGTTGATGAGATGCAAGTTGCAGGTTTCTACCAAGATGTTGAATGGAAATAGGTTAAGTAGGAAACTCACTTTGTTGCTGCAACATTATATTTCATTTCAGCTTCGAAATTACAGTGTGCTTAAGTGAAAGTTGAAGGATGAAATGCATGCATAAGCATGATGTTCATGAACACAGGGATGTTGGTGTTTTTCCTTGTATTTGAACATGTATGTGTAATTAACTTGAAGGGTTGATTGCTTTAAACATGCATGTAATGTTGACTTGGAAGAAGTTAACTTGGTCCCCAAGATGGAGATAATAATGAAGTGTTTCATATTTTGAAAAAGAGTCCTAATGGTATTTTTCTACATGCTTGACTTGAAGGGTCATTTGTTTTAAAGGCATATTTTGTGGGCTTGTTGTCTAGTCCATCATTTGTATGTAGATGTAAGACAAGGAGGTGTTCACAAGATGTGAAATCTGTTTCTTTTGTTGAAGCAGGAGTTTAGTCCATCCAATTGTTGTCTGTATTCCTGTTGTTCTTAACAGTTGTTGTTGACAGCTTGTCAAACAGGTACAAATGAAATTTTTTGTGGAGCAGGTGTACTTCACATTTTTTTGAGCCACCTTGGATCAATGATCAAGGTAGAGAAGTTCAAACTACCTTCTGTGACCATTTAAGCAGGATTCCTGCAAGAAAGCAAAGAAGAAGGCAACTCTTCCTAGGAGGAATAACATATCCAAGAAGGAAAGTGGTCAAAGGCTTTGGTTCAAAAGCACTATGCAAGGCAAGTGTATGTAGGTTGGAAGAAGAAGGTGTTTTTACTCTCAAGTACTGTTCAAATCAGTATATCAGTCTTTTGGAGACGAAAAGTTCTTTTAGTGGGAAGGCGTGATCCAAAATGGATTTTGGATAAACTCCTAAGTCTAAGTGTTTCTCACTGAGGAAAAATGAAAGGCCAAGGAAGTTCTTGGAAATAACCCCATTGTAGAGATCCTTTCCTTCTGAATCTGCTGCAACTTGAATGGGAAAGAATGGACTTAGGATGTAGAAGTTATCGCAGAAAGAAGATGCCCTATGTTCTTTAGAAAAAGAGGAAAAATCCTCTAAAATAGGCAAAAAACCCTTATAAAGGGAAATCACATCAGAGGAGGGCCAAAGGCAGATTTAAGTGGAGAGAGAAGCCACCCCCAATTGTCAATCCTTGACATATCAGGTCGGAGGTAGGACTGCACATATAACATAAGGTAAGGATCCCCCCTCCCCCGATGCGATATGCCGATTGCCGATATCGACAGATCGCAATTGGCAATGGCATGGGGCTTAAGGCAGAACTGCGGGCCAATGGGCCGATGCGATATCGTGATCGCCGATATCGGTGGATCGTAATCAGCATCGGCATAGGCCGTGCCATATGAAAAGACCCCGGGACTTTGTGATATGTGATTGCGATATGTCGCATCACAAAATTGCATCGCGATAATACAAAGGGAATGCACCAATGCGATGCGACTAGACCCAAAAGGATTTATAAAGGCAACTGGATATTATTTGAAGTATGCCATAAAACCACTTCGTTGGTATTTCACTTTTTTAATGTATTTTTACAAATACAAAGGAACCCACGACTGAGCAGACCTACGATAGCGATATAACGCCTAATGGCGGACCTGATAGGGTTTTTAGGGGCGATTTGATGAAATTTCACGTCCGAAATATACGCCTGATAGTGTATTTTTCAGAAATTCTCTGTGTAATGGGATTTTCCCAATTTTCGGGTTTTTGCCAGAGAAATGGCCACGATCCCTTTGTAACAGCTCCTAATCATCATGCCACGCTGCAAGCAGGTGTTCTACAGGCAATTATGCATTCTACAGCCACATAGCCGCAGAACCAGGTGGCCAGTCTAACTAACGGGGAGTAGAAAAGCCGCAGAGGGAAGATGATACACAGGGAAACGGCTAAGGAAGCCGAAAAGCCAAAATAATCCCTCAAAGAAAGCAAAGCAGGAAACTAAGGAAAATGAGAGCAGAGAGAGCTCAATTGAGCAAGGGAGAACGAAAACAAGTAGCGCAGAAAGCAAAAGCTGAAGCGTAGAGCAGCCAAGGGAGTCACTTGGAGTTCAAGTGGAAAGGCAAAGAGCTGTACAACGTAGAAAGAAAAAGCTGAAGAGCAAAGCAAACAAGTGAGTCACTTGGAGTTCAAGTGGAAAGCCAGAGAGCTGTACAGCACAGAAAGCAAAAGCTGAAGCGCAGAGTAGCTAAGGGAGTCACTTGGAGTTCAAGCGGAAAGCTAGAGAGTTGTACATTGCAGAAAGCAAGAGTTGAAGCACAGAGCAGCCAAGGGAGTCACTTGGAGTTCAAGTGGAAAGCCAGAGAGCTGTACATTGCAGAGAGCCAAAGAAGGCAAAGCCGAAGAGCCAGAGCCAGAGCCAAGAGCCAGAGTGAGAGTTGAGAGCCAGAAAGCTGAGAGCTTCAAGAGGCAGGGATAAAATGGTGTCTAAACCCATTGTTTCTGTGTAAAACCAATGGAGTTGAGCCTGGGAGATTGTAAAAGAATTTTACCATAATCCTAGAGAGCCTAGTCAAGTTGGCTAGAGCTCACGGATACGTAGCCCAAGAGTTTTGGGTGAACTCCAAGTTAATATTGTTGTTTTGTGTGTGTTTTATTGTTGCATTGTATTTGTTGTTTTAACTACTGCTATTTGTTTTATATCAGTTTAAGCAAATCAATTTACAGCACATAAACAGTTTAAAATAAACACCAACATACACCTTATTTTCAAGCACATATTATCAATTCCTCATTGGTTAATCAACAAGACTTGGGAATATTTAAGCTTTGGAAGTGGGAGAGTTTCTTGCAAGTTAGACAAGAAGCCTAAGTGCACCATTTTCAGATCATTTAGTCAATAGTGGTTGATGGTGACAAGGCATGGGTTTTAAAGTCAAAATGGTAGGAAAAAATAGGGAATTACACGCAAAACCAAATAATAAGGATGACATACAAAAGGAAACATACTTTAGTCAATAATGCTTGAAGAAGTGACAAGGCATGGTTTTTAAAGTCAAAATGGCAAGAGAAAATAGGGAAAATAGGCACAAACAAATATCTACGTCCAACAACAACTAACTAACAAAATTATCTTTAGCAACCCCTTGCAATGATCTAAAGATCTTATAAATACTTTAAATCTCAGGTAATTTGGCTACAAAATAGCTAATAGTCATCAACTTATTCTCAATTGTGTCACCATCATATCAAATTTAATGAGTGCAAGTAAACCATATGTGCATTATTGTTGAGCACAATCAAACCATGTAGTTTTATGCTCAGAAGTAAACTACATGCATGTGCCAAGAGTTTTGCCAATGTCAATCATGTACACTTGCTTTAGTGTTATTTAATTTATGTGCATTTCTCTCAAACTTGCAAATAATTAAATTAACAAAATTATGTATTGTACATTTAAGAATTTATAATGTTTTCTTATTTTTTAATAATTCAATTTAATTATAATATAAATTTAAATTTACCATATTTCAATAATAATGGAAAATAAATTAACATGGATTTATTTAAAAAGTAATTTATGAAATTTTAAAAGGAGTTAAAGAACATTTTATGTTATCATTTCATATTTTGTAAGTTTAAGAGGTATATTTTTTTCTTTAGTCCAGAGGAATTCCCAACAAGGCCAAGCTTAAGCTTGACCTTGCTGGCATGTGGTCGATTTCAACTACCACCACTATAATCTCTAAGTGAACCCATATACGCTTTCCCACACATGACCCACATGGCAAATTAGGGGATTTGAACCTGAAACCTCAAATTTGTACATCTTCATAACACAATGATCTCTAATAAAACTAGACCCCTCAAAGCCTATTAAATTATTTCAATTAATTGAAGATTACAAGCTACAAATACTTTTTTTTTAAGTCAAATATTTGTATATAACATGTTAATATTAGATGTCCTCTAAATTAAACATACTATATATGACTTGCTTCCAAATTTATAATTAATTAACAATAATGAAGTATCATATATATAGTTGCTTAAAACAATAATAATAATCTTGATATTTTTTTTTAACATTAATAATATAAATATAAATTGAAAATAAATATTATTCTAATATTAAAATTCATGAATAATAAAAGAAATATGGAAAGAAAAAATAATAATAAATTAAATTAATATAAATATAAATTGAAAATAAATATTATTCTAATATTAAAATTCATGAATAATAAAAGAAATATGGAAAGAAAAAATAATAATAAATTAAATTAAATTAAAAAAAATGAAGTAAATTTAAAAACAAATAACTACATATTTGGATCATGGAATTATATAAAGAAAAAGAAAAAAATAATACGAAGACTAGATTTAATTTAGCTAAAATTACACTAAGAAAGATGCAATAAGTCTCTCTTATTTTTGTTTAATTTTGTTTAAGGTTAATGAAATTTAATAAGGCAATAAGTTCTCTCTTATTTTTTTTTATTTTTTTTAAAAGGTGGAGAAACCTATCAAACTCAGTGGTCAAACCAACAGTGAGGACAACCATTTCTGGTTACTATTCGCTAATGTCGGTTGACGCATCACTGTTATCCAGGAAAACCATGCCACCTGGAATAACCCACTGGTGGTCCGTAAGGGAGCAGGCTTTCACTCCTGCCAGATGCCTTTGGGTCTTGGGCTGTTAACCTGTTTCCTTATGTCCAAAGAAGACGAGCTCTTAGCTAAACAGAAACACTTTTAGGGCATACTCCAGGCCCAAAAGTTCTCTTTTATTCTTGTTTAAGCTTAATGAATTTTAATAATAGATTTTATTAGTTTTAGTTCATTAATAATATTTATAAATAAATTTATTATCCTATTAAAAAACAGTAAATTATTTCAATATATATATATATATATATATTAATTTAAATAAAAATATTTATAATCGCTTTATACTCAACTTAGTATATATTTCAATTTAAATAAAAATCTTTATGATCACTTTATCTTCAAGCCCATGGATAGATTTTGTACATATTTAATGGACTATAAGAATATAACTTTCCCTTATAAGTATCTTGCGCAGGGATAGGGATGTGGGAACTTCTTAAGAGAGATGTGAACTCATAATGTTCAAAGTTCTAAGCGCAATGTTAATATAATAGCCTTGAAGATATGAATAAAGTTATGAATTAGGATGACGATGCAAAAAGCTTCAGTTTCTTTGATTAGGTTTTTATGATTTTTAATTATTAATTGATTAGGTTATTATGATTTTTAATTATTAATTTAAAATTAAAAAAAGAAAAGGGAAATCATCCATAACACTTGGTTAGGGGACTTTAAATTTTTTTGTTCAAATAATTTTATGAAAAGTGATTTTAATAAAAATTATAAATAATTTAATAAATATTATATGAAAACTATAAATAATTTAATAAATATTATATGAAAAGTGATTTTACTCATAGCTATAAAGAAACATTTATTTAAAAATAGATAATTGTTAATCTTAAATAAAATTTATTGAAATTATATATTAAATATAAAAATATTATAAAAAAAAAAAAGGTATTTTTTTTTTTCTTATTAACATCACATTAATACTAATTGGTTCGAAATAGGTTAGCAAAATTATTTCTTGTGTAATTTCTATTGAAAATACTCTTTTAAATGTAAAATGATCTAATTTTAATTTTTTTAAATATAATTTTAAATAAATAAAAATATATAAATTTATTTTTCTATATACAAAATAATTTAATAATTTAAAATTTAAAATTTAAAAATATTTAACAAAAATACTAATAAATTATTATATAATATTTTAAAAATAATAAATCAACCTACAATTCTTAATAATAATTATTTCATTATAAATTAACAAATAAATTATAATAGTAATCATTTATATTATGAATTAACAATTAAATTATAATAAATTTTATACCCTGTATATTCTTTATATATCTTTTTAATTTTTATTTAAATGGTCACTACTTTTTAAAATGGAATTCCTAACTTTCTACATCTTCACAAATACACTTTAGAATATGTTTTTTTTTTTCACCTTTTTCACAAACAAACACACTTTATAATGTGGAACACACTTTATAATGTGGAATTGAAAAAAAGTATATTTATGTATTGTTAAATCAAGGATGAATAAACTAGAAGCCTTGGTTGTTTGTGAAGGATCGCAATCATTGTTATTGAAATCTTCACAACAAACTTGATGTTCTTTTATCATAGGATCTTACTACTTTTCCTTCCTTTCTTGGGTTGTGGCATGGTTGTATCCCACCAACATACACATCTTCTTTTTCTCTTTTTATTTAGGGTTAGGGTGGGGTGTGGTTGTATCCCACTAACGTGCCCGTTTTGTTTCATAATTTTATAGATTGGTTTTATTAGTTTAAATAAGAATTATTTCTTAATTTTATAGGTTGGTTTTATTAGTTTAAATAAGAATTATTATATATAAAGGTATTTTATTATTAATATAATTAGTTTTTAATTATAATTTTGTTTAAATGGATAAGAATAATTCTTTTATTTTTTATTTAAATGATTTTTTTTAAATGAGATTTGGGTGGTTGTGATAAAGCTATAATGATATATATTTTGTAATGAGATGAGATTTGGGTGGTTGTGATAAAGCTATAATAATATATACTTTTGTAATGTGATGAGATTTGGGTTGTTGTGATAAAACTATAATACTATATATTTTTGTAATGGGATGAGATTTGGGTTGTTGTGATAAAACTATTAATAATATATACTTCTATAATGTGACTTTCTAATAAGTATATCTCTTAACATCTTACTTTTACAAAATCATAAATTATTTTGATTAAATATTACTAGTTCAAACTTAGAGTTTCTAAACTAGCTAAATTTAAATAGGAACTCACCTTGACAATATATATAGGGAAATTAATAACTTAGATTATATATATATATAATCTAAGTTATTAATTTCCCTCACATCTCTATTCTTACATAGTCACATTAACCTTTTTATCAATATATTTGATAAAATCATATTTGATAAAATCATATTTGGATTTTATAAAAGGCTCAAAAAGTGAATTTTGATCTCACGTCCATGTTGAATATTAAATATTTGTCAAAATTCAAATGATTAACTCGAATAGTTAAGGGATAAACTGTCTTTATTATGTTTTATCTGATGTCATTATTATCTAAGTGTTTTTTTATTACGTGTTCTTTCTAACTTGATATTATTATTAAATCAAATATTTTATTTAACATTAATTAATTTTATTTATTAATAAATATTAAAAGCTCAAGAAAAGAATTATAAAAAAAACAAATTAATAAAATATATTAAATTATATTAAAAATATTAAATTTTAAAAATTTATATATGTAAAATAAATGTAGACTTGGGCTTAAAGTATGTCTTAAAACTATTTCTTTGTTTGGCTAAGAGTTAGTTTTAGTTGGAGTTAAGCAAATAGGTTAACGGCCTGAGACTCATCTGAAAGGAGTGAAAACCTACCCCTTGCAAATAGGTTAACTGCTTGAGAATCATCTGAAAGGAGTGAAAGCCTACCCCCTTATAGACCACGAACAAGTTATTCCAGGTGGCGTGATTTTCCTTGTCAACTTTCATTAGTTATTGTAGGTAGCGTGGTTTCCCTTGAATAATGGTGATGAATCAACCTGCATTAACTAACTGCTAAAGCTCGATGTTTTCACGACATGATTATCCTCACTGCTAATTTAACCACTGTATTATGATAAGTTTTCCCATTTTTATAAAAAAATATAAAATTAACAAAAACAAAAATGTCATTGAATGATATAACCCTTCCTGGTTAGGAGCATCCAAAGTTGCAACGTCTACCTATCGTCACGTCTGACGTGTTCACTCTAAACATCAGAACAATGGACTGTGAATATCATATGCTTTTTTATTCCAAAACGTACTCAGATTCGTTTTTCAATAAACATTAATGGCTTTTATTTTTACAAAAAAGAAATACTCGGATTCGTGTTTCCTGTTTGGGTGTGACTATATTATTAGTACAAGTGGATTTAATCCAGGTTATTTTAAAGATATATATAGAAAATACAAAGTTTATTTAAAGCGAGGTAAAGGAATGATTATTATTTTTTTCATTCTATTTCTATTTTCATAAGTGATATGAGTTTTTTTCGAGAATACGACAAGTTTTGTTGTAATAGTTATTTTAATTTGATTCTTGAGTCTAATCAAGTATTTTCTCTGAAAATTTGGTTAAAAGTTTGAATTATATAATTTGTAAAATTTGATTCTTTTATAGATTTTTTGGAATGCCAAATTTATTTATCCATTCAAAACCATATTTTAAACACCACAAAAATTATATTATTACCTAGATTTGGAATTTGATAGGTTGTAGCAGGTATTTGCTATTACAATGGACATTTTACACATATTTTTAAAAATTACACATCAACAATGACCAGTTATAAAATATTCAGCATGTCATGTTGACACTTGAATTCTTGCGGCACTTGTCATAAATTCTAGTAAGGTTCCTAAACCATTTGCACTCTGTAGGTTCCTCAAGACTCAAGAGCATTTACGCCGCAACCTAGAACTAGTGTGCTCGTACCAATGACAGTTATAACTTGTAGTCTTGTGGAATCTCAATATAATCCTTGGATATATATTACAAATAGATGTAATAATAAATAATATCATATCTATTTAATTCCAGTAATGTTCTTGGGACACACATCCATCTCCCATCGACAAATTGCATTGGCCTTTAAAACATTGTTCAATCTAGGTCGAGTTGTCTCTCCATTTTCATTCTTCCATATGTGGAGAAGTTTCTCTAGCCTCTATGTCTTGCGGGGAATTATCATTCTTGAATCTTTTGTAGCTTTGACAAATAATTTTCCAAGTGAGTCATCCTCTTTTTTTCTTTCTCTTTTGTTTCTTTTTTTTCGTAGGTGGGGAGCGACTATGAATCTGTCAAAATAGAGATCTATGAATGGTTGGATTGTGTGCTGCAATGTTGGCCAATTCAACAACAAATTACTCACAACAAACTTAAGTCAATATGCACTTTAGTAGATTTACCATGATCTTTATCCAATGCAGACTTACATTGTTATGTAACCAAATTTATTTCACTGTAGATTGCACGTTTGATGCTTGGAGTACTATTGTTGCGATCAAAGAAACTAGGTGCAAAATAGTTAAGGTTTATATATATATAATTTAGGGTTTAACATCAATCAAATATGAATAGCTTTTGGTTACGTTGAATATTGTTACTTAACTATATACTTATGAAATGCAACTAAACTATATCACTAAATGTGATTACATTACAATATTCCATCCAAAGCTACTACTCTACAACAATCTAGATATATATTGAAGTTATCGAGGTACACAAATGTTTATAAAATTTTGACTGAGTTTTAATATACTTAATAAAGTGATTTCTCAAATGATTGTGAGTCTCAACTTGCTATTTCTTATGTATAGTTGTATAGAAATCATCATACTTTTGAAGTGGCATCACCCCCAAGAAACATGGATACACCCCTGTTTCCACCCATCATTGGGCAATTATGAGGATTCTACTTTTAAATCAAAACCAAATATTGATAAACCAAATCGTTCTCCTACACTAGTCATTGGGAAATTGATATTCTCAGAATCACCAATTCAACATTCAACCTTGTACCTCTGGATAGATAACCACCGGGTTGATCACTCATTTCAAGCATCGCAACTATGTAGGTCTGTGTTTACATTCCCAATCCTCCAAAGCACCTTGGTTTCATTATAAAAAATACTAAGAGGGAAATTATAGATAACTACACCATAGTCCAACTAAAGTTTCCCATCTTGGAAATACCAACTATTATTTCCAAATGAATAACCTAGATTTATTGTAACCATGACACTCTATTGTGGTATTAGAGCCATACCTCATAATGGTTCTTAAACTAATGATATGGAAATTTACTTAGATAAATTTTAGTCGCTTCATTCATTCGAGCTTAGTACATTTAGACCTAACATAACATACTTCATGATGGTGGTTCAACTAATGATATGGAAATTTACTTGAGATAAATTTTAGTGGTTTCATTCATTTGAGCCTACAACATTTAGACTTAACATAAAATTCTACGAAGGTCATGGTTAGTTATTGTCACATATATGTATGTAAAATATTGTCACATATATCTTGTAGGAAACAAATAAGTTACATGCATGAATTGTAAAATTTGAAATAATAAAATAGCAAAGAGCAATGTGATAGATTTCCATCAAAATACATATGGAAAAAAAAAATCCTACCTAGATACCCTCTTCTAACATCTATCACCATTGTTATTTTTCATTCTAAACTGATAATGGTTGTGCTTTCTTTCTTTAAAAATAACTATCTTCAAATTTAATTTAACACTAGAGAATCTACAAAATGACAGACATCAAAGACAGGCATCAAAATCAAATGACCCTATCACATTTCGGTTGATAAAGTATATAAATTTGAAATTCCAATCAAATGACCCTATCAAATTTCAAATTTCCGCTGGATAAAGTATATAAATTTGAAATTCCAATCCTGATCTTACTCAAAATGGTATCACCAAATATTACAAAAAAAACTCTCGGCAATTCTGCGGCAGTTCAGCAGATGTCACTGTTGATATGCGGCAAATGTCACTGTCGACTTGCGGCGCTTTACCGGTACCATCCATACAGTGAATTAGAGCTCGCCACATGTTGTCCGCGCGCTTTGACTGTAGAGCAGACTCCGTGTTGCAGAGAAGGTTCTGTATGTCCGTTGTCCTCACACTTTACACGCTTCCGCCGCTTCATCCGTCACAGACGGAGACAGTCAGGCTTGGCTTCTTGCGGGAGGTCTGGCATTCTGTCACAGGGAAAATACAGTACAGCGGCCCGTGGCAATCTCCTGTGATAGAAAAGATATTTCACTGTGAACTTTGGCAGAGACTCGCTTCGTCCCATTAGCAGTACGCTCTCAGAGAATTCATAGAGCTCACATTCCCTCGTTTTATGGCATTTTCGTATCTTTCGCACATCCCAAATTGAGTCAAACAAACAAACCCAGATTCCCTTTTTCGCCCATTGGTATCTGATTTCACTAAGGATTTAGATTGCCCTCCTCCATCTATCTCTGTTATTTACCGGCATTGTTGGGCCGAACTTAGCCCTGATCTTGGAGTTGTAACTAGCTGGGACGATTGTGGACGCCATTGCCAATAATGCAATTGTCTAGGCAACAATTTAGTTTGTGGCGAGGGAAGTTAAAACATTTTGAAAGCAGTTGTCTATAACGCGATTTTTTGAAAGTCTTTCCGGTCAAAATCCGGCAGGAATTTATTGGAATCGCAAGTTTGATAGCTAGTTTCTGCAAAATGAAAGCGTCCAAGGGGTTTTCTAGGGTGCTGAATCCAAATATGCAGTTAAAAAACCATTTTAACTGCAACAAATCAAGATTTAACCTCAATTTCTTCCGCCGGATTCCGTCACCGGAATCTCCAAAAAGTCGCATTATAGACAACCCATTTTGAAATCCGACAAACATGGGCGCGTTAAAAAAATTGATCGCAACCATGTCCGTAGGATTCCCAAATATTACGGGAATCTGCAATCAACTTAAAGATAGCCATTAAAATATGGATATAATTTTCTAATTTTTTAAGATAAATATTAAGCACCATGTAAATAATTAGTTTATTGTTTTATTTTTTTGAGGTAAATATTAAACACCATGTAAATGATTGGTTTATTGCCAACACAATAAATTAATGAATAAATCATTAGCTCACTGCACTGTGCTTAATATTTGTCAGACAATAAAATACTATCTAACAAATAAGTCAATAAATTAATCATTAGAACATGGATATAATTTTCTAATTTTTTAAGGTAAATATTAAGCACCGGGCAAATAATTAGTTTATTGTTTCATTTTTTTAAGGTAAATATTAAGCACCATGTAAATGATTGATTTATTGCCAGCACAATAAATTAATGAATAAATCATTAGCTTACTGCACTGTGCTTAGTATTTGTCAGAGAATAAAATAATATCTAACAAATAAGTCAATAAATTAATTATTAGTTTATTGTATGGTGTTTAATATTTACCATAATTTATCTTTGTTTTTCTATTTAGATTTGATTGAAATGAAATTTTGTTTTTTCTTAATAAAAATGTAATTATTTAAAGTTTTTGTTTTTATCTTTTTAATCTAATATTATAAATTTTTAGTATTTTTTCCTTAATTAAATTATCTATAAGTATATTATATAATTCAAATTTTTAATTTAAAAAATAAAATTAAAAACCCAACATTATATATACCTAGTACAACCACATTAAAAATATTAATGTGGTTTGATAGACTTCATAAATATAGCCAAAAGCTATTGCAACAAGAAAAACGTCTTACTAATGCACACATATACCTGAGTAACTATGTATAAAAAGATTATGGGCCAACTTTAACTTAAGAAAAAAAGGGAATTATAAATGAATGTTCTAAATAATAATGAGGAACTTATCTTAAAGGAACTTATTAAAATTGGAATAACCTCAAATCTTGATGGGTGGGGAGCATATAATTTTTTAAATTTATTGAAAGTAATGGACCATTTTACTAAACAAAATTGCTTATATATAAATGAATGTTATAAATAATAATGAGAGACTTATCGTGGAGGAACTTATTAGAATTGGAGTGTGGTACAAATCTAATTTTTTAAATTTATTAAAAGTCAATACAACCTAACAAACTCCTTAATAAACTACACTCATGATAAGCATTAAAACATGGTAGAAGAGAGAATTTTTAAAAATTAGATCTAAAACTTTTATTAGACTAAGAGTAGCTAGACATATTATAGGGTATGTAGTTGTATTAATAAATTTTAAAAAATAAAAAGTAAAAATAATTAACATAATAACAAAAAGAAAGCTTAATAATTATAAGAAAAAAATATTCAAATAAACAGTGATAGTCAATTTTAAATAGACATATTTTAAGCATTAATAAAATTATATCTCTTATATTTTATCCCTTCGTCGATTATATATTACATTAAAATTGATTCATATTCATAATAAATTAACGACATGTTACTTTTGATGTGAAATAAAGTTTTATATATCTCCAAAGTTTCATATACCTTTTTCATTTGATTCCAATCACTTGAATAAGCCACCATATCAATTTTTATATTTTAAATTAGAGTCTAACCCCATACAAATGTGCAACTTTACCCTTAACAATCTTTTGAACCATACAACAATGATGAGACCTTGCAAAATGAGATTTGTGCAAATATTGATGAGCTAGAATGCAAGTTGAATCTAATGTTGACTTTGATGTGAACACCCAATAACCAAGGGATAACTAAGAAGATGTTAGGGAAGGTTATAGGGATGCATCTTAGACTTTAAAAGGGGTTGAGAATGACTCTTAATGCAAAACTTAACTAAAGTAAATATTCCGCAAATATCAATTATATCTTCAATCAAGTAATTATTCTTCGAGATGGTATTGAGCATAGGTTACTATTTCTGTGTTTTTCATAATCTCCTCCTACTTAGTAAAACATTAAAGTAGCCACAACGACCATGACTCTAACAATGAATAATCTAAAAAGAAATGAATCTTGTCTTCCATAAACATAAAAAATGTCTTTGCTAAAAATCCCAATAAGAAAAATAAATAGAAATCCCAATAAAAACCATTTATCTTTAAATAACACACCCCTTAATATATTTAAATAACATAACCTCTTAATATATATAAATAACATAACCCCTTAATATTTAAATGTTTTCTCTCTGCATATAAATATATATAAAAAACTTTATAATAATATGGCCCTCCCTACTCCATAAACCCAAATTTATCAACAAAACAACATACGTATGTGAAGTTTCTTAATCTCATTAAAAACAAAGTATTTTAATGAAATTGGTACTTTCTCTGTGTAAATTAAAAAACTCATCATGGTGACAGCATTGTATTGTTGTATATCGTGCAATATATTGTCCCTACAACCAACTCGTTTGAATGCTTTTTTATAAAATTATTTTGAATGTCAGTTAGAGAAGAAAATTTGTAAGGGAATCATTATATTTTTCCCCTTGATTGGAATCTATGATTCATCACATCCAAAGGTACTGTCCAAAATATTTATATCCACACGTGATTACCTCCAATTGAAATATACCATCCAAGTGAAATTAGTATTCCCATAAATTGTAGGTCAACCTTATTCATATCTCTCCTGGTTCTCCTTGTGCACAAAATAAATTAACTTTCCAAAAGTAGATGTCAACCATTTTGATTCATAGCTTTTCCTTGAGACTATTAATGATTCCACTAAATTATTTATGAGCCCCATCCATTATTTTAAATGCATCATTTTGGTGCTTTGATATAAACTAGGATATTCACTTCCAAAAACCTCGAGACTTGAGTGTTAGGTTTATTTTTATTACATATTATAAATAATTAAATACTTAAATTTTATTTCTATATAAATTATATATATATAGATTTATTGATTGGTGTTTTAAATATATTAAAAAATAAAAATACATATCAATCAAGAGAGGAATACAAGTCAAATATAAATAACATAAATAAATTACATAATAACTTTTTAAATAATAAGAAAAAATGATTTAAATGCCAATTACATTTATACATCTAAATCACAACTCTTCAATAATGACTATATGATCTCTATATATTCCTATTTACACATTGCTCATGTGGTCATTTTATCGCTAAGCCGGCCTTGCTACATAAGCATTTACATATTACATGTACATTTATCCATATATATGTTGCCCCTTAGGGTCATATCATATATAGTTAACCCAATAAAACACCCCTTGGGGTCATAACATAGTACCATACTTTGAGAAGTTTTGTCTTCAAAGCTTTACAGTTAAGGATGTTATGCTTTATGAAGCAAAATATTAAAATTTCATTATATTCTTGTATTCTTCTTGTCATTAATGAAGATTTGTCCAACCAAACTCAATTCTTTTTCGTTTTAATCCTTGATCGTTAATTGTTGCGTGATTTTATTTTCATTGATTCCATGTATTGTTGTCGTGACATCTCAAATTTGTAGTAGTTGTTGGTCTCTTATAACATCGTATTCAATAATAATTTGGTGTTGTCTTGTTCCATGGATATTGGTGAGTATTCCATCTTATTCCTGAATAATGTTGATATTGATTTTTTGCATTCCTTGACAATGTTGATATTGATCCTTTTTGCATTCCTTGACAATGTTGATATTGATCTTCTTGTCTTTGCAATTTTTCCTAGTAATGAGGATGTCAATATGGTTTCACATTTTATAGCTTTCCTCCACTTTGCATACCAATTTAATCTATCTTCTTTTCAGAGACAATGTCCTCCTTTATCCTCTTTCCCTCGTCTTTGGTCACTCTATATTTGACATGCACATCCTCTAAATGGAGTTTATTTTCTTCAAGTATCATATTTTGACATTCTTGAATCTTGTATTCTTTCTCCTTTTGAAGTTGCAATATGACCCCACCTATCAAGTATGATTCCCTTGTTCAATTCTACAGTTCATTTCTGATTTTACCTCATCTATGTTTAGACTTCTTCAATCTTCATGTAAATTTCCTCTTTAAGTCTTTTGCTAGTATCTTCACTAAGATCCTTATTTCTTCTCGACTTTGACAATGCTTACTTTCTTCCTTAACTCTCTTGAATTCATATAGTGGTTTCCTATTATGGCTTCATAATCTAGATCATTGTTCATCTTTCTTTTCTAATTCTTCCCTTGAAATATCCTTTTTCCATACCCCCTTGCTACTCTTTCCATAATTTAATTATTAAATTTCCTTACTGAGTTCTTCATTAAGGTATTGTATCTTAGATAGCCCATCCACCTTATTCTTGGTCTCATCTTTAGCTTCTTCTCATTCACCTTCAATTAATGTCTCCATTTTCATATCCTTCATCCTTTGTTTTTCTCTTCTTCTTTTATTTTTTTATTTTTATTTTTTGTAATGACTGGTGGAATAGGTAACTCATTTACTCTCACACTCATGTGACATGGGGTTGCTCCCTAATGACTACCACTATAACTTCCCAGTGCAACCACACCACCCCAAGCACGACGCATGGGTAATTCTAGGTTTGAACATGTGACCTGCACAATGGCATGAATGCCTTAATAATGCATTCATTAGCCAACAAGCCATACCCTTGA
Source organism: Pinus tabuliformis (assembly GCA_031772625.1). Lineage (NCBI taxonomy): Eukaryota > Viridiplantae > Streptophyta > Pinopsida > Pinales > Pinaceae > Pinus > Pinus tabuliformis. Next base: position 1,239,160,043 of record CM062818.1, read on the forward strand.
GGGCTATATCCTTTATCCATTTATTTATGAAGATTTTTTTAAATACTTCCCATATGATGTTCAATGTAGTATTATTTTCAATAGGCATCCACCTCTCCAATTCTTCATGGTGAAAATGTCTTATTTCCCTTGAGGATTCATGCCATTTTATGTTACTATCCTTATCCATTCATCCAAATTGATTTCATCCATATCTTCTTCTCCATTGAATTTAGGTAGTGTTGTTGGTTCTTATTTGAGCTCTTTTAAAACCATTCTTAGAGTTCTATTATTCTAACCAACCTATTTTTTTGATGTATCTATGTAATTTTGACTCTTTAAAATTTGCCTACAATACCCTAATATGTCTTCTTTTCAATCCCAAAAGTCTAATCAAAATTTATTTGGTTTAGTGAAGGTTATGGTGACATTCCCAAAACTTGCTAATTTTTGTACTCTTTTTGAGAGTGAACTTGTACAACATCCCACATGTCACAATTTTTCAATTTGGATTCTAAAATTTTTACTTGAGGTACGTTAGTATGCCTCCTCAACCTATGAAACTTACACATTCTAAAACACTTAGATGAAAAATTTACCGTGAATGTACCAAAATGCCTTATTCATGATTAATTAAAAAACCATTCATAAACCCTTAATTCCATAGATGATATCCTCAAAATTATGGTGAATCATAGATACAATTTTAGTAACCTATACTATGAAGTCTCTGATCATTGTTGTCAAATTTTCATGGCGAGACGATCTATCTATCTATCTATCTATCTATCTATCTATATATATATATATATATATATATATATATATATATATATATATATATATATATATACATTGATCACACATTTGAAACTGGTTTTAGGTCGATTGACCAACCCTAACTTCCACAAAGTATATATTCAGAAGTGTAGCCAAACATAATCTAAAATTTTGATCATAAATTCCGTGAAATATAATATCAATATTATCAAAAATTTGTAATTTAAAGTTTCCCATTAAAAAATTAGAGTGAAAAATCCAAGATCACATTTTTTAAATTGATTTCAAGACCATTCACAAACTCTAACTTCCATATGTTATATCTAAAAGAATATAGTAAAGGATAATCTAAAATTTTGATCTAATATACTATGATATATCTCCTAAACTTTCTCAAAAGTTCACAGTTTGAAGATTCCCAAAAAAAAGTTATAGCAAAATTTACATGATGTCTCATTTGAAGCAATGAAACCCTAGGTTTGTGCCCTCTGATACAAAATGTTATGATTCAAAGACATAAAAGCTAGAAGTACACATCATGTACACCAATGCGAGAATGGAGCACGACTCCACTATAGATAAAAAAAAATTAAGTTACATAAAACTCCTTAAAAATAAGAGAGACTCCTCAAGTGCCAATTACATTGATACATCCAAATCATATCTCCTCAATAATGATTATATGATCTCTATTTATACCTATTCACACATTCCCTCTTGTGGCACCTTCATCACTAGAAAAACCCTACTACATATACATTACATATTACATGTGCATTTATCCCCATATATGTCCCCCTTGGGGTCATAACACATGTATTAAAGTTAATGGGTTAGTTCAATCAATTCAAATTCATGGATCTGAGTTGAAGATTTCCCCATCATCTCTAATTTTAGTTCAATTGAGTTTCAAGTTTAATTGAATTTTACAAGGTTACTAACCACTATTGTGATTAGCAATTGAGCCACCCTCAATTTTGAAAATAAAGGGGGTCATACAAAATTTTCCTTTGGTGGTTGTGTGTATATGCATTCCAAGGAAAACCTTACAATGAAATCCATAGGATTCATCTCCACATTTGTGGATGCATTCCTAGTAAAAAGTTTAGTGTAGGATAGTGCACTTGACACAAGGGTGTTTGAACTAGGGACCTACTAAGACAAAAGTAGCCAAATGTCCAAAAATATTAGAGAAAATAACTTCAATGAACCCCTTAGACCCCATCAACATAGGCTAGTGCATCTAACCCAAGAGGATGTAAGGAACTTGCTAACACAAAACTAGCCGAAGGCCCACAATAATCTATTATCCTATGTTAGGACCCTATAATACTAGTGTATTCCCTCATTGTTATTAGTGTAGTCGCCTTATTTTTATTGTTGTACCCCATAGAAGCTCACTATTGTTATTGTTGTGCCTTTACATTAATATTTTTATATTGGCTCTGATTATATTATGTCCCCTTAGATTTCTATATAGAGAAAGGAGGTTTTGTCATTTGAATTATCCAAGAATTGTTCATTTGCGTAATGTAAAGGAGATTTCCCCCTCGAAGAGGCTGATTTTGAAGTCCTTGATCTATATTTTCTTCTATTTTGTGAGTTGTTTGCATAACATTTGGTTTCAGAGCTTTGGATTCTAGAGTTTCGCTTCTTCAAACAAGTCATCGTGGAATGTTTGCTATAATTTTTTTCATACGAAGCTTCAGATGCTGAAAGACAAACTCATTTGAGACGACATCTTGAAGAACTTTGTGTCTGAATTCAGAGCGTTTCTCACAAAATTTTACGAGATATGAACCGATGAAGTTAGGGTTTTTACAGGTTCTCGAATTCCATCCCAAACAGGTGACCTTGGGAAAATCATCATAACTTCCTCACTGAGCATCAGATTCACATTTCATAAAAAAATACAGAAAGAGGATAGAATTTATTTTGGTGGGTATCATTTTCAGGGCCCAAGGTCAAAACAGTGACTCGTGGAACTTCATACAAGTTCGTTCTACTGAACCAGTGTATAATCAGGACATTGTGGACTATTGGGAATAACTCTTTCTTGGAAAATCCAATATTGTTCAGACATGTGGGGTTGGAAAGAGGAATTTGAAGTCTATGACACAATGAAATTTCAGACCTTGGAGATATGAAATTTCAAAGATATATCAGATTCAAAATTGAGCTCCTATAAAGAAAAACGAAAAAATAAAAGGTATGTAGTCTTTTTTAAAATTTGCATAAGTTTTGTTTAAAAAATTAGTTTGAAGTGATTCAAAGGGAATAGTGAACCATAGTTATCATTAATTGATATACCGAAGAAAGAAAATGGAAATACTTAGTAAGCAACCCGAAATATCTTCTATGACTCATGAAGAAGAGGAAGAAATGCAACATGATATATCAAAATTACGAGACCAAGTGCAACAAATTTCACTCTCACAAAAAGTAACAGAAGCTAAGATTGATGGTTTGAAGAATGGTATGAAAGCGAATATGGATGGTTTGAAGAATGACATTGAAGCTAATATTGGTGGTTTGAAGAATGTCATCAATGAATCAAAAGGCAACATTGAGGATTTGAAGAAAGACATGGAAGGTTTGAAGGGAGGTTTGGCAAAGTTACTACATGAAATGCTTCCTAATGGAGAAAAGGTAGTAGAGGAGATTCATGATGGGAACAAAATAAATGTTAATAATGATTTCATAGACTCTAATATTGGATTGAAGACCCGCCATATTCCAAGGATCGATATCAGGAAGTTTGATGGCAAGTATATAGTAACATGGATACTATAGATGGAGTAATATTTTGATCTCCATAATGTGCAAAACACACAAAAGGTACACATTGCAACTTTATATTTAGAACCCAATCAGTTTATATGGTATCGATGGCTTTTCTCTCATAAACAAATTTTCACTTGGACAATTTTTCCAAAGGAAATGATAGCACATTAAGAGGATACAAAGAGAAACACCTTCTTTAGCCAATTGATAAATCTCAAACAAAAGGGTTCAATAGTGGAGCACATTGAGGACTTCCGAAAGTTGAATATAAGGGTAAATGATATTCCAAAGGAGCATAGGATTTATGTATTCATAAGGACTCTAACGGATAACATACAACATGAGGTTCGCCTTTTGGAACGTGATTCATTGGAGAAGGCATTTAGGTTGGCAAAAAAAATTGAAAGAAAAATTATGACAACAAAGAATCCTACCACTCACAACTATAAAGATGGACATGTTGTTTCTCCTAGCCTTCCGTAACCTACTAGGTTGACACTACAACAATTGGAAGCGAAAAGAGCAAAAGGGCTTTGTTACAGTTGTGATAACAAGCACACTAAAGGTCATAAGTGTGCTGAGAATAAATTATTTTACATCGATTGTGAAGAGGAGGAAGAAAAGGAACAATAAATGCCAAAACAAGAAGATATACACCAAGAACCAACCCCAAAGAAATAAGAAATGAATCCGACCATATCTTATAATGCATTGGCAGGAATTACCACTCTGCAAACTCTCAAGATAGAAGGACATATCAAGAAGAAAAAGTTAATAGTGTTGATGATTTGGGTAGTACCCATAATTTTTTCCATTGTAAGATAGCCAAGGAATTAAATTGCTTCATATATCCAACACAAGAGTGTCAAGTGATTGTTGCAAATGGAGGAACCATTAATTGCTCAGGAAAGTGCCATAATATCAAGCCATCCATGGGAGCATATGTATTGAATAGTCCAATTCTTTCCATTCCAATGGGTGGTGCTGATGTTGTACTAGGATTCCAATGGTTACAATCTTTGGGTGTGATAGCTTTTAATTTTCAAGAACTTTTCTTATTTTTTTTGGGAAGGAAAGGAATTTGAATTAAGGGGTATCACAGGGACACCAAGAAATATAATTAACTCTAATAGCATGACAAAGCCTCTAAAGAAAGAAAATCAGGGCATAATTACACATTTATGTTCACTTGAGGCTCAAACATCGAAATCATCTATTTCTCCAAACCTCCAAAAAGTCTTGAACATTCATTCTAAGGTATTTGAGACTCCCAAAGGCCTCCCACCTATTCGTGATCATGATCAAACTACTCATTTGATTCTAGGAAGTATTCCTCCAAACATCAGGCCTTACAGATATCCCTATGTCCAAAAGAGTGAAATTGAACGTATGGTTGCAAAAATGCTAGAGGTTGGTATAATTCAACCTAATCAAAGTTCTTTCCTTGCTCCAGTGGTATTGGTGCACAAGAAGGATGGATCATGGTGCATATGTCCGGATTATAGGGAGCTCAACAAGCTCACTATTAAAGACAAATTTCTCGTTCCTATCATTGATGAACTATTGGATGAATTACAAGGAGCAATTTACTTCACCAAGTTGGATCTTTGTTCAGGTTATCATCAAATAAGAATGAAGATTGAAGACGTTCTGAAACAACATTTAGAACTCATGAGGGTCATTATGATTTTTTTGTGATGCCTTTTGGCCTTACCAATGCACCTTCTACATTTCAAGGTTTGATGAATTCCATTTTCAAACCCTTCCTTATAAATTTTGTGTTAGTATTTTTTGATGATATATAATCTACAAAAAGTCTTGTAAGGATCATGTTCAACATGTTGACAAGGTTCTCAAGCTATTGGAGGAGAAACGATTATATGAAAAAACCTCCAAATGTTTCTTTGGAGTATAAGAGGTGGAATATCCAGGTCATATTATATCTCATGATGGTTTTAAGGTAGACCCTAACAAAATTAAAGCCATTAAGGAATGGAAGATACCCACATCCATGAAGCATCTACGAGGATTTCTCGGGTTGACAGGGTATTATTGCAATTTTGTTAAGAATTATGGGAGAACAGCAGCACCTCTAACAACATTACTAAAGAAATATGCATTTTCTTGGACTCCAAAAGCAACTAAGGCCTTTGAACATCTTAAAGAGGCAATGTGTCAAGCACTAGTCTTAGCTATGCCACACTTCACGAAAACTTTTATTGTGGAATGTGATGCCTTAGGGAATGGAATTGGTGTTGTTTTAATGCAAGAAGGAAGATATATTTCTTTTGAAAGTTTTCCAATCAAAGGAAAGTATTTATGAGAAGGAAATGTTGGCAATAATACATGCACTTAAGAAATGACGACCTTACCTCATGGGAAGGCACTTCAAGGTAAAAGCATATCATGATAGTCTTAAATACTTTTTAGAACAAATATTATCTTCAAAAGAGAAACAAAAATGGTTCAAAAAGATGTTAGGTTATGACTTTGAAATTATCTACAAAAAAGGGAAGAAAAATGTTGTTGTAGATGCACTCTCAATAAATGATGAGGATGTGGAAGCATTGCTTTGTGCCATTTCTATTATCCAACCAGATTGGATAACAAAAGTAAGGGATGAATGGAAGAATGAAGAAGAAGCGTGGGCACTCATTCAAAAGTTGCAGCAAGATCCTACTACATCTGAGACATTCAACTCGAATAACGATTCATTATGGTACAAATATTGTTTGTACCTTTGTAAGAATTATCAACTCAAGCAAAAGATTCTTTGGGAATTGCACACCTCTCCCTTAGGAGGGCACTTAGGATTTTTAGAAACTTACCATAGGGTTAAGAAGGATTTTTTTGGGATGGCCTTAAATATGATATTCAAAAGTTTGTGGTGGAATGTTTGGTTTTCCAACAAAATAAATTTGAGACAATTAAGACCCCAGGTTTGTTACAACCTTTATCCATTCCAAGTCAATGTTGGGAGGAGGTTTCAATGGATTTTATCGTAGGTTTACCAAAGTCCAAAGGAAAGAGTGTCATCATGGTGGTAGTTGATAGAATTACCAAGTATGCACACTTTTTTGCATTATTTCATCCATTTAAAGCTAGTACAGTTGCTACTTCATTTATGGAAATAATTCAAAAACTACATGGAAACCCAAAGATTATTGTAAGCGACGGAGATCCTATTTTCATTGGAAATTTTTGGATGGAATTATTTACTTGTCTGGGTACTCGATTAGCTCATAACTCATACTATCATCCTCAATCAGATGGGAAAACTAAGATAGTGAAAACATGTTTGAAAGGATACCTTCGTTGCTTTGTATATGATAAATAGACACAATGGGTCAAGTGGTTACCTCTAGTTGAATGATGGTATAACACTTCATTCCATACTACAGCAAAAATAACCCCATTTATGGCACTTTATGGATATCATCCACCATCCATCACATCATCTTTATGAGAAAATTCTAAGGTTCAAGCAGTGGAAGATCACATCGACCATCAACAAAAAGTTCTCCAACTCTTAAAGGATAACCTCACTTTGGCATAGAATAGAATGAAACAACAGGCTGATCAACATCGAAGTGAAAGAAGTTTTGATGTAGGTGACTGGGTATTTTTATGGCTACAACCATACAAACAAATGTCCTTCAAGCAAGCTAAGAAGGATGATAAATTATCACCAAAGTATTAAGGTGTTCTAAAAGATTGGTACTATGGAATACAAATTAAAGCTTCCCACATCTTCCCAAGTGCACCCAATTTTCCATGTTTCATGCTTAAAGAAGGTTATAGGTGGCAAACTCCCAGCTCAAACAATATTTCCAGAACTTGATGAGGAACGAAAAAACATATTGGAACCTAAAGTAGTCATAGAAACAAGAACTCGACAGTTATGGAATAGATCAATTTCAGAGTATCTGATCAAGTGGAAGAACTTACCCATAGAAGATTCCACATGGGAGGATGAGAATTTTATACAAAAGCATCTAGAACTACTCAAGCGTTGAGGAAAACACTTTTTTTGAAGGATCGGGGCATTTTAGGTTCCTATAATACTAGTGTATTCCCTCATTGTTATTAGTGTAGCCCCCTTATTGTTATTGTTGTGCCCATAGAAGCCCACTATTGTTATTGTTGTTCCCTTACATTATTATTTTTATGCCGACTCTGATTATATTGTGACCCCTTAGACTCCTATATAGAGAAAGGAGGTTTTTTCATTTGAATCATCCAAGAATTATTCATTTGTGTAATGTAAAGGAGGTTGCCCCCTCAAAGAGTCTGATTTTGAAGTTGTTGATCTATGTTTTCTTCTATTTTGTGAGCTAGTTGCACAACATCCTAACCCCTTGGGTTATGTATAATATACAAGTTGAAGGAGAAACTTGTTGGTATGAAGCCACCCAAATGCTCAGAAACAATGGACGTGATGAGTCGATTTAGCCTCGCCCCCCCCGCACACACACACACACACATATATATATATAGAGAAACACAAGGGTTTATCAAGAACCTTCTAGCATGGAACTGACCAAATGCCCATCGACATTTATAGCTATTTATTGATCTAATCCCTTTAACCATATGTGTTTGTGTCTATGTTTACATCCCAAGAGGTTATATAAGTGTAAACAATTTCCTAGCAACATTAAGTTATAGCAAGGACATAGATTAGACACCACACCACCAAATATTGATCGATGTCAAAGCATAATAAGGACATTAATCTAGCAAAAATTTACGAATTTCTAATCGATTTTTGTTTTATATCACATGTTTCTATGGTATAATGAAATTCCCAACTTCAATAAATAAAAAATTGGTTATGAAGAAGCTACCATGTGGAATACCAAGACATTAGTGGACTGACTCCACTAATGTTGGTATGATGTCAAATTCTAACAAAAATAAAGAAAAATGAGGTGATCAAGAAGTTTCCACATGCGCTAACAAGGCATTGGTAGACTAATGTCAAATTGATATTTTGAATTGAAGTTGGAATACCAAAGAAATGACACGAATGTTGATATAGATTTTTTCATCGTTGTTCTAACAACATTAACATTGGTCCATGCCCACAAGGTTTTGGATTGATGGTGGAGAGGTGTATTGTTAAGGCACTCTTTGCGAAAAATTCATCGGTTCAAATTCCTTGTGGGTGTTGGTCTTAAAATAAATAAATAAATAAACAAACAAAAAATATTAACATTGATCAATTGTTGGCTTTTTTCCCCCAAATGTAGTAGTGTTAAGACCTCATAAAACACTTAATAATGAATTTCTATCTCATGTTCATGTGGAATATTATATTTTGGTCAAAGTTTGATGAAATAACTCAAGTGGTTGATTACTTTGATCTTCATCTAGGAGATCTCAAGATCGTTTTCTCATGCTAGCATCGTATAACACACACCTCACTTTTATGTTCCTATTCATCCAAGTGCCATAATCAACATCAATAAGTTTACACTAGATACTATCTAAAAATACAATGAAATACCTAAAAGTTTTTCCACAATATTTTTTCTTAAAAAAAATGTACTTACAAGTTAAACAAATAAATCAATAAAAAACATAATGCTAATTCATACTATCAACAATATTAAATTTCAAAATTCTTATCCAAAACTTCAAAAAAATCATTAACAACGCAAAAATAAATATATAAATGTAATGTTTTAAAATATATATCTAAATTCAACAGCAAAAATTTGAAAAATACATATACAAAAGTATCATTGAAAAATATCAAATCCTCTTTTTTTCAAACATTTAAAATATCTATTATATCACGACGTTCCAATATTTACCTATACAAACACAAACATCATAAATATAACATTATCCTTGCATTGTCTAAATATAAAAATAAATACAAACAATTAACTATAAATATGCAAATATCAAAATCATCAAAATCATATGCTCCCATATGAATTGATATTAAGTACTAAACTGTGTAAAGTTTCAAAAGCTTATGGAAAATGAAACCTAAAAGTTAGTAGTTTCCATGCTTTGGAGTATATTGAAAATCTCTTGGTTGTGGAGACAATAATGTTGTACATGGTTCCCTATATTATGTATTTATTGGTGATTTGATGGAAAAAATATCATTTGAAACAACACAACTACCAATTTGTTTGAATAATCTCTATCAGACATTACTCTAAATGTCAGTTTTAGAAGAAATTTGATAAAAATAATTGATATTTTTTTTCTTTATTCATTGATTGTAATCTATGAGAATGATGCATGATATCCACTAGCATTAATCATGATACTAAATAGCAGTTGACTCATCTATTCTTTTTGTTAGAACTTTGTAATTTCTGAGGTTGCTAGAGAAACTACAAAGATAACCACAAAACCACTTTGGAAGCTAGGATCTAGCCCTACCAGCTTCAGAGAGGGATCTCTTTGTCATATTTAGATTTGTTTGGTTTCAGATATTAGGCTAGTTATTAGTGTTCAAGGTTTGGTTTGAATTGTATGGTTGATTGATGTCTAGATTACCATTGGGCTATGGAGTCTGTGACTTAAAAGATGGATTTGTTTCAGTATTTTGCAGATAGATTTCACATGGCAAGGTAGGCAAACTAATTGGATTCTTTAATTTTAAATGAAGTAAATAAGAAGAAGAGAAAGGATTTCCATTAAGTAAAGAGAAATTAAGAAATCATTTACTTAATATTAGTTGAAAACAATAAAATTATTCAAAGGCAAAATCAAAGTGTACATCAAAACAAATTATGTTCTTCAACTTTCTATTGAATAATTCATATTATGAAAACACATGAGTATGGTAAACAAAGAATAATAAACACATAAAATGATAGAGGCACTTCACCAACAATTTGACACAAGAATCCTATGAAATAGCTTTCTGTATTACTGATAAGTCCACTGAAGCACGGAAATGTACAATAGCTTTCTTAGATGCAAAATCCAACCCCTAATACTTCAAAAGGAGAAGTATTTATAAGTTTATTTACAAAATATCCTCGCATAACTGAACATGATATAATTTAGGAATTTCCAAACTGAATATATCTCTAATTTACAAAAATTTGGAAAACTTAAACTACATGGGTTGCTGGCACTATAGTTGTAGAAGATGTTGTTGATGTGGCCTTTGAATTTCGTTACGCTATTTGTCTTGCTGCTAGAGAAGAATTGATTGTTTACTCAAGTAACTCACACAATTTTTCCTACCTTTCTTCACTTGGAATTGACAATTTGAGTAACCTCCTGTAAATTTCATCTACCCCTTTATATTTGGGAAAGGTGGGCTTAGTGATAAAAATGTATTTGATTTCACGCTGGATATAGAAATCAAATTCTAATGCCTGTAAGAAGGCTTTCACTTGTATAGTCCCCTTTAGTCCTACAAATTTGGTGTTCTCTCTGGCAATAGCCATCAATTTCTGGTTGTAATCAAACAATGTCATTAACATGTCATTCAATACTAGCAAACCTAGAAGTCCCTTTTGATTGAGGACCTTAAACTTGTTTAAGAATATTTGGACACCAATCTCTAGAACCTGACACTTATTTTTTAGCTGCAACATAATATTTCTTTGGGATAATACTTTCCTAATTTCCAATATGGTCTCTGTTTTTTCTTCTATTCAGTGTTCTTCCAACTCATATCTGTTTTTAGAAATTAGAAATTTGATGAGCTCTGAGGCTTCAGTTGGCTTGTCTCCTAACATTCTCCTAATTTCTTGAATGACTCCTTTGGATTTCTTAATCAACTCCTTCTGCTAAAAAATGAACTGTATTAATGGCCATAACTCTGTCATTGATTGGTTGATATCTATCCATATATTATCCTTAGCCTAAGCTAAGTTATGAGCCACGGTAGATTCCTTTTACATTTGCTGTATCCTTTGCATCAATCTCTGGGATTTTTGTATCTTTGTCAATTGAGAATTATCAATTCTTTATTTCTGTTCCTGTAGAATCCTGACATGTGCTTGTAGTTTCTTGATTTCCTCGCCTTGTAAAGACATGTATTCCATGGATTTTACCAGTTTATTTGGGTCATCAGAAGTTTGTTCACGGGGTACTGTAGGTGTAGACATTCTTACTGTATTTTTTATAGCTATTGTTGCTGTAGTCAATGTAGAAGCTCATGTTTGCACTATTGTTGTAAGAGGTATTGCAGCAAGTGGGATTATAGCTAGATGTGCACTTTGTTCTTTCTCTTTGATAAGCTTGTCCATTTCTTCTTCCATGTTCCTTATCTGTGCATTTTTCTCCATAATTAATCTGAGCATATCTTCTTTTTGGCTCTCTATCTCCCCTACTTATTTATCTTGTGGATCCTCGGTTGCTAACATTTTTAATTGTTTTCTGAGTGCTGCTATGTCGACATTCTTCTTCTTGACTATTTCTTCTACTGCCTTAACATTACTTGGGTCATTTCCTATTTTAATGACAAAGTCTTCCAAGGATTTTATCTTACTATCTTTTCCTAACGAAGAAACCTTTTCAAGCTTTAACTTGGATTAAATATTAGTAAGGGAAACCTGCAATTTGGAAGCAGCCATTGCAGTACTTGTCAATGTAGAATAGATCATCTCCCCAGTCTTCCTATGCATGTCCATCTAATATACAGGATGGATATCCTTTGTATCAAACTCAAAAGTAGTTTTCTTGTAGTCTGCTGTACATTTATGGTGGAGGACCTATGCTTGCAAGAATGCCATCTGCATTCTTCCCTTCTAAGTGTCGACAACTAACAAGAGTCTATGCTGTGTAGAGGAATTCTGTTTATGAAATTGGTCATAAGTTCTGACCTTGAGAAGCTCATTACTACGTTTTATTTCTTTAAACTTGTCAAAGATACTTGTTTCCCTTTGCCTTTAGATCAATTTTGATGTCAGAGCTTATCTGGAATCTCTTGTGAAATTGAAGAGAATGGAGATCCTGTAAAGATGCTATCCCTTGTTGGATACTGTGGAGTCTTGAGAACTATAGGAGCTTGCCCCACTCCTTCTTTTGTAAAATCTATCTTAGAATTAGTTCTTACCTTCTTAACATACATTTTCAATTCTTTGGCGAAAACCTTTGTGATTGAAGAAGAGTCTTCATCCCAAGGCCTTTTCTTTGCTTTTTCCCAAGGTGTGGGAGTTTGTGAAGTAGTGGTATACATTAGCTGCTCCTCTGCCTCCTGTAGAGTATTTTCTTTCGACCCATCTTGGTTCATGTATTTCTCAATTTCAAGCCTCTGAGTGTGAACATATGGAGTATTTTTTTGTTCCACTCTTATTTTAGAGATCATACCAAATGGGTCATATGACCAAGTGAAACTCAAGGGAAAAATCATCTATTTTAGGAGGATATCGCCTCCTCTTCTGCTTTCCTGCTGTTACAAATAAATGGTCCTACCTAAGCCTTTATCCTGAATTGTGATTTCTTTCTTGCTGATATAATGTGGACCTCATCTGAGTATATAATTTGCCTGATGTATTCTAAAGCAAAAGTACTCATTGGGACATACCTGGGTAGTTTATAAGGTGGTAACTCACACCCATATACTCTTATTTCAGAGTAATTATTGTATAAATACCTGTCACCTATTCTGGCATGTTCACTTAGGTGTAAACTATTTTTAATATTTGCACTGACCCTGGGTACTTTCTCATTGCTCAAAAAACATGTAGTTGGATGCATAAACTGATCAATAATTTTTTTTGAATTTGTATTCTTCTAAATTTCTTCTTGGTATGGAAGTCTAAAAGATGACTGCATGTGACTCTCCTTTTTCATCCAGTTTCTGTACTGCAAATGGGGATTTTTCTGCTTGAAAAAATAAAAACATATACACAAGAATAGAGGAATATTTGAACATTCCTTCAATTGGAAGCTTAAGGAATTGTTCATGAATGCTGTCAGCAAGGAATTGGATGAAATTGAAAATTACTGAGGGTTTTTCTTTAGTGGAGAAAAGAAGATTCAGGAGATCAAACTGAGAAAAGTGCATAACTAGAACGAATGATGGGATATTTTAAGCTCATGGAATAGTCCATTGAATGCACGGAGCCATTGGTGGGTCAAACCATAATCTAGCGGGGAATTTAATGTATAACAGGTAGGGGAAACAATTAGGCAGGTGTCGGGGATGGATTAGCGGTGTAGGTGTGGGGAATTTTGGCAGGAAGGAGTGAATTAGGCTGTTTTCAGGGGGGGAGGGTGGTGTGCAGTATTGAGGGGGGGTGCGAAATAAAGTTGGAATGACACGTTAAATCGGGTCGGGGAAACGAAACCGCCCTTTCGAACCCCCCCTCCGCCAATAAAGGTAGGAAGGTAAGGTTGGGCTGAAAGGCCTTATAGACTGTCGATCATAATCATGACTCGACATGTGGCATTACTCGGGCCCACTATTTATCTGCTACATGACAAAACGTATTGTTGTTTGTCATTTTTTTATAAATGCCAAAATTAGGCCAAAACTCATATGGCTTTAAAACCTTCAAAATACCATTTTAATATTGTTTTTCTAACTTTTGAAACGAAGGAGTATCTTCTACTGACTAAGGGTGAATTTAAATGTGTAAACCCTTCTTATTTTTATTCGAAGGAGAGATTTTATCCTAATATAAGTTCTAACCTACAACTTAAATTATTGAGCCAGCTAAAACAATTGGATCAATTTCTTCAGTTATCTACCTAATTTAACCAAGTTTAAATAGTTTGGTTAAATTATTCTCTAGTTCTAACAACAAAAATTCAAATGTGTTTGACCATGATTATACTGTATGATTCAAACAAATATTCATGATTGTGGCATTTAAAACAAGTTGCGCAAAAGTCTTAATTTATTTTTCAAAATAAAACTATTTTTCTTCTAGTGGCATTTGAGTTTGCATCACTTTCACTCTTTTTTCTTTTCATGGGGTTCTTTTCATCTCCTTTTTTTATTCTTTTATTCTTTTTATATACCCTCTTTTCATTTTTATTTTGTTTGGAAATCATTTGCAACATGGAATATTATATACAATTTGATATACGGAAAGAAAATATTCAAGCATCATTTGATCCTATGAATCATAGGACCCTAATAGTGGCTGCATCTTGGGATGGCACTCTCCTTGTGAGATGTCAAGAATTGCTGACTAGTAGCCTTGAATCATCTCCTTCAATATTTTTTCTGCATCTAATTTTTTTATTGTTGCTATAGTTATGGTGGAAAACATGAATAAAAGATCAGGGCCTTCTCTTCAGGCTTCAACTTTCTTACATGAGCTACCTAATCATAACAGTACAAAGAAAATGGTATTTACAATTATTCTGGTGAGAAATGCTTCTATTCTTGGAAAACATAATGTTTCAACATTCTACCATTGACAGGTCCAATAGGTAGCTCTGCTCCATCCATGTCCTTCAGAAAAAATGCATTATTGCCCCTGTAAGCATGGATTGTGTAAGGTCCCATCCATAAATTATCAAATTTTCCATGCTTACCTTTTTCTTCTCTTCTTGAATCCCATTTCAAGACATTGTTCCCTATCTAAAAATCATCGGCCTTAGTTCTTCTGTCATAAATCTTCTTGATGTTTTCCTGGACCAATTAGGTTCTATTGTGAACTTCTTCTCTTGATTGTTGTAGTTGAATTGTTTGATTTATTCTTCTTTGAAGTTCATTAGGATCCACTTACAATTCCTGCATCATTTTCGAAACATGGATACCTAAGGAAGTTGGAAAAATAATGTCCATTCCATAAACCAATTGGTATGGAGACATGCCAATTGATTTCTTAGTGGTGGGTCTGTTAGCCCATAATTCATTTACCAGTTTGTTATGCCATGATTTCTTGTTATCTTGCAACAATATTTTTATGATATTAACCAGACTTTTGCTGGAATACTTTGCTAATCCATTCCCCTATGGGTAATAGGTAGTATATTTTCCTAAGGTTATTTGATATTTATTGCAAATTTCCACCATATTCTTTGATTTGAATGTTGTTGCATTATTTGTAATGATTTTCCTGAGACATTCAAATCTTAAAAGAATATTATTTTCTAAGAATTTAATAATCACTGCATCAGAGGCTTTCCTGGTAGGTATAACTTCAATCCATTTGGTAAAATAAACGATGGCTATAAAAATACATTTGTGTTGGGCTGAGGAGGAAGGATGAATTTCTCCAATTAAATTCAAACCCCATTGTTGAAAATGAGTTTCAACTGATATGGGCTTCAAGGGTAAAGGCAACAATTTCCTTTTGCCTTCAAATCTTTGACATTGGTGACATGAGGTGGCTTTCTTATGGACATCTGCAAATGAGGCTGGCTAGAAAACGCCATCTCTTAAGATCTTGTTGGTAGTGGTCTTCCAATACAAGTGTCCTCCGCAATATCCTTCAGGAAATTCCCACATTACTCTATCTACATCATCTTTCAACAAGCAATTTAGTAAAACTCTAGCATCTTTCCAATACAAATTATTGTCGAGAATACAAAATTACAGAGCTTTGAGTTTAAGAAATCTAGCTTTAGTTTTGGTCAAACTAGGAGGATCTTGTATATGATGTGAAACAAAAATATGGTCTGCATACTAGGGAGAGGTTGCAAAAGCCTCTGCTACTTGTGGAGTCGCCTGCTCTTCTTATTCATCAAGTATAGCTAGAAACTTTATATCCAAAGCATGTAAATTAGATTCATCCATCAATTTAGCTAACCCCCGACCCTTAATGAGTTTGGTAGGTTTGATTTCAATGTCATATTCTAAGATAATGGTAATCCATTTACCTCTTTTCCAATCAGGATCATTTTGGGTCAGTATATATTTTACCACAACATTTGGAACAAAAGAAATTATATGTGAATGAAGAATATAAACTCTAAAATCTTTAATTTCTTTCAATAAAGCAAATGCTTGCTTTTCCATGATGTTGTATTTCAATGTAAAATCTCTTAAGGATTTTCTAAAGAAGGCAATAGACTATTCATGTCCTTCATTATTTTTCTATAAGAGAACTGCTACAATAGTATGCTTAGAAGAAAATGAGAAAATGAGAAAATATTTTGTGAAATCAGGGTTGATTAACACAGGAGCTTGGGTTAAGGCTTGTTTTACCTGATCAAATGATTGTTTGGCCTCACTGTTCCACTTTACCTTAGTGTCTTTTCTCAACATATTTGTTATATTTCTTAGAAGCTCTGCTAAATTAGGAATAAATCTCCTTAGAAAATTGATTTGGCCAATGAAGGATTGGACTTCCTTTACATTTCTAGGGGATTTATTTTTAAAATAGCTTCAATTATGCTAGGATCTATTCTAATTCCATCTTTTGAAATGATATGTCCTAGCAATTTTCCTTCTTTTAAGCCAAACAACATTTTCTTTGGGTTTAGGGAAATACCAAATCTCCTACATTTTTCGAAGACCCTTAGGTGAAGCAAATGTTCTTCATATGTTTTTGAAAAACCAATGATATCATCTAGATATATGACTATGAATCTACCCATTTCATCTGCAAAGGTAAAGTCCATTTCTCTTTGAAATGTAGTGCCAACATTCATTAGGCCAAAAGGCATCTTCACATACATGAAAGTGCCCCAAGGTGTAGTAAATGTTGTCTTTTCTTGGTCTTCAGGATGTACTAGGACTTGATTGTAACCAGAAAAACCATATAATAAAGAAATTCTACTAGACCCAACCATCTTCTACAAAATGTAATCCATTTTAGGCAAAGGGTTGTTATGTTTTAGGGAGGCTTTATTGAGATGTCAGAAATCAATACAAAGTCTAATTTCTCCAGCCTTTTTCCTAGTTGGAACTAATTTCGATACCCACTTAGAATATCTCAATGGTACTATTATGTTGGCATCATACATCTTTTGAACTCATTTTCAATTAGAGGCATCATCATTGGGTTGATCCTCCTAATTTTCTGTTTAAAAGGCTTTTGGTCTTCCTTTATGGGAATATTATGTTGTATAATGCTAGTGTCATAAGATTTCAAATCTTTATAACTCCATGCAAACACATCTATGAATTCTTTGAACAAGTGTATGTAATTTTTCTTTTCAGTTGGGGGTAAATATTTGGATAATTTAATCATCTTTGGTTCTTGTTCAATTCCTATGTTACAGTATTCAACTTTAGCTCCAATAAGTTCGATTTTAGGTTTTTTGGCTATGTCATTAAAATCAAACAAATCCTCTAAGGGGACTAACCCTCTAGGAAAAACATTGTATTTTAATTGTAAGATTTCTAATTCTTCATTTTCTTGATCTATTTCTTTCAATTCTAATTTAGTCACAATGTTATGTACACTATCTTCTATGTCAATGTATACATCTATATTAGCACAATCAAACTCATCCTTTGATTGTAAAAAACTTTCAATTTTTTCATCGTTTCCAAAGATTCTCCAGTATCTGATATTGTCTGGCACAATTGGTCTATTTTTTACTTCAGCAGTGTATTGGTGGTAAGGATGATATGGAATTTTGTAGGTACTAGTTGAAGTACCCAGACCATCAGTTAGGATGTTTTGACCTCTGGGGACCACTGGCAAGTTATACTTAATGAAAGATTCAAGAAAATATAAAACAACATTCCTATATGACCTTAACCTTGGGTGTTTGGCAGAGTATTCCCCTTTAATCCATTTTATTATTAGTTCAGAGTCCCCATGAATTGAAATTCTCTTGGCACCTAGCTTCTTTAAAAGTTGTAACCCTAAAATTAAGGCTTGATATTCAGCTATGTTGTTAGTACATTGAAATTTTAGCTTATATGAATGGCCTTATCAGTGACGATTTTGTGAATTTGGAACCCATACATCTACCCCTGATTCTTCTTTACTGGTAGCCCTATCAAAACCCAAATTCCATAGAGGTTCATTTTGTTTGTCACGTTCCATCATAATTGTTTTGCATTCCTCAATTTCACACAAATCAATTTCTACATTGGCAATTTGTTCATTTATGTTTCCATCATTGTACAAAATAAAAGAATCAAGGTCTAAATGGACTGAATATAAGGGATAATTGTGGGGTTTATCTTGACCAGTAACCATAAATTTCATTAGTTTTTCCCTATATAGTCTCCTCTGTTGACCAAACACTAGAATGGTAGCATATGTCATATCCATTTGAAGGGTCCTTTATAGTTTAACTCCCAAGAGCAAGACAGTAACATGCCATATTTAGGAAGCATTTCAGCAACAACTATGGCCATTACCAAGCTCTTGGTTGGTATTTGTGCTAAATTGACACATAAATCCTTAATGAGACCTAGGAATTTTACTTTACTTGAATCAAAAGAATACAAATCTTTGTATTTTCTAGTGATATCCAGTCCCAATTTTTCCATGACAACCTTAGGCATGAGATTGTGAGAAGCCCTTGAGTCAAGCATTGCGTTGTGCAAAATTTTATCATGAATGTTTAAACTGATGTAAAATGGAGGTACATCTCCATCTTGGATTTTTCCATCAACTTCAGGCCCAAACAATATTTCTGGTTGATCATCAGATACATTCATTGTATCTATATCTTCCCCTATATTTAAAGCTTTCATCACTTGTGATCTGTATGCAATTTTATTCATAAGTTATGTTAGAGGAATGGATATTTTAAGTTTTTCCAATTCATGTTCTATGTTGAATGATGTTTGAGTTTTATTTAGATTGTGGGCATCTTGTTTCTCAACAACATCCTTTTGGGAAATATATTTTTGTTGGCTATTAGAGGGACTATCAGTTTGAGTTGCTTTGAAGACATTATCAAATGTCTTTGGGGTTTGAAAATCTGCATTCTTTTTAGCGAAAATGTCAAGTTTTCTTAGCAGGGGCATCAGCTGCCTTTTTATTGGGAGTACCAACATTCTTTTTAGTAGGTTTATCAGTTGTTTTTCTACTCCTTAGGCTATATGGCCCATGGAATTCCGTAATTTCATTTTCAAAACCTTGTTTGTAATATTCTGATTCCTTAGGATCTACTTCATCTTATGAAAGTAGGAAAAGGTCTTGTTCTTCTTGAGTAAGAAATGTATAGTCATTATCATTTACTCCCATTAAATTGATCTGAGTATCATTCAGGTCTTTAGATAATTCTCCCTCCTAATATGTATAGTTCTCTTAAAATGGAGGTCTGATCTGTTGATCTAGACCTTTTTGTTCCCTTTGCTTGATTTGGGGTGGACTTCTCCTAAAATTAGGATTTCCGATTTGGAGAGTAGGTTGGTTTTCTCTAGGAGGAGCCCTAAGCTATACTTATCCTCTCCATCATCCTATATTATGTTATGAGGAGATTATCTATTTTATAATCAGATGAAGAAGAGCAAAAAGGTTCCTCCTTGATAGTAACCCTTCGTTCAATTTTTAGTTTTCTTTTTTGGCTAATAAATTAGCCTCAAATTTAAGGGCATTAGCTTGAATTTCCTCTAATGTAATAGGGTCTCTCTCTCTCAGTTGATGTGCCATATCCACATCAAATCCTTCAGGAAAATGGATAAGAGCCAAGCCTGGTGGAGGTTTGATAACAACTGGAATTGTGTTATAGACTTTATTAAACCTATCACAATATTCTTCCACAGTTTCATTAGGTCCTCTTTTTAAGTTTTTATATTCATTCATAATTTGAAGGGGATTATTTTGGTTTCCCACCTATTTAGGAAAGCTATTGAAAGGCATCAAGATTATCTATACTAGTTGTTGTTAAATTTTTGTACCATTTTCGTACCCCTCCACCCAAATTTTTGAAAAAAGTATCATCTTTACATCACTTTCATCCACTTCTTGAAGATCAAAGAAATCAATCATTTTGTCTACATGTTGTTGTGCAGTGATGGCACCACTGGCATCAAATTGAGGAATTTTGGTTTGATAATCTTTGGGCATAGGATGCATTTGCCTAGGTAAGACCAAGGGAGAATAACAAGTGGCCATGTTGGGTTGAATGATATGAGATCTTATGGGAGGTACATATGTAGTAGTTCTTAAAATAGGTTGGGTCACTATCTGTAATACTATTGGAGAAATAGTGGAGATTATGGAAGAAGTGGGACCAATTGATGCATATGGACAGATTGAGAGGAAATAACATATGCTGCAATAGTCTGGGAAGAAATTTCAATAGATTGTTGAACATAGGCTTCATGTACAACTTGATCAAATTCCGATACTAGGTCCTGTAACTTGTTGAAGTTTTGGAGGATTTGCTGATCAAAATCTTATTCAATAGATTGACCTTCAAATATATAGGGTTGTAGCATGGATTGATCAAGCACTGCTTCATCCACACAAATTTTATACTTAACCCTAAATAGACTATGTTCAAATGGTAAGTCAAATTGAATATCTTGGATAGTGACAAATTTCTTTGGGAGAGAGTTTGCCCTAGATAGGGGACTATTACTTCCTTGACTTTCAGCTAAACTTCTTTTCCTAATAAATTTTTTCAGGTTCATATGAAATCTTGAGGGGTTATGGATCAGGATATGATCTGGCGTGAACTCTTTCAGGAGCCAGATCTTTAATGTTAAACACAGAACTCAATTATTTACACAGTTTACAACCTCTAAGCATTTATTTATGAAATTTGAACCATTACTTCTCCTGAAATAAATATTTTTTTGAATGAGGGAAATGAATCTCTTAGAAATGAAAGTTTGTTCATCCCCAGTATGGGTGCCACTATGTTAGCACTCTACAATTTTTGAGGTTTCTAGAGAAACTACAAAGGTAACCACAAAACCACTTTGGAAGTTGGGATCTAGCCCTACCAGGTTCAGAGAGGGATCTCTTAGTCAGATTTAGATTTGTTTGGTTTTGGATATTAGGCTATTTATTAGAGTTCAAGATCTGGTCTGAATTTTATGGTTGTTTGATGTCTATATTACCTTTGGGCTATAGCGTCTATGACTTAAAAAATGGATCTATTTCAATATTTTGCAGATAGATTTCACAAGGCAAGGTAGCCAGACTAATTGGATTCTTTAATTTTAAATGAATTGAATAAGAAGACAGGAAAGGATTTCCATTAATTAAAGAGAAATTAAGAAATCATTTACTTAATATTAGTTGAAAACATTAAAATTATTCAAAGCTAGAATCAGAGTGTACATCAAAACAAATTCTGTTCTTCAACTTTCTATTGAAGAGTTCAGATTAGGAAAACACATGAGTATGGTAAACAAAAAAAAATAAACACATAAAATGATAGATGCACTTCACCAACAATTTGACACAAGAATCTTGTGAAAGAGCTTTTTTTATTACTGATAAGTCCATTGAAGCACAAAATGTACAATAGATTTCTTAGATGCAAAACCAACCCCTAATACTTCAAAAGGAGAAGTATTTATAAGTTTATTTAGAGAATATTATGTCGTAACTAAACAGGATGTAGTTTAGGAATTTCTAAACTGAATATATCTCCAATTTACAAAAATATAGGAAAACTTAAACTACTTGGGTTGCTGGCACTATAGTTGTGGAAGATGTTGTTGATGTGGCCTTTGACTTTTGATGCATTGTTTTTCCTGCTGCTGGAGAAGAATTGATGGTTTACTCAAGTAACTCGCATAATTTTTCCCACCTTTCTTCACTTGGAACTGACAATTTGAGTAACCTCCTATAAATTTCATCTACCTCTATATATTTGGCAAATGTGGGCTTAGTGATAAAAATGTATTTGATTTCATGCTGGATGTAGAAATAAAATTCTAATGCCTATAAGAAGGCTTTCCCTGTTATAGTCCCCTTCATTCCTGCAAATTTGGTACTGTCTCTGGAAATAACCATCAATTTCTAGCTATAATCAGGCAATGTCATTAACATATCATTCAATACTAGCAAACCTAGAAGTCCCTTTTGATTGAGGACCTTAAACTTGTTGAATAATGTTTGGACACCAGTCTCCAGAACCTAACACTTCTTTTTTAGCTGCAACATAAGATTTCTTTTGGTTAATACTTTCTTAATTTCCAATATGGTCTCGATTTTGTCTTCTATTTTTAGTTCTTCCAACTCATATATGTTTTTAGAATTCATAAATTTGATGAGCTTTAAGGCTTTAGTTGGCTTGCATCCTATCATTCCCATAATTTTGTGAATGGCTCTAGATTTATGAATCAACTCCTTCTGCTAAAAAATGATCTGTATTAATGGCCAGATCTTTTTCATTGATTGGTTGATATCTATCCATATATTCTCCTTATTCTGAGCTAAGGAATGAGCCATGAAAGACTCCTTTTCCATTTGTTGTATCCTTTGCATCAATCTCTGGGATTTCTGTATCTCTTTCAATTGAGAATTCTCAATTCTTTCTTTATGTTCCCGCAGAATCGTAAGTTGTGCTTGTAGTTTCTTGATTTCCTCCCCTTGTAAAGACATGTCTGCCATGGCTTTTACCAATTTATTTGGGTCATCAGAAGTTTATGTATGGGGTATTATAGGTGTAGAAACTCTTACTATAGTTGTTATAGCCATTGTTGTTGTAGTCGATGTAAAAGCTCATGTTTGCACTACTGTTGCAAGAGGTACTACTTCAAGTGGGATTATAGATAGCTCTGCACTCTATTATTTCTCTTTGATAGGCTTGTCCATTTCTACTTCCATGTCCCTTATCTATGCATTTTTCTCCATAATTAATCTGATCATATCTTCTTTTTCGCTCTTTGTCTCCCTTACTTCTTTTGCTTGTCGATCCTCGGTTGCTGTTATTTTTAATTATTTTCTGAGTGCTGTTATGTCAACATTCTTATTCTTGACTATTTTTTCTACCGCCTTAACATTGCTTGGGTTATATCCTATTTTAATGACCAAGTCTTCCAAGGATTTTATCTTATTATCTTTTTCTAAAGAAGATTCCTTTTCAAGCTTTAATTTGGATTGAATATTAGTAAGGGACACCTATAATTTGGAAGCAGTCATTGTAGTACTTGTCAATGTAGAATAGATCATATCCCCAGTTTTCTTGTGCATGTCCATCTGATCTACAGGATGGAATCCTTCGTATCAAACTCAAATGTAGTTTTCCTGTAGTCTGCTGTAGATTTAGGGTGGAGGACCTGTGCCTGCAAGAATTCCATCTGCATTCTTCCCTTCTCAGTGTCGAAGGCTGTTAAGAGCCTATGCTATGTAGAGAAAGTTTTTTTATGGAATTGATCATAAGTGTTGACCTTGAGAAGCTCATTCCTACGTTTTATTTCTTTAAAATTGTCAAAGATACTTGTTTCCCTTTTCCCTTGGATCAATTCTAGTGTTTGAGTTGTATTTGGACTTTCTTATGAAGCTAAAGAGAATGTAGATCCTGTAAAGATGATATCCCTTGTTGGAAATTGTGGAGTCTTGAGTACTATAGGAGCTTGTCGTGCTCCTTCTTTTGTAAAATCTATCTTAGAATTAGTTCTTTCCTTCTTAACATACATTTTGAATTATTTGGCCGAAACCTCTATGATTGAAGGAGAGTCTTCATCTCGATGCCTTTTCTATGCTTTTTCCGAGGTGTGGGAGTTTGTGAAGCAAAGGTAGACAACAACTACTCCTCTGCCACCTGTAGAGTATTTTCTTCCCACTCATTTTAGTTCATGTATTTCTAAATTTTAGGCCTTTGAGTGTGAACATATGGAGTGGTTTTTTGTTACACTCTTAGTTTAGAGACCATACCAAATGGGTCATATGACCAAGTGAAACTCAAGGGAAAATTCATCTGTTTTAGGAGGATATCTGCCTCCTCTCCTGCTTTCCTGCTGTTACAAATAAATGGTCCTACCTGAGCCTTTATCCTGAACTATGATTCCTTTTTTGTTGATACAAAGTGGACCTCATCTGAGTATATAATCTGCCTAATGTATTCTAAAGCAAAAATCCTCATTGGGAGATACTTGGGCAGTTTATAAGGTGGTAGCTTTCACCCATATACTCTTATTTCAGAGTAATTCTGCTATAAATACCAGTCACCTATTTTGTCTTGTTCACTTAGGTGTAAAATCGTTTTAATCTCTACACTGCCCTGGGTACTGTCTCATTTCTCAACAAACATGTAGCAGGATGCATAAACTGACCAATAAAGTCTTTGAAGCTATATTGTTCTAAATTTATTCTTGGTATGCAAGTCCAAAATATGACTGAGTGTGGCTCTCCTTGTTCATTCAACTTTTGTACTGCAAATGGGAATTTGTCTGGTTGAAAAAATAAAAAAATATACACAAGAATAGAGGCATATCTGAACATTCCTTTAATTAGAAGCTTGAGGAATTGTTCATGAATAATATCAGCAAGGAACTGGCTGAAAGTGAAATTACTGAGGGTTTTTATTCAGTGGAGAAAATGGACAAAAATCCTAAAATAGGTTCATCTACCCATTCATCTGAATAATACCCTAATAACATGAGAGTAAAGAAATAAATTTTTTAGCTTTGTATCGAAAAATGGAGGAGGGATAAGGTGGATTCATTTTTGGGAGTTGGGCATCTTCACGTGGGAAGATTTCAAAAATCTTGGATCTATGAGAAAAGGTTAATTTCTGATATAGTTCATTCAAGGCTTCCACTGAGAAAGGAATAGTGGAATCATTCTGAGGGATCTACAATATCTGGTTAATTGACTAAGAGGTAATTGTGAATATAATTTCACCATTGTGGGACACAATGGCTCTTTGGTCTAGTCAGTAGCAAGCTTGACATTTAAGGACAAATTCAGGGAAGTGATGGGTTTGGGGAACCATGTAGAGAGGTAAATTTGATTCCCACAGGCCAATTTCATCACTCTGGTCAAGGAAGATGTCCTTGAGCCAGTTGTGTAGTTCGAATAAATCGAATTCACATTTGGGATCTGAGATTTGACAGTCTATGCTCGCCAAGGGGATATGATCAAGGTTAACTACTGGGGGAACCATAATATTTTTAGTATTGACAATGGTTTTGCTCTTGGGAGCCATATCAGAAATTTTGAAGGAATATAGAAAATGTTGATGAGTGATGTGATTTACTCGAGAAAGCTTGTAACTGGCAGTTGGTGACGATGGGAAACTGGTGCTATGTCATCATGGTTTCTTGCTTAGGGTTTGTATATTGTACCTATATGAAGTGAAGTCAAGTTAAGCGAAAGAAGATTCGAGAGATAAGGCTGAGAAAAAGGCATAACCAAAATTGATGACATGTTGTTTTAAGCTCATGGAATAGTACGTTGAAGGCGTGGGGTCATTGGTGGGTTAAACAATAATTTAGTGGGGAATTTAATGTATAACGGGTAGGGGAAATGGTTGGGTAGGTGTCAGGGAGGGATTAGCGATGTAGGCACGAGGAATTTTGGCAGGAAGGAGAGAATTAGGTTGTTTTCGGGGGTGGGAAGGTGGTATGAAATATTCAAGGGGGGGTTCAAAAGAACGTGGGAATGACACATTAGGTGGAGTTGGGGAAATGAAACCGCCCTTTCGGACACCCCCCCGGGCTAATAAAGGTAGGAAGGGCAGGGGGGCTGAAAGGCCTTGTAGACCGTTGATCACAATCGTGACTCAACATGTAGCATTACTCGGGCCCGCCGATTATCCGCTACATGAAAAATTTATTGTCGTTTGTCATTTTTGTTTTATGAATGCCAAACTTAGGCCAAAAATCATATGGCTTTAAAACCTTCAAATTACCAATTTAATTTTTTTTCTAACTTTTGAAACCAAGGAGTATCTTCTACCAACTAAGTGTGCATTTAAATGTGCAAACCCTTCTTATTTTTATTTGAAGGATATATTTTATCCTAATCTAAGTTTTAACCTACAACTTAAATTATTGATCCAGATTGAACAGTTGGATCAATTGCTTCACCTATCTACCTTATTTAACCAAGTTTAAACAGTTTGGTTAAATTATTATCTAGTTCTAACAAGAGAAATTCAAATGTGTTTGACCATGATTATACAGTATGATTCAAACAAAGATCTCTGATTGTGGCATTTAAAACAAGATGCACACAAACTTTAATTTATTTTTCAAAACAAAACTATTTTTCTTCTAGTTGCATTTGGATTTGCATCACTTTCACTCTTTTTGCTTTTCATGGGGTTCTTTTTATCTCTTTATTTTTTATTTTTTAATTCTCTTTATATACCCTCTTTTCATTTTTATTTTTATAAATATATTTTTTGGAAACCATTTGCAACATGCAATATTATTTACAATTTGATATACTGAAAGAAAATATTCAATCATCATTTGATCCTATAAGTCATAGGACCCTAACACTTTAAAAAATTCTACACATTTAATGTTCACATGAACACTTCTAAATAGGTTAGACTATTCATATTGACAAACTGACACTCCAACAAGTTCATTTCAATGATGTTCATTCATAGTTCTACTAGCTCTTTATGGATAATCAAATTAACTCTTGAACAATTTACATGTCAACTACATTAATTCATTCTTTCTATATACTCTATGTCATTAATGATTTTCATAGATCATTTATGAACACTATCCACTATTTTTCCTACACAATTTTGGTCGTGTTATATGGTTTAGAGTAATTAGGGATATTCTTCAATTTAAATACCTTATCATTTGCTTGTTTTATTTTCTATATATTTTTATACAAACAAATAGTAAAATAATAATTGATTATTAGATATAAGAATTTTAATTCAATTAACGACTTAAAAATAATAAATAAATTATAAAAAGTATATGTGTATAAATATATTAAGCTCAATTGGTTAGTTCAATCATTCGAAACACATTGTTTCCAATTAGACTTTATTGTGGGGTGTTTAGTTGTAGTTAAATTGAGGTCCAATTTTGGCCAAGGCTCCCAAAGTTACTCACCACTATTATAACTATTGATTAAGCAACCTTATATCAAATATTCCATGGAATAAGGGAAGATCCTATAAATTTTTCCTTAATTGTGTGTGCATGTACATGTATTCCACAAAAACCTCGTGTAGAAACACAAGGGATGCATCCATAGTAAACTTGTCACTGTAAGCTAGTGCACCTAACCAAGTATTTGAATTAAGCATGATCCGAATGGAAAATGACATCCACCCATGGTATTCATTCACCCATGGTATTGTAACTAGCATCCACCCTTGGTATAAATCCTCCCTTGGTATTTATTCACTCATGGAATTTACCCATGGTATTATAAGTGAAATCCTCCCATGGTATTCATTCACCCATGGTATTTACCCACCCATGGAATTTACTTGTGGTATTATAACCAAAAAAGGCTATAACCAACAAGCCTCATTTTGTAAAATGACATATTAATGTAGCTTTTATAGTTATTCTCTATTATAATAAAAAGTTTTTTGTTGTTGTTTTTCATTGTGTGTTCTCGTCTTTTCTTCTTCCATTTCAATTTTTCAGATCTTGGGGGCCTGCCCCCTAGATCCATTTCAATATTTTATATCTTGGGGGCCTACCCCCAAGATCTGGATTAGTGGTATTAAAGCCAGGTTATGGCTCCATGGGAATGAGGGTTTTGATGCATATTTTAGTTTCAAAGTTTTGTAGAAATCTTCAACGAACTTCATACATGTGCTATGACCTCCACATAACACTTTCTTGGGCAATGTGGAAAGTTTTTTTTTTTCATTTTTTTGTACGAATTTTTGAGCGGCGAGTTTTCAGATCAGATATGCAATTTTTTGTGCAAAATTTACAAAAAAAAAATAGCATATATGGATTCCCTGCGAAAATTCACCGAATTAAAAAAAAAAAATTCAGCCAAATCGGATTCTGGATGAGGGAGATATTGTTGATTTAAAATCAACTGTGTTGTAGAAATTTTATAGCAACAATTCATGGACGGTGGTTGTCCTATCATTTTTGCAATTTTTATGCAAAATTTAAGAAAAATGATTGCAGATATGAGCTCCTCTTGAAAAATCATCTAATTAAAAAAAAAATGTTCAAATCAAAGTTCGTGTGAGGGAGATATCATTGATTTAAAAATCAACTATTTTTTCAGAACTTTTGTGACGGTGGGACAATTTCAAGACGAATATGAGTTTTGAGAGTGTCCAGATTGGGATTTCAATCAGATGGGAAGATGAAAAATGGTCATTCTATTTAAAAAATAAGTTATAATAAATATTATGAGTTATATTGACGGAGTTATGTCCATTTTAAATTAGTTTATATATCTGGAGCAACATTTAGAGCAGGTTTTCTTTGGAGACGTGCCCTCACACCCTACTTTTGTAGGCATCTGCTTCACATTCATTAGATTTAGCATAGAAACATCCAACTTGGGTTCTTTGGAGACATTCCCTTCCACCCTAGGCTATGTAGTCACTTGCTAATTCGTCAACAATCAACATCATGGTTATGGGTCAACCACACAAAATCCTTGTTATTGAAGTCCATTTGCTAGGCCACACAATTTTAGTATCACAATTGTTGACAACCATTATAGGGTATCTCTATCTTAGATCTTCGTTTGTCATGGTTATGGATCATCCAAAAACCTAGACTTCATTGAAGTCCATTTTCTAGGCCGCACACTGTCAGTATCACAGTTGGTCACAAGCATTACAAGGTATCTCTATTTTCAAATCTATGTTCATCATGGTTATGGGTTAACCTCACAAAACCCATCTCTTCAATGGCTCTTCATATTCAACAAAGGCTTCTTAGGAGGGAACTTCATGCAATGGGGACCTTTTCTTCTTAAGGAGGGAAGAATGATCTGAATGGAAAATGGCATCCACCCATGGTATTCATCCACCCATGGTATTTATCCACCCATGGAATTTACCCATGCTATTGTAAGTGGCATACACCCATGGTATTTTCCCATGGAATTGTAAGTGGCATCCACCCTTGGTATTCATCCTCCCATGGTATTTTTCCATCATGGAATTTACCCATGGTATTTACCTACCCATTGAATTTACCTGTGGTATATGTAAGAAAGAAAGGCTATAACTAACAAGCCCCATCTTGTAAAAGGACAGTTTGTCCACCATAATGTAGCTTTTACAATTATTCTCTATTTTAATAAAAAACTTCTTTGTAGTGTTTTCTTTTATTGTGTGTTCTCCTCTTTTCTTCTTTCATTTCATTTTTTTTAGATCTTAGGGGCCTCCCCCCAAGATCCAGATCAAAGCATATACCAGTGAAAATAGAAAAATTCCCAACAACATTGGTGACAACTACTTGAGTGGACCCCTTGAGCTATATATATAAATGTAGTAACAACATTAATGTAGAAACGTGTACCTAACCTAAGGGTATTCAACGAAGCATCTATCAACATAGAACTATTCAAATTCCCAACAACGTTTGTGACAATCAATTGAACTAACCCATAGCTATATATGTAATTGTAGACACACATGTGCAAGTGCATGCATGCACGCGCGCGTACACACACACACACATGTGATTTGAATCAAGCACTCAATAGTTCAAAACTAGTAAAATTCCTAGCAACCTAATGATTGAGCTAACCACATGGATATGAAAATAATAAAATTTGGTGAAACTCAATAGAGTTAACCTCTCTCTCTCTCTCTCTCTCTCTCTCTCTCTCTCTCTCTATATATATATATATATATAATTTATTTTGTAATGCATTTTATGGGAAAATCATTGGATATTTCACTCCATTCTAAGGATGATGCCTAGGGTACACTAAATTTTTAAAGACTCAAGACCAATTCAATGTTCAACAATTGGCTCATAGAGAGAGAAAATAGGTCATGAAGTGGTATTTTAACATAGTTGAGCGAAGATAACATTCTTCTTAGCCACTCAAGATACACCCAATAGGGTGTACCTTGAGAAACTACAAGAAAATCCCTTATCTATATACTATATCCTCTTTATATAACATATAGATCTTGGGTTGTATATTATACCAAGGGATTATATAATAACCCATTGATGTGTGTGTACAACCAAAAGGTTATATATATACCCCTTGATGTGTGAGTGTGTACACATACACACATACCTAGGTCATGTGGATGTCTACATGTAGTCTAAGGATTAACTCAACTAATTGTTGTTGATGTTACTAAGAATTTATCTAGTTCCGTGCTATTAGGTATCAGATACACACACCTAAGTCGTGTGTATGTCTATGTGTAGTCCAAGGGTCAAATCAATAATTTATTATCAATGTTGTTAAGCATTAGCCAGTTCCATGCTATCAAGTACCTCATTCAAGTTCCATTAGGTTAGATGCACTAGTTTATGCCAACAAGTTTAATAGGGATGTCATACATGAATGTGAGGAAGCATCATTAGGATCAAAATAAGGTTTTCTCTGGAGATGTGTGTATGTGCATATGTGGGTGCAAGTGCACTCATGCACATGGGCATGCTCCAAGCAAAACCTCATGAGCTCCCACTTATTTTTCAAGTCAAATTTTGTCATAATGTCTCTAGTTCAGTCTCACTAAGGATCAAGTCCCATTAAGTCTCTTGAAGTTATCAATGATTATTGTTGGTTGGCAGTTGAGCTACCTTCCTTCTAGTTATTATAGGGAAGAAGAGGGAATCTCATAGTCTTTTGTTAAAATGTGTGTGTGTATGTGTGGTTGGTAGTTGATTCACCCTCCATCTAGATATTTTAGAGAAGAGGGAGGATCATGTGAGGTTTACCTTAGAATACACACACACACACACACACACACAAACTTTGGTATGCTCCAAAGAAAACCTTGTGGGGAATCTTAAGGGATCCTTCCCCACATTCATGTATGCATCTTTAGTAAATCTATCAGTGTAAGCTAGTGCACATTACCCAAGTAAAATTGAATTGACACCTCTTTCTATCTCTGTATGTGTGTGTGCATGCACACGCACATGTGAGATTAAAAAGTAATGCTATATCACAATATTTATTCAAAGTTTAGATTCAAATGTACATCAAAATTCAAATATGGAAAGAATTGAAAAGGATATGATAGTATTCAAGCTTTACAAATTAGAAAAAAATTAGGAAATAAAAGAGAAGATAACTCTCTTCAAATTGGAAAATTTGCCAAACCATCAAAGAAAATAAACATTATTCCTACCATTTTTCTAAGATTCCTCATTTCATAGATATTCTACCTTTGAGTATGAATATTAACATGTTACAAATAATATATCAAGAGGAGTAAGAAAGGATATTTGATACATTTGAAGGCATTGAAGTGTGTCAAGCCTCAATGTTCTCAACTATAATTAGTGTAAGTAGTCCTTGTCAATCCCAGATGGAAATCCTCCTTTTCTTCAAGGAATCACCCTCTTAATATATCATTTTTCCCCATGATTGACAACTTGCCTTAACTCACATACCATCATTAAGAAAAAATACATTAACTTGGACCTATAAATCCTTTATAGCATAGGATTTCAAGGTATATGGGTGACAATAGGAACATGCTACCATTCAATAAAATGTTAAAGCAACATTGCATAGGAGAAAGAATGTGAACTCAATGATATTATACCAATTTAAGAGAGTAAGACAATGATAGTAAGTTTAGTAGTTATTTTTCATTATGACTACATAGCTCACTATATGATCAAATTACAACACGATTGATGCATAGACACACAAACATGAGATTACTAACACAATGTTATGAATGTGTGTGTGTGTGTGTGTGTGTGTGTGAAAGAGAGAGAGAGAAAGAGAGAGAGAGAGAGAGAGAGATTAAAAAAATGCTATATCACAACATTTATTCAAAGTTTATATTCATTTGTTCCTCATGTTAGCACTCCTCAAAGTCCTAAGGCTGAGAAAGGAAACTGACAGAGGTAACCTCAAACCAATCTTTTAATTTGGTAGCTACCAAACCTTAGAGGGCTCTATCTATGATGAAATCAAGGATTTTACTGGTGCAAGAATGGATTTTAGCTATATAGTTCAACTTAGTATGGGGTTTTTGATTTTGGGGATTTTGCTGGATGATGGTTTAGGTCTAGGGAGCTAGGTTAGGGTTTCCAAAAGATGAGTTTGTAGAGATATAACGGGCCAAGGTAGGGATGCTCAGTTAACATCCTTGATTTGTCATGGTGTAGGGTAGAAAAGTAAGGTTTCAAAATGAGTATGAGTTAATGAATTCATTTTTATTAGAGGAAAATGTAACAAAAATATGAGAGTTTCAACAAAATATAGCATAAACATATGAATTTTGTTTAATACTTATGAAATAATCACAAGAAATAATTAAGATGGGAGTAGAGAGGACAATACATTCAAACTGATTATAACATAAGAAAAACATTGCTAATGAACATACCATAAGAATCCCACTATAATAGCTGCAACTCCTGTATATTACTCCTGCAAATAGTCACAAGTACACTAGCTCCACAAAGCTTTGACTAAACAACATCCAACCCTTTCACTGACTTAGATTTGGCTTGATATAGACCAAAAACCTCTTTCCCCTCTCTCAGGGGTCAAATCCAACATGATAGGAACTATTTACATAAGAATCTCTAACCAAACCTAAATCTAGGAAAGTAAAAAACAAACCCTCACTATAGAGAAACTGATTCACTTTGACTTTTACAACATTAATGAGCATGAATCTGACTCAAATTGACCTCTAGTAGCATATTTACATTCAATTACATCATATTAACTCAAAAAATGACAAATTACATCCTCAAGATCTGACTTTGACTGATGAATTTTGAAAATTTGATCTCCAGGGAAAAGCGCAGCGAAATTGGAGAAAAGCGCAATGCCTCCAGGGAAAAGCACAATGCCAACTTTGAGGAGATCTTTCACTACATTCCCTAGCTCCAAATCCAGATTTGAAGGTACCATTGGAAATCTTAGGATGTCTAGTTATCCATAGACTCCTCAAGAAAGAAAAATGGCCTCTCCAAGGCTGCGAAAAACTCATTCTCCCAAGGTTACTCTAAAAGCGTAGCGCCAGGGTGTAAAAAGTGGCAGAAAGTGGGTTTTTGGCTCTTTTCTCACAAAATAAAAGATGACATGGCACCCAAGTGGCATAGATGATATGTGCAGGTGATAAGCTACCCAGGAATGTAAAGTTTTTTTCATTTGGAGGTCCCAGGGAAAAGCGCGGTGCCAAGGAGCTGTGCTTTTGGTTGCCTGAGATTTCTTGTTACAACAAAAAAATCACAAAAATTCAAATAAATAAAATTTTTCTCAAAGGTGGTAAAAAATGTCCCCTTTAAGTTGGGGAATGACGTGATAGGAAATGAGAGATGCCTTAGCCAACAGGTCAAGCTTATCCTTCTTCCTTTGCTCAATTAGGGTTTTCCTCAATTCCCTTTTCAAGTTTTTGACCCTGATTTGACTGATCAAGTGCTGAGTGTAGTAATGCCTTTCCATGTGCCTCTATAGGTTGGTGGACCTATTTTCCATTTTTAGGAGCATCTCCAAATGATCATTGACATTCTCAAGCCAGTACTCCTTTTTTTCTTCAAGATATGTTTCAAATGCTTTAACAAGGTCTTGTTGACCTAATGGAGGAGATGACTCACTCCCCTGCCCTTCTTGTCTATGTAAACATCTAGTATTTGGCCCTCTAGGCTTGAACTAAAACTTCTTTCCTTCAACCTATTTCACATCTACCACTTCCTTTCCTTTGTCATGCTCTCCCACCACATCAGTTTTAGGTTTGTTGAGTAAGAGGCTTTTTACCTTTAGTTGCCTGTTTTCCTATTGTAGGAATGCAATCATATAGTTTGCATTTTCCAAGTCATCCTTTAGCCCTTTGATTTATACCTCTTTCTCCTTGATGACTTTCTCATGTGACTTATTCTCCTCATTCATTGCTAGATCTGCCATATATGTGTCAAAACCTACCCGCTCTTCCTCTTGTAAAGGTGCCTCATGGTGATATGTTGATGTCTCTTTCTGAACTAAAGTAGGCTTGGCCCTTTCAACATTACTTGGAGCAAACACACGCCTCTTTTCTCTAGTATATGTTTTAGTCACTTCATCCATAGATATTCTTGTTATAGGTATACTTGTAGAACCTACTTCCTGTGGTCTTGGTGATGCCAAATGTTGGCTTGTGTTCTTTCCACGACTAGCCCACGTAGTTAACTGGGGGTTAGGGGGCGGCAGAGCCCCCCCTTCGTCACACCGATTGGGTAGCGGGGGGAGTCACAGGGGGTTTGAGGGGTGTAGGTAACCCCCTCTATAGGGTCTGGGGCAGCGCCCCAAAAAATTTTGTTTTTTGGACCCTATATTAGGTTGAACGAACCTACCTATGGTTTTGTGCATATTTTTCACACATGGTTTTGGACGCGATGGTTTTCGGTCCATGGTTTTGGACATGATGGTTTTTGGTCCATGGTATTGGATGCTTTGACATGTATAAATATGTAGTGTAACATTGAAAGTAACATAATGAAAAATCAAGCTAGTAGTCTCGGTTTTGGGATCCAGGGGAAAATCTTTGTGTATATGTGTTTGATGTGTTATGCTCTTGCATTGTTTATTTTCTATGTTTTAAAATTAGTATGCAGGTAATTTCCGTACATGGTTAAAACCTACATTTGGAATCAGAGTTGTTTTGGCTTCAAGGGGACACCTTTGTTGCTGAGGGGTTTCACTCAGGCCTATGGTAGACCCTGTTCAGTGGGAGATCTGCGAGATTGATTTTGGTGGTGAAAGAAGATGGCGAGAAATGGAAAGATAGAGATCAAGAAATTTAATGGTCGGAGTTTTGAGTTGTGAAAACTCAAGATGGAGGATCTGTTGGTGGATAAAGATCAGTGGATTGCGGTAGATCCAAGTACTAAACCAATGGGAGTGTTCAATGAAGAATGGAAGAAGTTGGATCAGAAGGCAAAGAGCACAATACGATTGTGTGCCTAAGATTCAATATTGCTGAATGTATTAGGGGAAGATACGATGAAGGCTTTCTGGGACAAGTTAGGGACTTTTTACCAATCTAAGTCTCTGGTGAATAAACTGTTCCTCTGAAAAAAGATGTATAACATGAGGATGAAAGATGGAGACTCAGTGACAGAGCATTTGAATGCATTTAATACTGTGGTAAGTCAGTTATTATCTGTTGATATTAAAATTTCAGATGAAGATAAGTGCATCAGTTTGTTGTGTTCTCTACCAGATTCGTGGGATAGTCTAGTTATTGCAATAGGTAGCGATACAATTGCCTTGCAGTTTGATGAAAATGTCGCATCCTTGCTGACGAAGGAGATGAGATGGAAAAGAATGGAGAGCCAGAATGGTGATGCCTTGTTTGTACGAGGATGGTCCCAGAATAGAAACAAAAATAAGTCATTGAGTGGGAGATCTAAATCTCCAGGAAAACCTATAAAGGTGGTGTGTTGGAAATGCGGAGAGGAAGGGCACTACAAAAGGGACTGTAAATCTAAAGCTCATGATAAAGGAAAGGGATCTAATGATGCTCCTTCTGCAGAGGTGAAAACCACCTCAGATGAAGGTGGGGATGTGTACTTGGCTTCATCAAGTACACATGTAGATCATGAGGCATGGTTGATTGACTCAGGTGCATCCTTTCACTTCACTCCCCATAGAGAGTGGTTTTGTGAGTATGAGAAATATGATGGTGGTGATGTCTTCTTGGGGGATGATAGGAAGGCTAGAATCATTGGTCGTGGAAAATTAAAGTTGAAGTTGCAAGGTGGAAGGGTTAGAACACTTCCAGGTGTTCTGCATATTCCTGCATTGTCCAGAAATTTGATTTCTGTAAGCAAGCTAGATGATGTAGGTGTAAAAACAATGTTTAAGAAGGATACCTGCAAGAGGGTTAAGGGATCACTAGTATTGATGCGGGGTGTTCGGATTGGAACTCTGTACAAGCTGCAAGGTATCACTATTGTTGATGGGTGCAACAGCTCTGTGGTTCTTGAAAGTGGAGCAGAAAATCTAGCGGTCTCTGGAGAGAAGACCACACTGTGGCATCAAAGGCTTAGACATATTGGAGAGAAGGGCCTTCGAATACTTCATGGTAAAGGTATGGTAGAAGGTATGAGTAATAGCTCTTTGGATTTTGATTTCTGTGAAAATTGTGTATATGCCAAGTAGAATCGGATGAGTTTCCCCTCTGGTGGTAAGAGGGCGAAAAAGATATTAGAACTTGTGCAGAATGATGTGTTTGGACCTGTGAAGGTTACATCACTGGGTAATTCTGTGTACTATGTATCATTTATAGATGACTTCTTAAGGAATACATGGATATATTTCCTTAAGAAGAAATCTAAAGTCTTTGATAGGTTTAAAGAATTTAAGGCTCTGGTGGAAAACTAGACAGAGAATAATATAAAAGTGTTGAGATAGATAACGATGGAGAGTTTTGCAGTAAGGAATTTGAAGAATTATGTAAGAAGTGTGGCATAGCACAACAGAAGACTACTCCATACACACCTGAGGAAAATGGAGTTACAAAAAGAATGAATAAGACGTTGATGGAAAGGGCAAGAAGCATGCTCGGTGGTGTCGGGTTAGGACAAGAATTTTGGGAAGAGGCAGTGGAGACAACATGTTACCTGGTAAACAGACGACCTTCATCAATATTGGAGGATAAGACTGCATAAGACGTATGGATTGGTAAGAAACCCTCTCTTTCACATTTGAGGGTATTTGGATGTGATGCATATGTACATGTTCCAAAGGAGAAACGAACCAAGTTGGATAGTAAATCTAAAAAGTGCATCTTTATTGGGTATAAGGATGGTTTAAAGGGTTATAAGCTTTGGAACCCAGTAACAAGGAAGGTTGTGTACAACTGACATGTGGTGTTCAAATAGGTAAAAGATGTTATTAAACATGAAGTCCAACCAAAGGAACCTGAGAAGATAGAGTTTGAGCTTTAGGAGGAAGAATCAAACTCTACAACAGAGGATGAATTAGAAGATGAAGAGCCACAAACTCTGGGTGTGAGAAGATCAGTTTGAGAAAGAAGGCAACCATAAGGGTATAGTCCATCTGCTTTTTGTTCAAATTTTGCTTTATATATTACTGACGATGATACCAGAGCTGTGAAGGAAGCAGTAGATTTAGAGGATGGAAAACTATGGAAAGAGGCCATGGTTGATGAAATGGAATCTTTGCACAAAAATGAGGCTTGGGATCTGGTGGAGTTGTCAATTGGAAGGAAATTCATTTTGCAGGAAATGGTTGTTCAAGAAGAAGACAAATGCAGAAGGAAAGGTGGAGAAATACAAAGCTCGGTTGGTAGAAAAAGGTTATTCCCAGGTGTCGGGAATTGATTTCGGTGATATTTTTTCTCATGTTACCAAGGTAACTTCTATTAGATTACTTTTATCTATTGCTATTGCTTTTGATTTTGAGGTAGAACAGATGGATGTGAAGAAATATTTTTTTCATGGGGATCTGGAAGAGGAAATATACATGAAGCAACCTGAAGGCTTTGCGGTGAAGGGTAAGAAAGAACTAGTATGCAAGTTAAAGAAGTCTTTATATGGGTTAAAACAGTCACCAAGGATCTAGTATCAGAAATTTGATACATTTATACGGGGACTTGGCTTCACTAGAAGCAAAGCG
Source organism: Pinus tabuliformis (assembly GCA_031772625.1). NCBI lineage: Eukaryota > Viridiplantae > Streptophyta > Pinopsida > Pinales > Pinaceae > Pinus > Pinus tabuliformis. The sequence goes on from CM062818.1 coordinate 1,239,198,049, forward strand.
GATCATTGTGTGTATTTTAAATTATTTGGTGATCGTTTTATTTATCTAGTCTTGTATGTGGATGATATGTTGTTGGTTGGAAATGACAAAGAAATTATCTAGGATTTGAAGACCCAATTGTCCTACAAATATGACATGAAAGATTTTGGTGCTGCAAGCTATATTTTTTCCATGGAAATTAAAATAGATAGGGAAAAAAGGAAGCTCTGGTTAAACCAGAGGAATTATGTTGAGACAATACTGTAGAGGTTCAATATGCAGGATAGTAAACTGGTGAAGGTTCCTATTCCTGTAGGTGTGAAGTTATCTGCTGAACAGTGTCCCTAGACACAAGAAGAGGAAGACGACATGTCCCGTGTTCCATATGCACATGTAATAGATAGCCTGATGTATGCAATGGTCTATACTAAACCAGACATTGCACATGCAGTGGGAGTATTGAGCAGGTTTATGGAAAAACCAAGGAAGGAGCACTGGACAACAGTGAAGTGGGTTTTCAGGTATTTGCGTGGCACTAGTGATTATGGTTTGTGCTACCAAGGAAGACTAGGATTGGACAGAGTGTTGGATATTCATGGCTTTGTTGATGCAGACTAGGCTGGAGATCTAGATCAAAGAAGATCTGCGAGTGGGTATGTGTTTAACCTATTTGGAGGTGTAGTTAGTTGGATGAGTAAGAAACAATATGTAGTGGCACTATCAACTACAGAGGCAGAATACATGGTAGCCACTCATGCAAGCAAGGAAGCAATTTGGTTGCAGATATTTTGCTCAAGTATGGGGTTAGTACAGGGAGCTATAAGGATAGACTTTGACAGCCAACGTGTAATTTTCTTGGCAAAGAACCCTGCATATCATTGAAAGACAAAGCACATTGATGTTCAGTATCACTTTGTGAGGGATATGATAGAAGATAGAAAGGTGTTGCTGGTAAAGATGGACACTTTGAAGAATACTGCAGATGCATTGAAAAAATCTATGAGCTCTGAGAAGTTCTCTTGGTGTAGAGAAACAATGGGTGTTACAGGGCTAGATAAATGACTAAGCTCTCTTGTGGCCCCCTGTGGAAAGAAAACAAGTGGGAGAATGTTGGGTTGTGTTCCTTCCACGACTAGCCCATGTAGTTAACTTGGGGGTTAGAAGGGGGGTGGAGCCCCCCCTTCGTTATGCTGATTGCATAGTTGGGGGGTCACAGGGGGTTTGAGGGGTGCAGGTAACCCCCCACTATGGGGTCCGGGGCAGCGCCCAGGAAAATTTTGTTGTTTGGACCCTATATTAGGTTGGGTGGACCTACCTATGGTTTTGGGCATATTTTTCGCACATGGTTTTGGATGCGATGGTTTTTGGTCCATGGTATTGGATGCTTTGGCATGTATAAATATGTATTGTAGCATTGAGAGGAACATAATGAAAAATCATGCTGGTGGTCTCGGTTTTGGGATCCAGGGGAAAATCTCTATGTATATGTGTTTTATGTGTTATGCTATTGCATTGTTTATTTTCTATGTTTTAGAATTCGTATATAGGTAATTTCTGTACGGGGTTAAAACCTACACCAAAGGTGTAGATTGACTGCTAGATTGAGTTGGAGTAGGTAAAAGAAAGGATGACTGCATGAATTCCTCCCAAGACATGTTGACCTATGTAAGTTGATGGCAGACAATGATTTTCACCAATCCATGATGGAACAAAATTGCTTGATAATCTTTCCCTTTTCTATGTACCTTTTTTGCCATTTTGACCAAGCTTTTGTAGAGGTAGTGAGGTAGGTTAAGAAGTTTAACACCTGTGAAATGCATCAGTAATCTAACATGGTACTGATATATCCTTGAAAACCTACCCTCACATGTGAAGTATTTCATGATCATTTTCATGAGAGGGGCATACTTGTCAAGAAACTGTCTAAAAGGAAAAATATGTTTTGGGGCAGCTTTGTATGTAGATTTCAAGAACATTTTGTAATTTTCAAGGTCTAGGTATGTCCTCTTGAACCAAACCTCTCCATGATTTGGGAGCCCAATGGTTGTGGAAATGGCCTCTATTGAAATGGTAAAAGTGACCCCTGCAATAGTTTCCTTATCCCTCCTTAGACTAGTGGCAAAGGTGCTTGTTAACTTTTCATTAAAACCTAACTCTTCAATCTTTTGGCAGAAAACAAGGCAACCTGCATCTTGGAATGATTTCTTAAGGAAGGGTGAAGCCATGATGCATTGCACTATAGTGGGTTCATATATGATTATCTGGCCTCCCTTATGCTTCTTCTAATCAATTTTTGAGGTTTCTGGATCCATTGCAAACCCTAGCTCACTAAGAATAGGAATTAGGGTTTTGTGTTAGGAAAACAGGGGATTTTGGGGAAGTTTTAGGAATGGAGGGAGATGAAGGGGTTGGGGAGCTTCTAAATTCTTGGGAAAATTTAGGGGGGTAGGGATATATGTTAGTGAAATTTTAGGGGATGGGTGAGGGGAAGGGTGTAAAATTGGAAAACATAGCCCTAACCTAGGAAAGTGTAGTTTAAGCTAGGGTTTGTGATGAATGGAAGGAGATGAGGGAAATGAGTGAAAGGAGGTTTCAAGGAAGGTGAATGAAGGTGAGGGAAAGTTATTTGAGCCTCAAATTAGGTTTTTCTTAGAAAAAGTGAATCCAAAAACACTTAGTCAACAAAAAATGCAACAAACCCTAAGAGAGGGTGAATTCTGAGAGGAAAATTGACGAAAATGGAAGGTAGAGGAGGATCATGAGAGCCTCACTTACTTGTATTTTAGGAGATGACACCTCTGGTTACTGAAGAAATCCCTTGAAAATAAAGATTTGGCACCTTGGAGGAAAAACACAGCACTTGGATGAAAAGCACAACGTTGTTCGAGAAAAGCACAAGGCAACTAGAGAAAAGCGTAGCACAGCAAGAGAAAAGCGTAGCACAGCCAGAGAAAAGCACAGCGCAATAGTGATTTGGCACTCTTGGGAAAAAAAATTGTCTTTCAGAAGGTGAGGATGAATTTTAGTGATGGAGTGAAGTCTTGAGAGGATGGAATGAATGAATGTTTTTCTCTTTTCATCTTTTATAGGCAAGGAGGTTGATTTTCTCTTGGGTGGTAATGTGGGCCCAACTTGTCTTTTTACAAAATGACTTGAGGTGCTAGTGTACTGTAGTTTCAAGATTTATTATGCAATATTACATATTAATGAAGATTAAAATATGCTTTAGAGATCATTATAGAGTACTTTCCTTACTTACTACTCCCATAATGATGACCTAGATGATGCCATGATTTTTTTTGACCATTTTGATGACTTGACCATAATGATGACATCTAATGGAGAATGAAACTGATGATTTGGAACTTGAAACATGATTTTCCATGAGATGATGACTGAGGTTTTGATCAAGACACTTTATTGATGACTCATTAGAATGAATGATGGCATGACCAAGATGGAATTTGACCATAAAATAGAGGGAGTAGTAAAATACCTAGACACACTAACCAATGACCAAATTTTTATTTGAAAACCTATTGAAACCATAAAAATTTGAGCTAGGACCCTAAAAAAAAAAAATTGAAAGATTACATTTGATCACCAGTGACTGACATGACTGACAAACACTAACACCTCAAAATTCAAAAAAGGAAGGGCTTGAAAAAAATCCTACACTATTCGAACTTTGCAAGTTGGAAAACTTTTAGACAATAAAAGAGGAGAACTCTCTTTAAATTGGAAAAAATCCCAAACCATCAAAGAAAATAAACATTCTTCCTACCATTTTGCAAAGAATTCTCATTTCATAGATATTCTACCTTTATGAATCTTGACATGTTACACAAAATGTATCAAGAGGGGTAAGGATATTTGATACATTTGAAGGCATTGAAGTGTGTCAAGCCTCAATGTTCTCAAATGTAATAAGTGAAATTAGTCCTTGTCAATCTAAGATGGAAATCCTCCTTTTATTCATGGAATCACCCTCTTAATATACCATTTCCCCCCATGATTGATAACTTGCCTTGAGTTATATGTCATCATTAGGAAAAATTACAATATCTTGGACTTGTGAATCCTTTATAGCATAGGATTTCAAGGCGTATGGGTGACAATAAGAACATACTACTTGTTGGGTCCCTATAATACTAGTGATTACCCCATTAGTATTGTAGTTATACCCCTTATTAATATTGTTGTGCCCCTATTGCTCCCATATTGTTATTATTGTGCCCCATAAAATCCCTCTATTGTTATTTTTGTGGCTTTATATTATTATTGTTAGGTCGGCTGGATTATATTGTGACTCCTTAGACTCCTATATATAGAAAGGAGGTTTTGTCATTTGAATCATTGAAGAATTGTTCATTTATGTAATGTAAAGGAGGTTTCCCCCTTGAAGAGGCTGAATTCTAAGGCGTTGATCTATCTTTTCTATCTTTTCTTGAGCTGGTTTCATAACATTTGGTATCAGAGCTTTGGATTCTAGGGTTTCACTGCTCCAAATAGGTCATCATGGAATATTCGCTATAACTTTTTTTTTTTTTTTTTTTCTGTGACGTTTTAGAAGTCGCAAAAAAACCCATTTGAGAAGAAATCGTGCTGAACCTCGGGTCCAAATTTCAGAGCTTTTCGCACAATATTTGCAGAGATATGATCTAAGGAAGTTGGTCTTTTTGCAGACTCTTGAATTACATTCAAAACAGGTGACCTGGGGAAAATCGTCATAACTTTCTCTCTGGGGATCAGATTGACATTTCGTAAGAAGGTGAAGAAAGAAGATGGAATGTAGTTTCTTGTATGCATGTTTCAGATCCAAAGGTCGAAACAGTGACTCGTGGCACGTCGTACAAGTTCGCTCTACTGAAATAGTCTATAAGAAAGTCACTGTGGGAGATTTCACATAACTCTTCCTTGGAGAATCCAATTTGGGTCAGACTTGTGGCATTGGAAAGAGGACACAGGGGGCTACTACAGATCACAAATTCAAAACTAGATGATTGGAAAGTATAGAGATACATCAGAGGCAATATCGAGCTCCTACAAAGTGAAAAAAGGTGTGTAGATTTTCTTAAATTTTTGCTTAAGCTTGGTTTGAAAATTTATTTTGAAGGAATTCAAAGGGCATAGTAGAGCATTATTATCGGTAACTGATGCCCTGAGGAAAGAAAATGCAAAAACCTAGTAAGGAACCTGAAAGCTCTAGCATGACTCATGAAGAAGAGGAAGAAATGCAACATGATATATCAAAATTACAAGACCAAGTGCAACAACTGTCCCTTGCACAAAAAGGAACAGAATCTAAGATGGATGGTTTAAAGAAAGATGTAGAAGCTAAGATGGATGATTTAAAGAAAGGTGTATAAGCTAAGATGGGCTGTTTAAAGAAAGGCGTAGAAGCTAAGATGATTGACGTGGAAGCTAAGATGGACGATTTGAAGATAGATTTGAAGACAAACATGGACGAATTGAAGATAAATATGAATAAGTTGCTACAAGAAATGGTCCCTAAGGGTGAAAGGGTACTAAAGAAAACTCATGATGAGAACAAAAGAAATGTTAATCATGATTCCATAGATGCTAATGTTGGATCGAAGACTCACCATATTCCAAAAATCGATATGAGGAAGTTTGATGGCAAGGATCCTGCCACATGGATATTACAGATGGAGCAATTCTTCGATCTCAATAATGTGCAAAACACACAAAAGGTACGTATAGCAACTTTATATTTGGAACCAAATCAGTTTGTATGGTATCAATGGCTTTGCTCTCGTAAACATTTATCACTTGGGAATTTTTACGGAAGAATTGATAGCACATTATGAGGATACAAAAAGCAACACTTTTTTTAGCCAATTGATAAGTCTCAAACAAAAGGGTTCAATAATGGAGCACATTGAGGAGTTCCAAAAATTGAACATAAGGGTAAAATATATTCCAGAGAACATAGGATTGATGTGTTCATAGGGTCTTTAAAGGATAATATCCAACATGATGTTCGCCTTTGGGAACCTGATTCATTAGAGAAGGCATTCAGGTTAGCAAGAAAAATGGAAAGCAAAATTATGGCAACCAGGAAGCATACCACTCACAACTATAAAGACGGAAGTGTTGTTGCCCCTAGTCTTCCACAACCTACAAGGTTGACACCACAACAATTGGAAGAAAAAAGAGAAAAGGGCTTTGTTACAGTTGTGATAGCAAATACACTAAAGGTCATAAGTGTGCTGAGAAGAAATTATTCTACATAGATTGTGAAGAGGAAGAAGAAAAGGAGCAAGAAAGGTCAAAAGAAGAGGATATACTCCAGGAACAAAGCCTAGATGAAGAACAAATAAATCCGACCATATCTTGTAATGCATTGGCGGGAATTACCACTCCTCAAACCATCAAGATAGAAGGACAAATCAAGAAGAAAAAGGTAATAGTGTTGATTGATTCAGGAAGCACCCACAATTTTATTCATTGTAAGGTAGCAAAATAATTGAATTGCTTCCTATATCCAGCACCAGAGTGTCAAGTGATGATTGCAAATGGAGGAACAATAAATTGCTCTGGAAAGTGCCATAATATCAAGCTATCCATGGGAGAATATGTATTGACTAGCCCAATGCTTTCCATTCCAATGGGAGGTGTTGATGTTGTACTAGGAGTCAAATGGCTACAATCCCTGGGTACAATAGCTTTTAATTTTCAAGAACTTTTCATCAAATTTTCTATGGAAGGAAAGGAAGTTGAATTAAGGGGTATTGCAGGGAAACCAGGAAAGATAATCAGCTCTAATGGTATGACAAAGCTTCTAAAAAAGGAGAAAAGAGGTGTAATTGCACAATTATTCTCGCTAGATGTTTCCACATTGGAATCATCTATTTCTCCAGATCTCCAAAAAGTCCTGGACAATCATTCCAAGGTATTTGAGACTCCCAAAGGTCTCCCACCTATGCGTGATCATGATCATGCTATTCATCTGATTCCAGGAAGTGTTCCTCCAAACATCAGGCCTTACAGATATCCCTATGTCCAAAAGAGTGAAATTGAACGTATGGTTGCAGAAATGCTAGAGGCTGGTATAATTCAACCGAGTCAAAGTTCTTTCTCTGCTCCAGTAGTATTGGTGCACAAGAAGGATGGATCATGGCGCATGTGTCTGGATTATAGGGAGCTCAACAAGCTCACTATTAAAGATAAGTTCCCCATTCCTGTCATTGATGAATTACTGGATGAATTGCATGGATCAATTTACTTCACCAAGTTGGATCTTCATTCAGGATATCATCAAATCAGAATGAAGACTGAAGACATTCCGAAAACATCATTTAGAACTCATGAGGGTCATTATGAATTTTTGGTCATGCCTTTTGGCCTTACCAATGCACCTTCAACATTTCAAGGTTTGATGAATTCAATTTTCAAACCATTCCTTAGAAAATTTGTGTTAGTATTTTTTGATGATATACTAATCTACAGCAAGTCTTGGAAGGATCATGTTGAACATGTTGACAAGGTGCTACAACTATTGAAGGAGAAACAATTATATGCAAAAAGATCCAAATGTTTCTTTGGAGTCCAGGAGGTGGAATATTTGGGTCATATTGTATCTCATGAAGGAGTTAAGGTAGACCTTAGAAAAATTAAAGCCATTAAGGAATGGAAAATCCCCACATCCATAAAGCATCTGCGAGGATTTCTCGGGTTGACAGGGTATTATCGCAAGTTTGTTAAGAATTATGGGAGAATAGCAGCACCTCTAACAACATTATTGAAGAAAGATGCATTTTCATGGACTCCGGAAGCAACAAAGGCCTTTGAACATCTTAAAGAGGCAATGTGCCAAGCACCGGTCTTAGCTACACCGGAATTCACAAAAACCTTTATTGTGGAATGTGATGCTTCAGGAAATGGAATTGGTGCTGTTCTAATGCAAGATGAAAGACCCATTGCTTTTGAAAGTCGTCCAATCAAGGGAAAGTTTTTAAGCAAAGCTATTTATGAGAAGGAAATGTTGGCAATACTCCATGCACTTAAGAAATGGCGACCCTACCTAATGGGTAGACACTTCAAGGTAAAAATGGATCATGATAGCCTTAAATACTTTTTACAACAAAGATTATCCTCTGAAGAGAAACAAAAGTGGGTCACAAAGATGTTGGGTTATGACTTTGAAATCATCTACAAAATGGGAAGCAAAATGTGGTGGCAGATGCACTCTCAAGAAAGGATGAGGATGTGGAAGCATTGTTGTGCACCATTTCTATTATCCAACCAGATTGGATAAATGAAGCAAGGGAGGAATGGAAGAATGACGAAGAAGTGTGGGCACTTATTCGAAAGTTACAACAAGATTCCAGTATGTCTGATACATTTAGCTGGCAAAATGATTTGTTATGGTACAAAGATCGCTTATACCTCTGTAAGAATTCCCAACTAAAACAAAAGATTCTTATGGAATTGCACACTTCTCCTCTAGGAGGGCACTCAGGATTTTTAAAAACTTACCACATGGTTAAGAAGGAATTTTTTTGGGATGGCCTTAAATCAGATATTCAAATTTTTGTGGCTAAATGTTTGGTTTGCCAACAAAATAAAGTTGAAACAATTAAGACACCGGGTCTATTACAACCTTTATCCATTCCAAGCCAACGTTGGGAGGAGGTTTCAATGGATTTTATCACAGGTTTACCCAAGTCTGAGGGAAAGAGTGTCATCATGGTGGTAGTTGATAGACTTACCAAGTATGCACACTTTTGTGCATTATCACATCCATTTAAAGCCAGTACAGTTTCTACTGCATTTATGGAAACAATTCAAAAGCTACATGGAAACCCAAAGATTATTGTAAGTGACAGAGATCCCATTTTCACTAGAAATTTTTGGACAAAATTATTTTCTTGTCTTGGTACTCAGTTAGCTCATAGCTCATCTTATCATCCTCAATCTGATGGGCAAACTGAGATAGTAAACAAATGTTTGGAAGGATATCTTCGTTGCTTTGTATCTGATAAACAGACACAATGGGTCAAATGGTTGCCTCTGGCTGAATGGTGGTATAACACTTCCTTCCATACAGAAACAAAAATGACCCCATTTATGGCACTTTATGGGTATCAACCACCATACATCACATCATATTTAAGAGAAAATTCTAAGGTTCAGGCAGTGGAACATCACATCGAACATCAACAACAAGTCCTCCAACTCCTAAAGGATAACCTCGTGTTGGCACAGAATAGAATGAAACAACAGGTAGATCAACATCGCAGTGAAAGAAGTTTTTATCTAGGTGATTGGGTATTCCTATGGCTACAACCATATAAGCAAATGTCCCTCAAGCAAGCTAAGAAGGATAATAAATTATCACCAAAGTATTATGGTCCATACAAGGTGTTGCAAAAGATTGGTACTATGGCATACAAATTGGAGCTTCCTGCAGCTTCTCGATTGCACCTAGTTTTCCATGTTTCATGTTTAAAGAAGGTTATAGGTGACAAGCTCCCAGTTCAAACAATATTGCCAGAACTTGACGAGGAAGGAAAAATTATATTGGAACCAGAAGCAGTCACAGAAACAAGAACTCGACAGCTATGAAATCGTTCAATTTCAGAGTATTTTATCAAGTGGAAGAACTTATCCGCTAAATATTCCACATGGGAGGATGAGAATTTTATGCAGAAGTACCCATAACTACTCAAGTGTTGAGGACAACACTTTTTTGAAGGAGAGGGGCATGTTGGGTCCCTATAATACTAGTGATTACCCCATTACTATTGTAGTTATACCCCTTATTAATATTGTTGTGCCCCTATTGCCCCCATATTGTTATTACTATGCCCCATAGAATCCCTCTATTGTTATTTTTGTGGCTTTATATTATTATTGTTAGGTCGGTTGGATTATATTGTGACTCCTTAGACTCCTATATATAGAAAGGAGGTTTTGTCATTTGAATCATTGAAGAATTGTTCATTTATGTAATGTAAAGGAGGTTGCCCCCTCGAAGAGGCTGAATTCTAAGGCGTTGATCTATCTTTTCTATCTTTTCTTGAGCCGGTTTCATAACACTACCATACAATAGAATGCTACAAAAACAATTCATAGGAGAAATAATGTGAACTCAATGAAATTATAACAATTTACGAGAGTGAGACAATGAGAATAAGTTTAGTAGTCTTTTTTCATTATAGCTACATAGCTCACCATATGATCATATTAGAGAATGATTAATGAGCATCCACACAAAAATGAGATTACAAACACATTTTTATGACTACATTATTGTATGTAGTGTTAAAACCATTTTACGCCAAGATCACCACCAACCATAAAAACATAAACCATAACAAAGTTTTAATGACTACATGACAATGGAAAAAAATGAAACAAATCAGGGGTGACAGGAGTAGGAGGGATCATTCATGATCATGAGGAACATCTAGAAAAAATATTTTCCTAGGGTCTAGGGAATATTAATCAGATATAGGTTTAATCTCTTATTTAAGGTCTGTTTTACTTAATGAAGTAAAAAAAAGACATTGACTATTATTAGTGACTCAAACTATACAATTATCAACTTGATTATCTCAAAACCAATTCATTTTTTTTTAAATATAACATCCATAATATCATGAACTTAGAAGGAGGTTTGGAGACTTCAAAAGGTCTTGTTGATCTAGGTCCTAATAGAACATAACTTGCATAATGCCAAATTTCTAGCCAATGAGGTAGCTTAACTCAAAATGGGGGAACTTCAGAAAAATGGTCGAGGTATGCAACAAGAAACAATACCTTAACCCTCATATTTTAATGGTTAGGAGGCACCTTATATTACTTTTAATCAACATATGTGATGGTTCCATTTTCACTTGAGGGACTAAGATATGAGGGGACCTATTGCCCCTCTCCACACATGCTAGAAATAACTCTTAGCCAACTTCTTGTATCATCTCATCTAGTTTATCAAGGTGAAGGTGGGATGATGGAGACTAACATAGGTGGATTATGTAGCAAAGGTTGGTGGAATATTATCTAAGCCAATGTTTCTACTTAATATATTTTGTAAATCTCTAGTTTTTGTATTGGAAATTCTATTTGGAAAATAAAATTTAAATGAATTTTCAATGCAACACCATCTCTTTGTGTTGGGATTTCTAAATTTTCTTGGTGTCTAGGTTTATGGTTTTCTAGCAAGTTTATATTCCATCTAGTGATTTTCATTTTGGAGTTACTGGACTAGGAACACACGAGTTTTGGATACCTAATGCTCTGACTCCCCTATAAAAAATGTATAATCTCTTATTTAGTGGTTTGTACTCTTAATTCGAAAATTTAGGTTCCTTATCATTTATTTCACCAATTATCCCTAGGAGGTATTGTATGTCCATCAAACAAGCTGATGCATTTCTTATCTTATTTTTATTGTACATCTATGAAGTATCAAGAAGCTTAGGAATTCCACATGTTTCTCACTAGGCATGATGAATCCATATAAATCAATAGAATCTCACAATGATTAGTGATCTCCAAAGTCGATGAAAATTGGAGTCAATCCACCTGTAAGAATGTAATGATCGTGAACACTATAGATAAACATAACCAACAAATTAACATTTTGAAGTCAAAATGCTCCATGTTAAGGAAATGGTTAACAACATTAGCAATGGATATCATTATGTTTCCTCCAATCATAGGATGTTAGTGAAATCAATTCAAGAAAATTTCAAGGAGAAAGTCACTATCCATCAACTGATTGAAGATATGGACCTAGGAAACTAGGACTCTCATCTCTTCAACCATTGGATAGATAAAAACTAATATCCACCATGTCTTTCATTAAATATTTATGTATTGTAAATTGATAATAATTTTAGGTCTCTTCCTAAGAATCCATATCTATAGGAACTACAAATGTATGCAAATCTTCATTTTGGCATAATTTGACTATATAATATATTGGAGGTATCATGCCAATAGTATTTATATACTTATTGTTGTTTAAAATTGGTGTATCCTTTTATAATATAAATTTCTCAAATTTCAGTTAAAAAGGAAAAAAAAAGGAAACAAATCTCCCCTATAGAACTCACTATTGCTTCCCTACAACAAACATAAATAACCACCATTATTTTTGTGGCATTGAAACATGTAGTAACATTTTTATAGCACCTCACGGTAATATAATAAAAAACTACTTATTGACCTACTGTAAACTACAAATCAATAAAATTATATGATCCAAATTGGATTATTATATTTATTTTCATCTATCATGATGCTTTCAAGGAAGAAAATTTAGAAGGATCATTTAGCAAGGTCACTTTTTTTGGTGGGTCCTTAAACTTGGAGAATTGGGGTCTAAAACCTTCTAGAGTCATTTTGAAACATTAAATGGTGTTTCTTCTAGTCAAATCTCTCACACTTTAGTGTATGAGCTTAGGGAATTGTTATATACTTATATATCTTTAAATGTGCAAGAATTGCATCAATTGGATTTTTTATGCAAAAGTTATGCCTATGCTCATTCTACATATACTCATGAAAAATAGGCTTTTAATACCTATGCCTAAACCGATTAATGTAAATATTTGTACAAATGATATTTAGGCTAGTGAACTAGATACATGTGATTAATAGGTTGGTGATATGAGGTTTATGTTGTGCGGGAGCTTGTGTGCCCATGTATATATGCTTATATATTTTTGGGGGTTGGTGTGCTCAAGGATATATGCCTTTAATTTCTATGAGGTTGGAGAGCTTGGAATTGTAATCACGATGTGAATATTGTATATATATTAATCAAATAGGTTGGCTTCAAACCAACTCCATGAAAAAGAGTGTGTGGGGCACTCAATTCCATGGTAAAATGGAAATAGTTCTAGTGATGATGTTTTGATGGAAAAGGCATTACGAGCCATGTGGCTTTGGAGGGTGCCACATGAAAAGATAGAGCCATGCATATATAAAGTGAAATTTTTTCCTGTGAAAACATTCATTCAGTGGATTTTTCAATAATTAGTGATAGATGGATTCTAGAGAGCCATGGTGGCTCTGGTAGCCATGGACTTCTAGTGTAACTCAATTTGGTGACTAGTCAGTGAGTTCTATGCTTGGGATTGGTAATTGACTGTGAGTTATTTTAGTTGGGCCTAGAAGGGTACCTGTAACAATCCTCAGTGGAAATTTAATTATTTAATTACCTTGGCTAGAAAACAATTGGTTAAATAGTGGGCCAGAGGAAAAGCCTTGAAGTGAACTTGGTTTTTAACTTTATTTTAATATGCTAGTCATGGAAAATTATGGGAAGGTAATAATTCTAGATGATAATTTCACTAAACATGAAATTACTAGACAGTTACTCCTCCCCAAGAGATAAATATCTCAGTTTTGGAAAAGAGAGCCAAGAGGGTGAGGAGAGAAAAACCACCTGATGAAATCAAGAAGAAGAGGAGTGGTGATGAAAGGAGAATTTGGGGTATACTGATTTCCCCTTTCTTTATAAATTTCAATCCTAAGGCTTGTGGGTTATGGCCCACAAACCCTATCAGAAGCGTTTAACGGCTTTAAACCTAACCCAGGACCACTCAACTATCAGGATACAAAGGAATACACAAGAAAATGTGCCCAAACCCTTAAGGACAGACTTAAAATATATACACTTGCGTTCATAAATTGTCAGGTCTGCACTCCCGGTCCATCTCCTTTCCGTTGTCCTTCGTTATCTCTGATCTCTGATCTCCGCCATCCATTTCTTTCTCTGATCCAACAGCTATCGGCACATTTCTTAATTGCATTCCATTGCACTGTCTGCCAGCCCTTCACCTCTGCGATTAAATCGTAACCCTCGATCTGGCGCTTGATCTGACAGTTTTCGCTTAGCCTGATCAATCAACTTGTGTGAAAATCCTCCACCGTCGATCTACACTCAAAGGATCTGATGGTTCACAATGATTTCGGGTAGACAACAAGAACGAGGATTAACCACCGATAAAGTGATTTCCTCTCTCCTCCTTGTTGCTACGTGTACTCCGCTGAATGGAATTGGGTGCTCACCCTTCAATACCACTTACAACCTTTCGTCCGCCTAAAAATCCACTTTCTGTTTCGAAACCACTTCTTCGCGAGTTAACACCCTCACATCTCTACCATGCGATGACCATCGGTTTCTTCCATCAGATGGTTCTGATGCTTCCTTAAGGTTCCGCGATTACTGCCTGTCGATCTAACTGGTCTGACGATTCCCATTCTTTGTCGCCTATGCCATTGATCTTCTGCTTGTTGATGGATTCTGTGTTAAAACACCGGTTCCTGCCATACTTTATTAACACACGACATTCATATAACTGACATCGTTGGATCGCCATCGATCCTATAGTGATCAGTGGTCGATCAACACACTTACAAATGGGATTTAAGCCCTCAACGCATATATACATAGATAGCTCAAAAAGGCATTAACACACACGTAAATCCACACAATACGCATCTATTCATTAGACACAGTATGATTACATCCTAAGGCATTTCAGCCTTAGTAATATTTCTCCTCTCGACTACATTGTGGATACTCTAGGCTTACACAAATTCTGTTTGTTACTGTGTCTCTCCCTCTCACACAAACATGCTTCTCTTTTTATAAGGGATTACAACAGTCGTGGATCATTTAATATGCACAATTTCCTCCCACAATCACTCAGCAAATCCCTTAATTCTCTCTACAACTCGCTATATGGATATATATGGTAGATTACATTTAAATCGAGTCTTCTTGAGACTTTTATCCATTCCATCATTTACTCTATTTTAAATAGAATTTCCTTGGTTTGCTCCAATGGTCCACATCATCCTCCTTGCTCCACTTTGGATTTCTTCTTCAATGAAGAGTACCAGATGCTCCTGCATCAGACTCCCGAGGCACGAAAATTTATGACCTCCTAGTCATATTCTTCTCCTTATCCTTAGAAATTCTACCCACTTCTCAGTGGAATTGCCTTCATGATCTTCTGTGACCTGCAACCAAACTCTGTAATAAAAATCTTCTCTATGACACGATGCCTCACCAAGCTTTATCCTCTGAGCTTTAGTCTTTTGGCATCCTTCTGGTTCTCTCCTCTAGAACCAATTGACACTCCTTGCTCTAGGTTGCTGCAAGTCATCTCACCTTCAGTTGCCACTATCTGCACGACGGTAAAGACCATAAACTCTCTAGCTTTTAATAACTGTACCTCTTTCTCCCTTTGCTTGCACTCTTCTTCCTTCTTACATGAAATATTTCCCTTAACCTTTCCCTTTAACCTTTTCCTGCTCTAATACCAATTAATGAAAGGAGAATTTGGGGTATAGTAATTTCCCCTTTCTTTATAAATTTCGATCCTGAGGCCTATGGGTTTTGGCTCACAAACCCTATCGAAAGTTTTTAACAACTTTAAACCTTTAAAACCTGGGACCACTCAACTATTGGGATATAAAGGAATACACAGGAAAATGTGGCCAAACCCTTAAGGCTGGGACTTCAAATATATACACCCGCGTTCATAAATCGTCGCGTCCACACTCCCAGTCTATATCCTTTCTTCTGTCCTTCGTTATCTTCGATCTCCGATCTCTGCCATCCATTTCTTTCTTTGATCCAATGACTATCGGCGCATCTATTAATCACATTACATCGCACTGTCTGCCAGCCCTTCACCTTTGCGATTAAATCGTGATTGTCAATCTGGCGCTTGATCCAACAGTTGTCTCTTAGCTTGATCAATCAACTTACGCGACAATCCTCCACTGTCGATTTGCACTCAAAGGATCTGACAGTTCACAATGATTTGGGTAGACAACAAGCACGAGGATTAGCTGTCGATAAAGCAGTTTCCTCTCTCCTCCTCACTACTACGTGTCCTCCGCTAAATGGAATCGGGTGCTCACCCTTCAATACCACTTACAACCTTTTATCCCCCTGAAAATCCACTTTTTGTTTCGAAACTACTTCCTCACGAATTAATGCACTCACATCTTTGCCATGCGATGACCATTGATTTCTTCCATCAAACGATTCTGATGGTTCCTTCAGGTTCCAAGATTACTATCCGTCGATCTAACCGATCTGACGATTCCCATTCTTTGTCACCTACACCATTGATCTTCTGCTTGTTGATGGATTCTATGTTAAAAAACTGGTTCCTGCCATACTCTTTTGACACACGACATTCATATAACTGACATTTTTGGATCACCATTGATCCTATAGTGATTGATGGTCAATCAACACACTTACAAATGGGATATAAGCCCTTAATGCATATATAGACAGATAACCCAAAAAGGCATTAACACACACAGAAATCCACACAATACACATCTATTAATTATACACAATACACTTACATCCTAAGGCATTTCAGCCTTAGTAATAGTTCTCCTCTTCACTACATTGTGGATACTCTAGGCCTACACAAATTCTGTTTGTTACTCTATCTCTCCTTCTCGCACACACAGGTTTCTCTTTTTATAAGGGATTACAATAGTTGTGGATCATTTAAGATGCACGATTTCCTCCCACAATCACTCAACATATCCCTTAATTCTCTCTACAGCTCGCTATATGGATATATATGGCAGATTACATTTAAATCAAGTCTTCTCGAGACTTTTATCCATTCCATCATTTACTCTGTTTTAAACAGAATTTCTCTGGTTTGCTCCGATGGTCCACGTCATCCTCCTTGCTCCGCTTTGGATTCCTTCTTTAATGAAGAGTGCCAGATGCTCCTACATCAATTGGATATACTCTCAGATAGGAGGTTGTGGATAGTAGGTAGGACACTTCCTTGTAGGACATTCTTGAACTGGGGGAAGACCAGTGGAATTTCCTAAATAGATTAGTGAGTCTGTGTGAATCCTAGGAAAAGAATCCCTAGATAGACATAGTTCGGTATTTTTCTGGAAGAAAAACTGACCTTAAAGTGAAGTGGCTTGCGGGTAGCATAGGTGATGCTACTTTTTTCGTTGGTTTGGAAGAGCATTCTCCCTTCCTTATTGATTTCCTATGGCAACCTAATCAATTTGGAACAGATAAGTATCTTAGTTTGATACTAGTTAAAGGCATGATTTCTTGATAAGTTATTTATGAAAATGTTTGCTTGTAAATAATGGTGCTAGTGTAGTTACCATTTTGATTTAAAATAGGGTATCTGTTTGAAAAGGGACTAGAGAGTGAATGCAACATGTAATTGAATAATTTTTATATGGAACTATGTTGTGGAATCACAATAGTTAAATGTAAAACCGAGTCATTCTTCATAATAGTGTAATAACTAACTTGGATGAATTTAGTCAAGTAGCCAGCCAGGCAGAGTTTCGAATCCAAGACCATTTTGGTTTCAACATTAAATCTCAGAAGACTCAAGTTAGGTCCAGAGATACCATATTCTAAGCCCAAATAAATACTTACCATAAAGAAAAGAAAAATGCATCGATAACAGAAGGATATGTCAAATCATACACAATGGATTATTAATAAATGCACATGTATAAATTAATAGATTTGAAACAACTCTGAATTGCCACTTCCCTAGTGTAAAGTTTATCGTAATAATATTTATAAGAATTCATTCAAAATGGGACATGAAGAAAATTGTTTCACATTACTATCACTATTCATAACATCAGATTCTATATAATTATTTGAATGCTATAGAAAATGAAAGAAAAACCCCAGAATTATTGTACCAAAATAAACATTCTCAGATAAGCATGAAACTTTATTTAGTAATCATGTTAAAATCTAATCCTTTGACCTATAGAATGGATACTTTTGAGACATTAATATAAGACCTATAATGGCCTCCTCTCACATCTACCCAAGTAACCATCCAACCAGGGTAAACATGTGATGAGAAGTTACTATGATATGATTTAACTCCATCTGTGTTAGCTAAGGAAGTGGAATCAATAAAAACACACCATAACAGACCTTATGCACCAGCTATAGGACTCCTAGAGTGCATCCTAGTCATTCCCCTAACTAGAACCTGGGTCCCATTGAGCTTTTAGACCAGTAAACCCCTAGATGCTCCCTTAATATGGGCAAGGGTGTGTCTGAGGACCTATGGACACATGCACAATATGGTTATTCCAACATCCAGGGACTTTCCTTCTCAGACGTGTGCCTTCATCCCTGGGATTTGAGCCAATTTTTCAGGCCCAGATCCCAGGTCACTGTCCATAACTCAATGAAACTTTTGGAATCCATAAATTACATTATGACAAGACTTACGAATCAAAACTGACTCTAGGACTAGACCTGACCATCCGTAACTGAGGCTAACATTATGTCAAACACTTGGCATCAATGTAATCTATAGGAAATGAATATAAGACAGAGCATAAATGAATGATAACTCATATAAGTCTTGGCAAGAAGGATCACCACCCTCTTCCTTTAACTATTTTGACATCAATTAGTTCCTGCATCCATTATCATTTAAGTTGCAAGTAAATACATGAAATAACCATGAAAATAACTAGTCATATAACCATGCTTATAACCAACATTAACCATGTAAATAACAATGAGATAATACCCATTAAAGCCATATATTAATAAGTAGAAAAATAAGAGAACTTAACTTTTATTAAGCATAGTTAAAGGCGACCAGGTTTGGGACTTCCACGTACCACCCAACGAAAGACATGGCTGGACCAAATCTTTCTTTCAACCAGTCACCCCCATGCCATATTCCAAGCATGAATGCGGGATATTATGGATAAACCAATCCAAAAAGAAAGCAAGGGAATCTAGAGGTTAACTACCTCCACCCTCACCAAACCATGATGTCACCAAAACTGACATCGATATCACAAAACCAAATCAAGCTTGGAATGCCTCTAGACTCCATCATTATCCTTGAGGAATTTTCCGACTACTTGTCTCTCAGGCTTTAGTGCAATCCACACCAGATCACTAAGCCCTAACCAAGACACCAATCTCTCAGGCTTTACCGCAATCCACACCGAATGTAACACCCTCTGGGGTAAATGTGCATATAATTAACATAATAGGACCAAAAATACAATAAACATATCAGCCATCAAAGTCCATATATACATCAATACATTTTCACACGAAAATCAAAGGAATGGATGTTTTCATTAATAAATGCAATGAACTAACCAATGATGGGACTACCACATTCCACCCAACCATAGATTGACTAAGCCAAGTTTCTCTTCAACCAATCACCCCCGTGCCATATTCCAAGCATGAATGTGGGATCTTAGAGAACACATCAATCAAAACTCATCCAGAGCTTCCAGAGGCCACCCATATTAACCCATAAAATAATGATTCCACCTCACGACTAGACATCACCAACCATCATCAGATTGGTCTCCATCCAAGCCTTCCAGGGCTTTTAGAGTGTTTTTCGAACCAAGGCTTCCAGAACTATTAACTCAACCCACAACTTAAACAGCGCTTTTAGAGCATTTGTCCAACCAAGGCTCCCAGGAATAGTAAATCGACCCACCAAGGGCTTCCAGAGCATTTTTCCAACTAGGAGTTCTAGGACTAGTAACTCAACCCAAGATGTTACAGGGCTTCCAAAGCTTTTGTCCAACCAGGGCTTCCAAGACTAGTAACTCAACCAAAACTTTTAAAGGGCTTCTAGAGTGTTTATTCAACTAGGCCTTCCAAGACTAATTACTCAACCCAAGCTAAGGAGACATGAGAACCAACCAAAACAAAAAAACGAAAGTAAACCCACAATCACCATGGCTATCCAGGAAACAATAAGGCTAGGCAATCCACAGTCAATCCCAACCATCCTCCATGCCAATGACAGATCATAACCAAGAAACCATATGCATGCGCCATGCAAATCATACATGAAAATTGGTACCTGCAAGCAATATGATGTAGATGTTGATGTTGATGCCCTCTTATGCTTTCCTACTCTTCCTTTGCCTTCTTGCTCCAAGAATCCAAGTACGCCACACCCTCCAAGAGTGCTCCAAGAAAACTCTAAGTATCCAAGAGTATGAGAGATAGAGAGAATAATGAGAGAGCTCCCAAAAATGAACTGACAAAAGATTCACACTGAAAGGAAGAAGCTTCCCAATTGATCCTTCGAAGCCTTTTTATGAATGAGGCCTCTATTTTCTTTATTTTCCATTATTTTCCTTCATTTTCCTCCTCACATGCAACTTTTGACCTTTCACCTCCTATTTCTCCTAACTTCCATTATTTTCCTTCATTTTGCTCCTCACATGAAACTTGTGACCTTTCACCTCCTTTTTCTCCTAATTTCCATTATTTTCATAAATAAATGTGCCAAAATACCTCTTTGCCTCTTTAATGCCTTAGCCATTGGATTTTCTGATTTCCTTAGCCATAAACAACCAAATGAAAACACACTAGGATTTCCTACCCACCATCCAACTTGGAATACATGTCCCATCATCCATGGTATTTATATATTTTTACTTGGAATTTTCACTAGGGCTGTTACAGAACCCTCCCCCTTGGGGGAACACCATCCTCGGTATTCAATGACACCTATAACCAACATGACTACTGAAAAAAAAACATACTGCCCATGGAGGTTTGTAACACAACTCATTGCCGTATTTACAATGAATGTCCCGCTCAAAAGCGAAGCATGATGAAAACTTGATCAGATAAAAACCATGCCACATGCTGGAGCTTTATAACATAGCTCATTATGATATTTACAATAACCACATATACATATACATATATTCAAATTTTCTCAACCAACAAATAAAATAATATGATGCCTGCATCATCAATAAGGGAATCCAGAGGATCAAACCTCCACCCTCAAAGTAATACTAGGATCCCCCTCCTTCCCAGGAAGTCTAGAATCCACTGCAAATTCAAATTTGCATCCAATGTCTATCATTATAATCTTGTGTCATTTGTCCTCTCAGTGAATAGTTACCGGCTCATTGTTCCAAGGCACACTCCCAATGTGCATCTAATTCCATCTGGCAATGCTAATGACAAAAAAAAATCCATCCATGACCTTCCCTTCTCTGCTACACAGTCCCTCAGGAATCCGGTAACCCTTCCATGCAGTCACTCACCTTCCAAGATCCGCTGGCACCCCCATCCCGGGCAGTCCAACCCTTAGCAAGGCTTCCTCACATCGGAAGATACAAAAACCAAGTCATAGACCTACCTCAACACATCATACCAGTCATAGCATGATCATGGCAATCAATGGACACTATTGGGTACTAGTGCCCCAAAATGGCCTTGCTCCTGAATTCTTTACCAGCATGCTGCTATATGTTCCAGTTTATTTTGATGTCTCTGCCAATTCTTGCAGTTGATTTCAATCACCCAAGCGGGGATTTCATGCATTCCTATACCAAACACACAACTTCATTAGATTTGAAATAAATTGAAATAATTTCAAATCGTACCTCATTGGTAGCTCGTCAATAAGGTACACTTGCAATCGTGTTTACTTCCTGTCACAAAAAGTCAAACTAATAGTTTGATCAAAACATCATGTATAAACATATCACATATGGTTAGCTCAAAACATAACCATCATAGATCAACATCATAAATCACATGTAACCATCATAAACCAGAATCATAGATCACATATATTCATCATTTATCAGAATCGTAAATCACATGCATAGTAAAATTGAAATAATACACTGATACTTATCCTTCATCGATCCGTACTTTTGCCCTTTTTCTTTTGTACACACATCGAATCGGTTGCCACACCCAAAAAACACCCAATGCCTTCTCCTTTACCAGGTGAACATACACATAGTGTGCATCACAGACATACAACCACACCTGAAAAAAAAAACCATGCAATACATGCACCTACACTTGACGTACAATGCATTCACCTACATCTAGTGTACACCACAGTGCATCCATCTATGCCAGATGTGCAATACCACCCAATACATGTACCCACACGAAGTACAACACAATGAGTACACATTCAACAATACCACGACTACATGATGCACATACATAATACCACATGCCCTCAACACATGTATTGTAGGTTTTAACCCTGTACAAAAATTACCTACATACAAATTCTAAAACATAGAAAATAAATAATGTGAGAGCATAACACATAAAACACATATACACAGAGATTTTCCCCTGGATCCAAAAATTGGGACTACCAGCTTGATTTTTCATTATGTTCCTTTCAATGTTACAATACATATTTATACATGTCAAAGCATCCAAAACCATGGACCGAAAACCATCGTGTCCAAAACCATGGACCGAAAACTATCACGTCCAAAACTATGTGCAAAAAATATGCATTAAACCATAGGTAGGTTTTCCCAACCTAATAAAGGGTCCAAAAAACAAAAATTTCCAGGGCACTACCCTAGACCCCACAAAGGGGGGGGTTACCTGCACCCCTCAAACCCCATGTGACCCCCCCGCTATGCAATCGGTCCAACGAAGGGGGGGCTCCACCCCCCCTCTAACCCCTCGGTTAACTACCTGGGCTAGTCATGGAAAGAATATAACACAACCCAACATTCTCCCACTTGTTGTTTTATTTCCACAGGGGGCCACAAGAGAGCTTATTCATTTATCCAGCCTTGCAATGCCCATTGTTTCTCTACACCAACAGAACTTCTCAGAGCTCACAGATTTTGTCAATCCATCTGCAGTATTCTTCAAAGTGTCAACCTTTACTAGCAACACCTTTTTGTCTTCTATCATATCCCTCACAAAGTGATACTGAACATCAATGTGCTTTGTCTTTGAATGATATGTAGGGTTCTTTGCCAAGAAAATTTCACTTTGGCTGTCACAATCTATCCTTATAGCTCCCTGTACTAACCCCATACTTGAACACAATATTTGCAACCAAACTACTTCCTTGCTTGCATGAGTGGCTGCCATGTATTCTACCTTTGTAGTTGACAATGCCACTACAAATTGTTTCTTACTCATCCCAATGACTGCACCTCCAAATAGGTTAAACACATACCCACTTGTAGATCTTATTTGATCCAGATCTCCAACCTAGTCTGTGTCAACAGGGCCACGAATATCCAACACTCTGTCCAACCCTGGTATTCCTTGGTAGCACAAACCGTAATCACTAGTGCCACACAAATACCTGAAGACTTGCTTCACTGCTATCCAATGCTCCTTCCTTGGTTTTGACATAAACTTGCTCAATACTCCCACTGCATGTGCAATGTCTGGTCTAGTACAAACCATTGCATACATCAAGCTACTGACTGCACTTGCATATGGAACACAGGACATGTCCACTTCCTCTTCTTGTGTCTTGGGACACTGTTTAGCAGATAACTTCACACCTACAGGAATAGGAACCTTCACCAGTTTACTATCCTGCATATTAAACCTCTAGAGTATTGTCCTGACATACTTCCTCTGGTTTAACCAGAGCTTCCTATTTGCCTAATATCTTTTAATTTCCATGCCCAAAATATAGTTTGCAGCACCAAGATCTTTCATGTAGAATTTGGAGGACAATTGGGTCTTCAAATCTTGGATAATTTCTTTGTCATTTCCAACCAGCAATATATCATCCACATACAAGGCCAAATAAATAACACGATCACCAATTAATTTAAAATACACACAGTGATCTGCATTGCTTCTGGTGAAGCCAAGTCCCCGTATAAATGTATGAAATTTCTGATACCACATCCTTGGTGACTGTTTTAACCCATACAGAGACTTCTTTAACTTGCATACCAGTTTTTTCTTAACCTTCATTGTAAAGCCTTCAGGTTGCTTCATGTAGATTTCCTCTTCCAGATCCTCATGAAGAAATGCTATCTTCACATCCATCTGTTCTACCTCAAAATCAAAAGCAACAGCAAGAGATAAAAGTAATCTAATAGAAGTTACCTTGACAATGGGAGAAAAAATATCACCAAAATCAATTCCCGATACCTAGGAATAACCTTTTGCTACCAAACGAGCTTTGTATTTCTCCACCTTTCCTTCTGCATTTATCTTCTTCTTGAACACCCATTTTTTGCCAATGGGTTTCCTTCCAGCCGGCAACTCCACCAGATCCCAAGCCTCATTTTTGTGCAAAGATGCCATTTCATCAACCATGGCTTCTTTCCAGAGTTTGCCATCCTCTGAATCTAATGCTTCCTTCATAGTTCTGGGATCATCAACAATAATAGATAAAGAAAAATTTGAACAGAAAGTAGATGGACTATACCTTTATGGCTGCCTTCTTTCTCGAACTAATCTTCTCACACCCAGATTTTGTGGCTCTTCATCTTCTGATTCTTCCTTTTTTGTAGAGTCTGATTCTTCCTCCTTAAGCTCAAACTCTATCTTCTCAAGTTTCTTTGGTTGGACTTCATGTTTAATAATCTTTTACCTCTTTGAACACCAAATCTCGACTGTACACAACCTTCCTTATTACTGGGTTCCAAAGCTTATAACCCTTTAAACCATCCTTATACCCAATAAAGATGCACTTTTCAGATTTACTATCTAACTTGGTTCATTTCTTCTTTGGAGCATGTACATATGCATCACATCCAAATACCCTCAAATGTGAAAGAGAGGGTTTCTTACCAGTCCATACGTCTTGTGGAGTCTTATCCTCCAACGCTGATGAAGGTGATCTATTGACCAGGTAACATGTTGTATCCATCGCCTCTACCCAGAATTCCTATCCTAGCTTGGCACCATTGAGCATGCTTCTTGCCCTTTCCATCAACGTCTTGTTCATTCTTTCTGCAACTCCATTTTGCTCAGGTGTGCATGGAGTAGTCTTCTGCCATGCTATACCACACTTCTTACATAATTCTTCAAATTCCTTACTGCAAAACTCTCCACCGTTATCTATCCTCAACACCTTTATCTTCTTCTCTATCTGGTTTTCCACCAGAGCCTTAAATTCTTTAAACCTATCAAAGACTTCAGATTTCTTCTTAAGGAAATATATCCATGTATTCCTTGAGAAATCATCTATAAATGATACATAGTACACAGACTTACCCAGTGATGGAACCTTCACAGGTCCAAACACATCACTGTGAACAAGTTCTAATATCTATTTCGCCCTCTTACCACCAGAGGGGAAACTCACCTAATTCTGCTTCCCATATACACATTTTTCACAGAAATAAAAATCCAGAGAGCTATTAATCATACCTTCTATTGTACCTTTACCATGAAGTATACAAAGGCCCTTCTCTCCAATATGTCCAAGCCTTTAATGCCACAACATGGTCTTCTCTCTAGAGACCACTAGATTTTCTGCTCCACTTTCAGGAACCATAGAGCTGTTGCACCCATCAACAACAGTGCTACCTTGCAGATTGTACAGAGTTCCAATCTAAACTCCCCGCATCAATACTAGTGCTCCCAGAACCATCTTGCAGGTATCCTTCTTGAACACTATTTTTACACCTGCATCATCTAGCTTGCTTACAGGAATCAAATTTCTGGCCAATGCAGGAATATGTAAAACACCCAGAAGTTTTCTAACCCTTCCATCTTGCAACTTCAACTTTTCTTTTCTGCGACCAATGATTCTAGCCTTCCTAGCATCCTCTAAGAAGACATCACCACCATAGTATTTCTCATACTCGCAAAACCACTCTCTATGGGGAGTGAAGTGAAAAGATGCACCTAAGTCAATCAACCATGCCTCATGATCTACATGTGTACTTGAAGAATCCAAGTACACATCCACACCTTCATCTGAGGTGGTTTTCACCTCTACAGAAGGAGAATCATCAGATCCCTTTCCTTTATTAGGAGCTTTAGATTTATAGTCCCCTTTGTAGTGCCCTTCCTTTCCGCATTTCCAACACACCACCTTTACAGGTTTTCCTGGAGATTTAGATCTCCCTCTAGATTTAGATCTCCCACTTGATGACTTATTTTTGTTTCTGTTCTGGGACCGTCCTCATACAGAAAAGGCATCACCATTCTGACATTCCATATTTTTCCGTCTCATCTCCTCCATCAGCAAGGATGACACTATTTCATCAAACTGCAAGGGAGTTGTATTGCTACCTATTGCGATAAACAAACTATCCCACGAATCTGGTAGAGAACACAAAAAGATGATGCACTTATCTTCATCTGAAATTTTAATATCAACATATAATAACTGATTTACCACAATATTAAATGCGTTTAGATTCTATGTCACCGAGTCTCCATCTTTCATCCTCAAGTTATACAACTTTTTCCGTAAGAACAGTTTATTCACCAGAGACTTAGATTGGTACAAATTCCCTAAGTTGTCCCACAAATCCTTCACCGTAGCTTCCCCTGATACATTCAAAAATACTGAATCTAAGACACACAATCATATTGTGCTCTTTGCCTTCCAATCCAACTTCTTCCATTCTTCACCGGACACTCCTGTTGGTTTAGTACTCAGATCTACTGTGATCCACTGATCTTTATCCACCAAAATATCCTCCATCTTGAGTTTCCACAACTCAGAACTCTGACCATTAAATTTCTTGATCTTTATCTTTCCATTGCTCGCCATATTATTTCACCACCAGAATTGATCATGTAGATCTCCCACTAAATAGGGTCTACCACAGGCCCAAGCGAAACCCCTCAGCAATAAAGGCATACCCTTGAAGCCAAAATAGCTCTGATACCAAATGTACATTTTAACCCTGTACAAAAATTATCTGCATACGAATTCTAAAACACTGAAAATAAACAATGCGAGAGCATAACACATGAAACACATATACACAGAGATTTTCCCATGGATCCCAAAACTGGGACTACTAGCTTGATTTTTCATTATGTTCCTTTCAATGTTACAATACATATTTATACATTCTGAAGCATCCAAAACCATCCGAAAACCATCTCGTCCAAAACCATGTGCGAAAAATATGCACAAAACCATAGGTACGTTCGCCCATCCTAATAGAGGGTCCAAAAAAAGTAATTTTCCGAGGTGCTGCCCTAGACCCCACAGATGGTGGTTACCTACACCCCTCAAACCAGCTGTGACCCCCCCCCGCTACGCAATCGGCACAACGAAGGGGGGGCTCTGCCCCCCCTCTAAACCCCCGATTAACTATGTGGGCTAGTCATGGGAAGAATATAACACAACCGAACATGTATGAAATGCACACAATACCACATGTGCACCAGTACCATATGTACAACATGTACACTGTACCACCGTTACACCACACCACCTGCACAATGTGTGCACAATATCACATGTATATGACACCACCTGCACATCATGTACACAATGCCACATGTACACCACACCACTTGTACAACATGTACGCAATACCATATGTACACAGTACCACATGCATGACATGTACGTGACACCACATGTACACAAAACCACATGCAAGGCATGTACACAACACCACTTACACGCAGTGCCACTTGTACAACATGTATACAACCTCACATGCACACAACACCACTTGTACAATTATGCACACAACACCATATGTACATAGCACCACATGTACAACATGCATGCAATGCCACTTATACATAGCATTGCATTCCCAACATGTACATAGAATTATCAGTACACAGCACTGCATATCTAACATGCACAGAGCACCATATGCACACACACTACATATATGTCATGAAGACAATACAATATGTATACAACACCCCGTATGCAATATTCGCACAACCCTATTGGTACCATTCTGTACATAACATTGCATAAATAACATGTACACATGCTATGTATACAGAACACCACAAGTGCATACATCATAGATGTAACATGTACAACATATAAAACATATGCACAACAGTAGTACCACACATCCAAAACCATATTGACTCTACCAAGGAACTTTGCTTCCAATGTCTTATCCATGCTTGTCTTAGCATGCCGCAGACCACACTGCTTTCACTTTGTTGGTGTATCCTTTGGTATAACATGTCCACAACATAGTCATAATATAATTACATAATATCAACTCATAACTACATGATACTGACCTTGTATATTTGTCATGACTACTCTTCCCACTCGATTCCTCATGAACCAGGAACTTCTTCATGCCATTCAGTTGCATAAGCAATTATTCCTTCACAAGAATGATCCCTGACAATCCCTATCAGACAGTGACATAGATGCATTCATACATACATATATAATCATTATCATAAAACAATAATCACCTTATCAAACAATGACATACATACATTTATGTATACATATATAAACACCAACATAATCACGATCATAACATAATTACTAGATAACATAAGGTCTAGGTTAAGAGAAATTCCTTTATTCATGCAACATATGCACAACATTGAGAACAACAACTCCCAACATAGCCAAGGCATATGACACCTCAAATCCATTTAATTTACCTTTTCCTGTAACCTTTCTCATGACTATACTTCTATCGTCCATTTACCACAATGGACCCAGCCAGTCCAATCGACTATCATAGCCTTACCTTCCACTGCTCTTACTCATGCACCGAGATTTATCTGAATCTTACATTACCTTTCGGGTACCACACAACTCTCCCTGGGCTCCATTAACTTTTCTCTTTCCCAACCAATTCCCAAGACTGAAAACAATAAAAGAGAAGACAAGAAAAAACCAAGAAGAATACCACGAAAGCCCATAATGATATGACACCACAACAAAGTGGCAAGGCCTTGCACCAAACATAAACAAAACCTACAAATGAAGCTCAAAAGACCAAAAGCACAAGGCTGACACCATGATTCAATCCCGATGGTTCCTAAGGAAAGATCAACCTAATCCATCTATAAGATTTCATGGTAATCTTCTGTTTCTATGCAACTGCTTGCATCATACTTTTATAAACACATAACTGTCAATGTATAATTAAGAATAATAATACACTAGTTACCTCATCTTATTGTGCCAAGCATGCTGCTTGCAACTAAACACATCCACTCCATCTATTAAGGGACTCCAATCCTTTAACAGATCCACCTGTAGGTAAAGACTAGCTAATATACCTGTCAACTATACGTTCATGAATATAACACATATCCACATAATGTTAGGAAAAATCAAGGTTAATAAGATTTCCTGTGTGCAAAGCACTCATAGGATCATTATATCCATAACAATATCTAACTAACATGTTCACATTGTAAACTCATACAAAATTATCATTCGCACATATGCAAAGTCAATCTAGATTAGTATGACACCATCTCACAAATACATCGGTTCATACCTGAATATCGCAACCATAACCATCTGCATAGGTCAAACCAAGTTAACACAATACATATAACATCAATATCTTCAAGGAAATGAACATAACCATCACGCATATGACCAATCCAAATTATAACATCAATATCTCAATGAAATGACCCTAAAAATCAAGTTAATAGCATATAACAACAATAAGTTATATATCATACACATCAACAAGATACAACATAATCATCCGGTTATCTAATATAAACAACAATGGCAAAGCATACAACTACATGTTACTATCATTCTTGACTATCTGACACATGTGCATATAGCCACACTAATCATCTAACATCTATCATGAATGTACCCATAACATCAAATATGCATAACAATTGCATATACACAAATAAAAAAAACGAGTACCAAACCATATATATATCATTCTAGCTGGAGTCCAGTCATCAATTCATGACCATATCAACCACACAAACCATGACCTCATGCATGACAACAACCATTACTCCATTGTACACATTGCCACATTCAACGAGTAATATACAAAAGAAATGCCAAACCAACTACCAATATGCATAACTGCATGTAGTCAAACATAAGAGATCAATTCTTGTAATAAACCTACAAGACGGATACATGTAATCAAAATATTAAAAAATGTAACCTAACATAGAAGGATGTAAGTAGTTATCATGAACTAAACATGTAAGCGACATATAATTCATACACAATTAGTCACATGTTCAAAAAATCAAGACATCGTGTCTATTAATTTGAAATCACCATTCACTAATACTAACAACCTAGAAAAATACCCCCTTACCATCCATGGTCCACATTAAGGTAGAAGGAGGAAGCTACTATAATGGATCGATCTCCATGTCGAATTATGGAAATGGGATCTCCAAAGCTCTACTAAATTTAACCACACTTGAAAAGAAATTGATTTTTATTTCTCATACATTTGTATGAGACTAAGTCAAAAACATTGTACTTATTCCACTTGTAACATAATAACTAAAAACATGCCACTTTTCCATTTCCTTACGTGCAACTTTTCAAATTCCTTGCATGAAACCTTTCAAATTCCCTACATGAAACTCTTCAAATTCTTTGCACTCAAATAGGCATAGATTAGTTACATCCATATTATCATACTACAATACTATCCCACCCAAAAATAAATAACATTTTCTTCAAACAAATACCATACTTTTACATTTTTCTTCGAACAACTACTATACTATTACATTTGCATGTAAGCATTTCTTCGAACACTTTACATGCAAAGTAATATAGAAAACTATTTGCATATAGGTAAGCATATATCAACTACAAGAACACTATTACACATCAATACTATGCCCAACCACAAACAACATACTCATTGGGGCATTTTATCAAATAGTTTGTATGCAATTAAGCATTGACCCATTTAAGCATTTCATCAAACACTTTGCATGCAAACTAATATAGTGAATGATTCGATGAATATATCCTAAATTGTAGTAGTACAAGTTATGGAAATTGAACCATATGATCAGTGGTATTTTCCCTCACTATGTATCAAGTTTCAGCTTCTTATATTTCATAGATGAAAATTCATAACAAAAATACCAACACAATCATATTTGGTGCACAATTCTAGGAGTATCCATAAAGCTTGACTTCTACTGGTTGTATCTCCTAAAATATAGTGAATAAATGTCTGCAATTCTTATCAAATATCAATGGGATTTCCCCTCATTTTGGAAAAAATTTCAGCTCTTGAGAGTGCCCAAAAGAAAAGTTATAAGAAGAATGTCAACGTGACTTGTTTGAGGCCTGATTTTAGGAGCATTCAGAAGGCTCGACTCCCTCTACTCATATCTCCTAAAATATTGTTACCTAATATCGGTAATTTCTACCACATAATCAGTGGTATGTCCCCTCAATGTGGACAATATTTTTGCTTCTAAAAGCCTACAAAAGATGAGTTATTGCAAAAATTTCAACATGACCTATTTAAAGGTGCATTCAGGAAGGTCATCTTCCTTAGATCATAATTCCTAAAGTATTGTGAACCAATATCTGAAATTTTTACCACATTATCAGTGAGATTTACCTTCAATATGGACAAATTTTTAACTTCTAATATGCCATAGAAGAAAAGTTATAACAGATATGAAAGAAAGGTCTAAAATTTGACCTTTGTTCTTCATTTCACCTATGATAGAGCCCATCCACTCCAAGTTTTTGAACCTAGCTTTGATACCACTCTGTAACACCCTTTGGGGTAAATGTACATATAAACAACATAATGGGGACAAAAATACAATAAACATATCAACAATCAAAATCCATATATACATCAACACATTTGCACATGAAAATCAAGGGAATGAATTTTTTCATTAATAAATGCAATGAACCAACTGGTGCTGGGATTACCACATTCCACCTGACCATAGTTTGGAGAGCCAAGTCTCTCTTCAGCCAATCACCTCCATGCCATAGTAAAAGTAAGAATGTGTGATCTCAGAGAACACATCAATCAAATCTCATCCAGGGCTTCCAGAGGCCATGCACCTCACCCCATCAAATAGCGATTCCACCTCACGATCGGACATTGCCAAAAACCATCATCGGATTGGTATCCATCCAAGCCTTCTAGGGCTTCTAGAGCATTTGTCCAACCAAGGATTCCAGAACTAGCAACTCAACCCACAAATTATATAGGGCTTCCATAGAATTTGTCCAACCAAGGCTTCCAGGACTAGTAATTCAACCCACCAAGGGCTTCCAGAGCATTTGTCAAATCAGGGCTTCCAGACTAGTAACTCAATCCAAGATTTTATATGGCTTCCAGAGAATTTTTCCAACTAGGGCTTCCATGACTAGTAAATCAACCCAAGATGTTACAAGGCTTCCAGAGCATTTGTTTAACCAGGGCTTCTAAGACTAATAACTCAACCCAAGCTCAGGAAACATGAGAACGAATCAAAATAAAGCAATGAAAGTAAACCCACAATCACCATGACTATCCGGGAAATGGAAAGGCTAGGCTATCCACTATCAATCCCGGCCATAGTCCATGCCAATGACAACTCATAACCAAGAAACCACATGCATGTGCCATGCATACTAAAACTAGTGAAGAAATCATACATCCAACTCTGTACTGCAAGCAATCTGATGTAGCTATTGATGCCGATGCCCTCTTGTTTTTTCCTACTCTTCCTTTGCCTTCTTGATCTAAGAATCCAAGTATTCCATACCCTCCAAGAGTGCTCCAAGAAAACTCTGAGTATCCAAGAGTATGAGAGAGAGAGAATAATGAGAGAGCTCCCAAAACTTTACTGACAAAATATTCACATTGAAAGGAAGAAGCTTCCCAATTGATCCTAATAAGCCTTTTTATGAATGAGGCCTCTTTTTTCTTTATTTTCCCTTATTTTCTGTAGGAATTTACAGGGTAAGTTCCTCAGAAAGAACACCAAAGGGACACCGCTTACAACTAGATCACAGGTCAATACACCAGTATTTTTGACGTGGTTAAAACCCTCAAAGAGGGAAACAGTCCACGGCCTGTGCCAACGTGGCTACTACAGGCAATTTATTAATCAAAGAATGAAAATTTACACAAGCTTCTCTCATGCACAGATTACCCGAACAATGACCCTCCATGCGCTTTAAATAGAACTCATGGACCAATCGGGTGTCAAGCCAC
The DNA here is from genome assembly GCA_031772625.1 of Pinus tabuliformis. Classification (NCBI taxonomy): domain Eukaryota; kingdom Viridiplantae; phylum Streptophyta; class Pinopsida; order Pinales; family Pinaceae; genus Pinus; species Pinus tabuliformis. Next base: position 1,239,230,953 of record CM062818.1, read on the forward strand.
GAATCAAGTGTCGGTAATACTGAGGAGAGAGTGAACCGTCGGATCACTACATATCGTGACCGTCGGATTGTAAGTTACAAAATGTACAACGGTAAAGAAACACACTTTACCTAACTCTATACCTAACTCTATACTAGACCAAGTTGAACTTAACTATTTCCTATGTGTCGGAATATCCTAACATCCCCCCTTAAGAACAACTTGGGATAGGATTGAAGGATTTACAAATATGACACAATAGGAGAAGGAAGGAGGCACTAGAGCCTATCCCCCCTTAGTGACAACTTCCTGAACTCCAAGCATATATCGAAGTTTAATGAACTTCACCTCTGTGAGAGCCTTTGTGAAGATGTCTGCAACCTGATCATCTGTTGAACAATATTGCACTTCAAGAACATGGTCATGAATGAGCTTTCTGATGAAGTGCATGTGTAGTTCAATGTGTTTGCTGCGCTAATGCTGGACTGGATCTTTGCATAGCTGAATGGCACTTTTATTATCACACCAAAGTGTGGTTGGATGCTGCTGCTCAAAGCCAAACTCTGATAGGATCCGACGAAGCCACAAGGCTTCCTTACTAGCTTCCACGGCACCACGATACTCTGCTTCTGCTGACGAAAGAGAAATGGAAGCCTGTTTCTTACAAGCCCATGTAATAGGTCCTGAACCAAGAGTGAAGACATAACCGGCAGTAGACTTCCGATCATCAGGGTCACCAGCCCAATCAGAATCAGTGAAACCAACTAATAGAGGAGCTGCTTTGGCACTGTAATGAATCCCAAACTGTACTGTACCTCGAACATAGCGAAGTATTCTTTTAGCTGCTTTTCAATGACTTTCACGGGGGTTTTGCATAAAACGAGCAACAAGGCCAACAGCAAAGGAAAGGTCAGGACGAGTATGGGTTAAATACAAGAGTTTTCCTACAAGTTGACGGTATAAGGTAGCATCAACTTCAGGAGAAGTACAAGAGACTGAAAGTTTGACTCCAGACTAAAAGGGAGAAGGGGCTGGCTTACAGTCTTCCATGTGAAAATGACGAAGAATATCACAAGCATACTTGGACTGGGAAAGGGAAATACCCTCCTTGGATTGCAAGACTTGAAGACCGAGAAAATAGTGTAAGTGTCCTAAGTCTGTCATTTCAAATTTCTTTTTAAGGCTGGACTTCACATGGTTTATAAGGTTGGGATCACTACCAGTAAGAATAAGATCATCAACATAAAGAACAAGGATGATAAGAGAGTTGCCCACTTTCTTGGTGTAGACAGTATTGTCAGAATAACACCTAGAAAAGCCAGATTCTAAAAGAAAGCTATCCATTTTGGCATACCAAGCCCGAGGAGCTTGCTTGAGACCATAAAGAGATTTCTTAAGTCGACATACAAGGCTGGAGTCTGTTTGGATGAAGCCAATGGGTTGTTCCATATAGATTTCTTCATGCAAGTCCCCATGCAAGAAGGCAGATTTAACATCCATTTGATGGACTTCCCATTTTAAAGAGGTAGAAAGGGAAAGAACAAGGCGGATAGAGTTCATTTTGGCAACAGGGGAGAAGGTTTCAGTGTAGTCAATGCCTTCAACCTGTGAAAAGCCCTTAGCAACAAGACGAGCTTTATGTTTATCAACTTTCCCATCTGGTCCATACTTGGTTCTGTAAACCCATTTACATCTAACAAGTTTGCGTCCCTTTGGTAGAGGAACAAGATCCCATGTATCATTTGTCAACAATGAATGATATTCTTCATTCATAGCTGCTTCCCAATGTGGATGGCCTGAAGCTTCTGCAAAAGTGTGAGGATCATGATTTACTGGAGCTTGAGCCACTAAAGAAGAGGCTCTTTCAAACTGAGAACGTGTACGTCGCTGATCTGTAGGATCACCGGAAAGATCACATGCTGCATCCCGAGTAGCATGGACCCATCTTGGAAGTTGAGGATCCTGAGAAGGTGGGGGAGGATTATCATCCTCACTTTCATCATCTGAAGAAGAAATGTTTTCAAAAGTAGAAGAGATAGGAAGAGGTGGCACATCCGCCGGACTAGGCTCACAGGCCGATTTATTTTCATCAAATTTTACATCTCTTCTAATGATAACATTTTTGGACTTAAATGGAATAAGTCTATAACCTTTTACATCTTCAGAATATCCAAAAAAAGTACATTTCTCACTCTTAGGTTCTAAAGCTTTATGCTTTTCATCTGGAATATGGGCCCATGCTTCACTTCCAAAAACACGAAAGTGACTTACATCTGGTTTAATGGAACTCCAAGCTTCTTCTGGAGTGATATTCTTTAGAACCTTAGTAGGAGTACGATTTATTATATAATTTGCACAATTAATTGCTTCGGCCCAAAAACTAAGACTGAGTCCTTTAGATTGCAGCATACAATTAGCCATTTCCTTTAAGGTGCGATTTTTCCTTTCAGCTACACCATTTTGTTGTGGAGTGTATGGAACAGTATGTTGCATTTGAATTCCATTTTCGGTGCAAAATTTGATGAATGTGATTTTAACATATTCTCCACCATTATCAGTTCTTAGCTTAAGAATTTGATGTCCAGATTGTTTTTCAACAAAGGCTTTGAAGGCCAAAAAGGTGTTAAATACTTCGCTCTTGAGTTTTAAGAAGTATACCCAAGTGCGTATGGAGAAATCATCAATGAAAGTTAAGAAATACTTGCAACCAGAGAATGAAGCAACAGGAAGTGGACCACATAAATCACTGTGCACAAGCTGTAAAGGGGCTGAGGCATGCCAAGAGGCACGTTTTTCAAAACTGTCCCGATGATGTTTTCCGAGTACACATCCGGAACAAACACCATCTCTGCAAGATACCATAGGAAGAACTGTCGCCATATTTTCTTTACATAGATGCTGAAGGTAGCAATAGTTTAAGTGACCAAATCGCTCATGCCAAAGTTTGCTCACTTCATCATTATGAGCAACAAATACTGAGGGAATATTTGATGACCCAAAGTTGTGAAACTTATACAACCTTGTGGAATCATCAGCAATACCAGTAGCTAGAATCTGTTTAGGATCTCTCAGATCCTTGATTACAACATCATGAGGTGAAAATTCAACAATTTTACCTTCACCTGAATGAGTTATCTGATATACAGATAGAAGGTTGCAGGATAAGGTTGGAACACATAATACATCATTAAACCTACCATTGTCTAGATGAACAGTTCCAGTCCCTACAACATTAAGAGATCTATCATCACCAACATATATATTTTTGGTGTTACAATCATTTAAAGAAGAAAACATCGCTTGGTTTTTGGCCATGTGATAAGAGGCTCCAGAATCAATGAGCCACTCATGAGAATGAGAAGAAGAAGATACATTTAATGCATAACCAGACTGAGATGATTGACAACGACATGCAGAAAGTGCCATTCCTAAAGTTGAAGTTGAAGTATGCTCCACATGGATGTTATGTTTCTTCATTGCGGCTTCCAAGGCTTCCATCTTCATAACGCATTTAGATTCTAAGTGGCCATCTCGATTACAAAAGTTACAATGTCTATCGGTCTTCTTCCATTTGTTTTTATTGGTCTTATCATTTTGTTGAAATGATCTTTCAGTTTGAGGTTGAGTTTGCTTAGGACCCTTGTTTGGTTTAGGACCATTCTTTTTAGGATAGGACTTCTTAGGATTCTTTGAATTTGGTTGCTGCTGGGCGGCTAATGCTTTCTTGGAAGAGTTTCCAAGATTAAGAAGACCAAGGTGTAAGAGTTTTTCTTGTTCTCTTATTAAAGAATCACAAAAAGAGTCAAAGGAAGGGGCCTTGTAGTCTTTTCCTTGACAAATGAAAGCTTCCCTTGTAGAATGGAAGGTGGAAACAAATACAGAGTAGGCTGGTCCCAACTTAGTAAGGATGGAATAAATAAGGTTACTATATTCTTTCTTAACCTTAACACCTTCCAAGAGATATCTAAGGGTCTTGAATTTGGACAAGAAATCTTCAATGCAAGAAAAATTATTAGGATCCAATGTAAGCAACTCATTTTCAAGTTGATGGGCTCTAATTTCATTTTTAATCCCAAAAACTTTAGTGATTTGTTCCAATGCTTCATGAGGAGTATCAAGTTCTGCAATATGGAATCTAAGATCAGGAGAAATAGACATCCCTATCAAACCACGTGCTTGATCTTGTCTATTTTCCCATTTTGCAGCCTTGTCTTCATCTTTTGGTTTCTTCTCTTGGTCTGTGGCGAGTCTGTAGAGACCTTTACTTCTAAGTAAATCTTCCATGTAGGATATCCATTGGAAGTAGTTAGTGCTGTCAAGAATGACTTGGCATGGACTTTCCATTTTTTTTTTAAAACTGAAGCTGAAGATGTTGAAAGTAAGTGTTCCAATGGATAGATCTCGAAAAATTAGGCTGTTTTAACAAAAACGGCTCTGAAAAAGGCTTCCGGATGAAGAAGTTATGGCTTTTGAAAAAAAATTTGTTGAAGTTGCCGGCAAAGTGCGCGAATGTGCGGAAATGAAAAAATTCGCCCCCACAAAATGGAGACCTGAACCCAAGACCTCTACTCTCTTAAAATAGCTTTGAACCAATTGATCTATACAAAAAATTTGAGAGAGAGAGAGAGAGAGAGAGAGAGGGGGGGGCCTTGGTTTGCGTGCTTGCCTTGAGAAAGCTCTTTTTCCCTACAAAACACAAAACACAAAACCCAACATGGACATGCAAAGAAAACGAACCTTATGGCTCGAAGTTAGCTTTAGCCAAAAAACTAGATATTTTTAAAAAATGAACCTTGCGGCTCAAAGTTAGCTTTAGCCGAAAAACTAAATATTTTTCTCAATGTTTCTGATTTTTCGAGATCACACTAAGGTGCAGGGAAAAGAGCATACGCATGAGAAAAATCCTTCCTCTCTGTTTCTGATTTGCCCAGATCGCACAGAGTCGCAGGGCAAAGAGCATACACAGAAATGAAAGGTATAGATCCGGTTAAAAAAAAGTTAAATAAACCGAAACCGAAATAAGCAGAGAGAAAATAACAGTAAACTGCAAATAAAGACTGTATACCTCCAGATCTAAAAATGACGCAGCTAGGGCTATCGGAAACCTTTTCGCGTGAAACGAAAAGGGTTCCTCACTGGAACAGATGCTCCGAACACAAAAAAGCAGTCCTCTCAGCCTGAAAGCAGTCAGAAACAACAGATCTAGGAAACAGCAGTCAGATGCAGTTCTACCGGCTTCAGATTTGGATCACCAACGGACGCGGCCCTCGAATAGCTCTGATACCATGTAGGAACTTACCCTGTAAATTCCTACATTTTCCTTCATTTTCCTCCTCACATGCAACCTGTGACCTTTCACCTCCTTTTTCTCCTAATTTCCATTATTTTTCTTCATTTCCCTTCTCACATGCAACTTGTGACCTTTCACCTCTTTTTTCTCCTAATTTCCATTATTTTCCTTCATTTTCCTCCTCACATGCAACTTGTGACCTTTCACCTCCTCTTTCTCCTAATTTCCATTATTCTCCTTCATTTTCCTCCTCACATGCAACTTGTGACCTTTCACCTTCTTTTTCTCCTAATTTCCATTACTTTCATAAATAAATGTCCCAAAATACCTTTTTGCCTCTTTAATTCCCTAGCCATTTTCTTTGCCAATTTCCTTAGCCATAAACAACTAAATGAACACACACTAGGATTTCCTACCCACCATCCAGCTTGGAATACATTTCCCATCATCCGTGGTATTTATATATTTTTACATGGAATTTTCAGCAGGGCTGCTACACCGGATCACTAGGACCTAAAGCGAGACTCCACCCTTAGGCTTTACCATGTATCTCGTCAAAATTGGTAAAGGGATTCCTGTGCCTTTGGGAATTTTCCTGAGACCACCTCTACCCCAGATTTCGGAACCATCTGGTAATTCAAAATCTCAAAACCGAGAAAACAATCCCATCACGCCATGGCTATTTTGGAAAAGGCAAGGCTAGGCTAAAAACCATTGTCATAACCTGACAAAACCATGCCACTGATAACAAGAGAAACATACACCAACATGCAAAGACATGCATGTCAAAACCAACTAGGAAATCACACACGCAATATGTTACTTGGAAGTATTCTTACTGAAGTTGCTTGATTATACTCTTCCTTGCTTGATCCTTGCTTTCCTTCCTTTCCTTTACTTTCTTTTTCATTCTTCACTCCAAAGCTAGAGTGCTCCAAGAAAACTCTATGTCCAAGAGTGAGATAGAGAGAATAATGAGAGAGCTCCAAAACTAAGCTAACAAAAGGTTACAAACTGATCCTCGAAAGCCTTTTTATCAGTGTTTCCTATATTTTCCTTCATATTCTTCCTCAAATGAAACTTGTGACCTTTCAACTTCCTTTTCTCCTATTTTCCCTTATTTTCATAAATAAATGTGCCGAAAATTCCTTTTTTCCTTTTTTAATGTCTTAGCGATTACCTTTGCCAATTTCCCTTAGCCATAAACACATCCAATGATGCCACTAGGATATATTTGCCCACCATTCAACTTGGAATACGTGTCCCTTAACCGTGGTCTCATTTTTCCTTTATTAACTTTTACTACATGAACTTTCAACCAATGGTTGTTACAGACAACTCCCCCTTGGGGAACACTATCCTCGGTGTTAAACCACACCAATACCTTAGCAAAAATTCTAAAAAGAAAACATACTGCTCATGGAGCTTTATAACTCAACTTGTTGCAGTATTTATAATGAATTACCTACTCAAAAGAAAAACATAATGACAACATGACAACATACAACATTCGAGAGCTTTATAACACAACTCATTATGGTATTTACGATAACCACATATATACATATGCACATTTTATAAACTATAAAATAAAAGGATACGTTGCCGATATCAATCAACAAGGGAATCCAGAGGCTCACACCACCACCCTCAAAAGTGGTACTAGAATTCGCTTCCTTCCCAGAAGTCCAGAATCCACTGCATAGTCGAAGATGCATATAATGCCCAACGCTATTATCCCACACCACTTGTCCTCTTAGTGAACAATTACCAGCTCATTTTTCTAGGGCACACTCCCAATGTGCATCTAATTCCATTTATCAACACTAATGACCGAAAAAATCCATCCACAAAATTCCCTTCTCTGCTACACAATCCCTTGGGATATCCGGTCACCCGCTTCCATGTAGTGACAAACCTTAAAATTTCCTCGACATACCCTATCCTGGTCGATCCATCCCTTGGCAATGCTTCCTCACATCAGAAGGTCAAATAACCAAGGAATATACCTGCCTCAAAACCACCATACCTATCATAGCATGTGATGAGCCCCAATTTTTGGTACAATTTGGGCTCATATTGGCCTACTTACATTGTTCAACCATTCATCTTTTACCACTTATGCATTCATTTCTTAGTATATTCGTGTTGTTTGTAGGAAGAAGGGCAGACATTATATCTATGTGACTAATACATGATGGTTTCAGGTTTTTAGCATTAAAGAGAGCAAAAGACCACGTAAATGGAGACAAGGAGACATCAAAGGTGACATTGCGGGTTCATAGGGAGGTTTTCCATAGTCTTGATGACCCTCCTCGTGATTTTCACCTTAACTCCGAGCTCTAACAGCTCTCCCCACCGAGCTTAAAGGCAGCCAACACGTTCTACAGGATCAGCAGTTTTACAGCAGTTTGACTTTCAGTTGGACAGCCAAGCTCCACGAATGGAGGAAGCCAGCTTGATCTTCATTTTTTATAAATATGAAGGCCGTAGCCTTTGTTAGGAGCTTTTTGAACTTTTGGACTGATATTGTAATTTTTGGAGCATAGCTCGGTGTTTGTTTTTGTAAGCCAGTTTTGGCATGACATTAGACTTTTGATTATGAATAAAGGCAAGCAGATTTGGATCTGATTCTGAGCTTTTAAGGGAGCTATAGCTCTCAGGTTAGGGCCCAACCTGAGAGCAATAGATCTCCTCTTCTTTTAGTGTTATTTACCTTTCTTTCCAGCACTTTGTTTCCTTGTTTTGATATGCATTTCAAGAACATAGTTTGCTGATTTGATTTCTTTAATAAGATTGAGTAGGATTAGCTTATGGTTAAATTACTTTCAGCTGCTTAGATTCGGATAGGAGGTTTGTAATCCACTGGAGCTCCAAGAAAAGGTTGTTAGTGCCTCCACTGCCATCTCTGTTTAGGGATTGGAGTGCAGTCTATACCAACCACCAAAAAAACGCAGTCTTTTCTACTTTCATGCAAGCTGCAACATAGTCGGTTTAATCGTGGATCCTTCCATGCACTTTTGCTCTTGAGACATACTTCGTCATTGCAATTCCATGCATGAATTTTCTTCATGATTTACATCACTGTTTATCGATTTAATAGCACAGGTAGCACTGGTTAATGAATTCTCGTTTTTAGTGCAAGACATAAGTAATTTGTTTTATTTACACTGCTCCATATCATTCTACTGCCTTCTTCTTCTTCTTGACCTCTTCTCAAGCCACCTGCTCGACCTCTGTTCAGCTCGTTCACCTTCCAACTCTTCCATTGCCCACGTAGCTTCATCTTTTTGACCTTTCGTTGCTGCCATCCTTCTATCCACCAACCAACTCCGTGCACTCTTTCTCCATCCTGTTTCTCTGCCCCTGAGTCATCACAAGCTCCATCTCCACCTTACCTATCCACCCATACCGTTCAATCACTTCACCATCACCCAAACTTCCACTTACAGCACATCCTGTAGAAGTTAGCAGACTTCCTGTAGAATTCCTTAGTTTCCTGTAGGATCCCCTGCAGACATCCTGTAGAAGCCTGCAAACTTGGTTGCCGAGCATCTGAACGTTGTAGACTTCTGTGGACTGATGCTAGGGACCCTTTGGGACCTCTCCTAGCCATCCTGACCTTCCCAAGCTTTCTCTCCCTTCGCACCACCTCTGCACAGCCAAACCCTAATAAGAAACAAATTCATAATCACTCCATCCACTTAAGCAAAAATACAAAAACAATGTTCTTTTTCATAGAAGTAGTTTGAGTTCATGCATTTCACATCATTAGAAGTAATGGCATCATTTGTAGACATTTGCACTCTCACTATTGCACCATAGAGGTTAAACTAGTCAGATTAGGGTTTACTAGGGTTTCCATGCTTTGGTTGGCTTTCAGTTCATTTTTGCAAAGTAGATCAATTTCCCTTGAGATAGCCTTCGTCCATCATTTAGAAAGCTTCTTCTGAGAGCATATAGAAGTTGGCTTGAGCCCTAGCGGACTTGTGCCAGCTGACCAAGTGACAGCTGCGACAAGAGCTAGTACTTGTGCATACAGCACCATCGCTTCCAAGTTTGTACGAACTACCTGGTTGATAAAATTAGAGATAGGAAGCCCCAGGAGTTGTAGCATTATTGCTACAATACTGGGGCCCACCAGCATGCTCATGGAAATCAATGGACACTATTTTGTACTTGTGTCCCACAATGGCCTTGCTCCTGAATTAGTTTACCAACATACTGCTGCCTCTTCTAATTCCTTTTGATGTTGCTGCTAATCATGGAAAAGTTTAGGGATGAATTTTCACCCTTGGGCTAATTTAAGGGGTTTTATATCTGTATTGGGCGAATATTTTGTATCATAGTACATTGTTACAAATCGCGACAAATTTATTTTATAATAAAATTAGGTATGGAGATTAGCCCACCTTATTGAGGGTAAAAAAAGTAAATTTAGCCCTTGAAATTAGGAGTTACAATCTTCCATTCGCCCTCATTTTCAAGAAAATGTATTTATGATAGTTATAAATAAAAATATAAATATAGTGGAGGTATGGTAAATAAATAAAAGCTCTTTTTATACTTACTCCAAAGGTATGGTAAATAAATAAAAATACAAATAAACTAGAGGTATGGTAAATAAATAAAACCTATTTTTATATTTAGTCCATAACCCTATTTCTATTTAAGAAGGCTCAAAAACGAGATTTGATTTAAGTGAATCCTATGGGCCAAATACCATATTTATAAAAGAGATATGGTAAATTAATAAAAATATAAATAAATGAGAGGTATGGTAAATAAATAAAACACTTTTTTTATATTTACTCCATATGTCACCTTATTTATGAACACGCAAGCTTGTAAATAAATAAAAATATAAATAAAGTGGAGGTATGGTAAATAAATAAAACCTCTTTTTATATTTAGTCCATAACCCTCTTTCTATTTAAGAAGGCTCAAAAAAGAGGTTTTATTTAATTGAATCCTATGGGCCAAATACCATATTTATAAAAGAGGTATGGTAAATTAATAAAAATATAAATAAACGAAAGGTATGGTAAATAAATAAAACATTTTTTATATTTACTCCATAAGACACCTTGTATTTACAAACACTCAAAAATGTGTTATATTTAGGTGAAGCCTATGGGCCAAATTATTATTAATACCATGCAAAAAAACATTATTAACCCTAATATTAGTATTAATAAAAATAAAGATGGCACATGGTATTGACCCATGGTAATACCAGGGTATTCATGTGAGCATAGACTATTTAAAAGGGAAATTCTATCAGCTTAAATCCATCTTAATTTCGAGTCTACCAAGTGCTTGTCCTAAAAGGTGGAGATTGTGTACAAAAATGAAATTAATCAACATGTTACAACGCTATTAAAAATGGTATGAAGGTGGTGAATTATGCTAATAAGAAATTTAGATTGGGAGAGACGTAATTAAATTTTATTATTTAATTGAAGATTTCCAATTAAAATAATAATAAATTTACATTTATATATTTATATATTGATTGGAAGGCTTACTACGGTCACTTCTATCCATTAGATCCCCTTCAGGCCTTTGGGATACCTACTACTTCATTATATTATATAGTTGGGGCTTGCTACTTGTTAGTGTGTTGGGGTAAACAAACTTGATGTGTTTTTGTTTTACCTTGTAGTTGGAGTCTATGGAATAAGAAAGAAATTTGATAGCTTGGCAAAAGTGGTAGCTTGACAAAAGTGGTAGAGAAAACATTAATCTTTCCTACCATGGCAAACATGGCCACTAAAACATGCAACATTGTTTGTAGGAGGTGAAAATTATGTTTCTTTTTTCCAAACATGTATGTTAGTATATTATAGTTTAATGAATATGTTTTATTATTATCATATATGGTTTCATACTTTAACAAAACATTTGCTAAGACTTCACAGTGTTTTATTATTTAGTGAAAGATTTTCTAGGATCTTACAAGATTTTATAATTCAGTGAAAGATTCGCCATGACGTTACAAGATAATATAATCTGGTGAGATATTCGCCAAAAAATATATATACATATTATATTAGTGATAAAATCGCCTCACATTTTTCCTATGTATCATGGGGATTCACGCATTTATTATACATATAAATTTAGGGTGGTTCTTAAAATTTTCCCTGCTGCTAATGCTTGCCATTCATGATTTCCTGTACCAAGCGAAAAATTTCCATTAGATTAAAATAAATTGAAATAACTTAAAGTCATACCTTATTAGTGGCATATCAATAAGGTACACTTGCAATTCTATTTACTTCCTCTCAAAACAAGTCAAACTAACATCTTTGATCAAATCATCATGTATAAACATATCACATCAGGTTATCTCAAAATATAACCACCACAGATCAATATCATAAATCACATGTACCCATCATAAACTAGAATCATAGATCACATGTAATCATCATAGACCATAATCATAAATCACATGCATAATAAAACTGAAATAAAATATAGATACTTATCCTTTAATCAATCATTAGCTTCTAATTTTGTCCTTATTCCGTACGCATACTAGATCAGTTGCCACACCTGACAAACATCCAATGCCTTCTCCTCAACCATGTGCACATACACATAGTGGGCATCCCACAAAACATACAACACCATGCAATACATGCAACTACACTTGACATACCACACAAACACCTACACTCAGTGTACAACAAAACACAATACATACTCCTACATATTGTGTACACCAAAACATAATTCATACACCTACACTCAACATAAAACATGTTACATGTACGTACACAAAGTACACCACAACGGATACACATGTCAGGATACCATGACTACACATTGCACATACATAGTATCGCATGCCCGCAACACAACATGTATGCCATGCACACAATACCATATGTACAACATGTACACAATATCACCTGTACACATGACCACCTACATGACATGTGCACAACATCACATCTACACAACACCACCTACACAATGTGTAGACAACGACACTTGTACACTGCACCATATGTATAACGTGTACACAATACCACATGTACACAGTACCAGATGCATGACGTGTAGACTACACCACATGTACATAGTGCCACATGAATGACATGTACCCAACACCACATGCACACAATGCCACTTGTACAACATGTACACAACACCACTTGCACAAACACCACTTGTAAAATCTTTCAAAAAACACCATATGTACATAACACCACATTTACAACATGCACGCAACACCACATGTACATAGCACTGCATATCCAACATGTACAGAGTATCATATGTACACATCATTGCATATCCAACATGTTCACAACACCATATACATATAACACCACATATCCAACATGTTCATAGCACCATCTATACGTAGCCATGTGTATGCAATATGCACACAACACCATATATACAAGATGAATCCAACATGATATTTACACCATACTACATATACAACATTACACATCATCATATATACAATCACTAAATATATGACATGCAAAACATATACACAATAATATCATTGTACATCCAAGACCACACTGCCTCTACCAAGCAACCTTTCTTCCAGTGTCTCTCTTCCATCCATGCTTTTCCTAGCATGCCATGGATCATGTTATTTTCATTTCGCTGATGCATCTCTCGGCATTAGTCTATTCATAACATAAACATAGACATAGTCACATAATATCAATTCATATCCACATGATACTGATCTGAAAGACTTGTTAGAAGACTCTTCCCACTTGATTCGTCATGAACCAAGAATCTTTTCATGCCATTCACTTGCATAAGCAATCATTCCTCCACAATAATGATTCCTAATGACCCTGTTAGACAATAACATACATATATACATATAAAATTATAAATATTATCATTAAACAATCATGATCATGTCAGATAATGACATACATACATACATGTATACGTATACACATCAACATAAAACAATCATGATCCCTGATGACCCTGTTAGATAACAACATAAATACATACATATATGCATGTAAAAATTAACATAAAGAAATCATGATCACAACATAATTACTAGATATCATAAGGCCAAGGTTTAGAGAACTTCCTTTATTCATGCAAAACATGCACACATTGAGAAAAATTGTTCCCAAGATAGCCAAGGCATATGACACATGAAATATATTCACTTTACCTTTCATGATTACTTTTCTCATGACTATCCTGCCATCGTCCATTTACACCAATGGACCCAACCAATCCAACTAGCTTTCATACGCTTGCCTTCAGTTGCCCTTATACATGCACTGAGCTTCATCTAGGCCTTACATCACCTGTTGGGTACCACAAAACTCTCCTCGAACTCCATTAACTTTCTTCTTTCCCAGACCAATTCCCAAGACTCAAAACATAAAAGGAAATACAAGAAATGAATAAGAAGAAAAACATGAAAATCAATAAAAATACAACTCCGCAAACAAAGTGGGAAGGCCTTGCACCATACATAAACAAAACTGCAAATAAATCTCAACAAATCACAAAATACCAAAAGCATAAGACTGGAAACAAGCACCATGTCTCAATTCCCATGGTTCCCAGTGCCCCCAAGTGAAAGCTAAACCTTAGCCTTCTTTAATATTCAATGGAAATCTCTTTTTCCATGCAATCCCCCACATCATACTGCCATAACCACATAACTATCAGTGCACAAGTAAACATAAAAAAATACTAGTTACCTTACCTTGTCATACTAATGCCAAGCATGTTACCTTACAACTGCTCACACATGTCAACCACATGTTCCAAATATCAAGACAATCATATATATCAATTTGAAATCATCCTTTACCAAGACTACCAATCATGTCATAATCCATAGTCAATTCATATTCATCAATCATAATACATAATGTTACACGCAAGTACATATCAGTTGTCTTAACACATATGTGTTTATACAACCATCTTAAAACAAGATCATTTTCTCATGCATCTTACATACACATAGTCATATTATGAAATTCATCAAACATTCAACCAACTTGAAAATATACCATGTTAAATAAATCAACTGGATGACATAATCAAATACTCAAACACCAAATATATGACATAATAAAATAGTCAAGCACCAAATATATGACATAAGAATTCTAATACCTTAATGTATCTCAGGGGAGGCTATTTTGTCTACAAAATCAATCTAGTTAACACGATATAACTTCACAACACATAAGCTCAAACACAAATAAGATCATGATATCCATAATAGTAACTAACTAACATGTTCACATCATAAACTCATAAACATTTGTCATTCATGCATAACAATAACATATGTACGATCAGTCTAGATTAGTACAACACAATGTCACAAATAGGTCGACTCATACTTGAATGTCATAACCCTAACCATCTGCACAGGCCACTCCAATTTAGTATGATACATGTAACATCAAGATTTTAATGTAATAACTCTAATAATCAAGTTACTAAGATATAACAACGACAAGTTATATATCATGCTCATCAACAACATATAACCTAATCATCAAGCTAGCTATCATATAACAACAACAAGTTAACCTATAACATACTCATCAACAACATATAACCTAATCATCAAGTTATCTAACATAAAACAACAATAAAAATGCATACAACCACATGTTACTATCATTCATGACTATCTAACACATGTGCATATGACTACACTAATCAACTAACATCTATCATGCATGTAACCATAACATCAATAAAATGAAAGGTATACACATAACCATAATGCATGTAAAAATCCTTCACCTACATAGCTTCATGCCCAACATACAAACCTATATGATGACATGCTCTTGCCTCAAGGTCCAATGCTGCAACTTCACTTTAATGATCTGCATCTCCTACCTCTATTTCAACCAATACATTAGCATCATATCATACCAATATCATTAGGATGACCTAATTGCATACAAAAACCTCATGGAAAACAACCTTCACCATGAAAATGCAATCATAACAACATATAGACACTGACATGCATAACGAATGGATATACAACTATACACTCGTGATGACACATCCCACAAAAAAATCATCAACCTTCACATGGTGACATCACTACAACCATGATCAACACCATGTAAATGCAACAAGCACATGGTCTTACAACACAATAACACATATGCAACTGACATGAATGCATGACCAACGCATAACCCATCCAGTCTGAGCGATGAACCATGCTCTCATACCACTCTCTAAAGAACTCCTCCCACATTTACCCAAATATCAGGCTAACCAAGGTAAGCATGTGACAAGAAGTTACCATGATATGATTAGAATCCATATGTGTCAGTTAAGGAAGTGGAATCGACGGAAACACGCCATACCAAACCTTTTGCGCCTACTATAGGAATCCCAAAACGCATCCCAATCATTCCCCTTTCCAAACCCTGTGTCCCATTGATATTTTAGACCACTAAACCCTTGGACACTCCCTTGATATGGGAAAGGGTGTGCCTAAGGACCTGTGGATGCATGCACAACATGGGTATGCCAACTTCCAAGGACTTTCCTGCTCAGACCTATTCTTACATCCCCAGGATTTGAGCCACTTTTCAGTCTGAGAGCCCAGGTCACTACCTAGAACTCAATGAAACTTTCAGAATCCATAAATTACATTATGACAAGACTTACGAATCAAAACTGACTCTAAGACTAGGCCTGACCATCCCCAACTGAGACTGGCATTCTGTCAAACACTTGACATCAATGAAATCTACAGGAAATGAATACAAGACAGAGCATAAATGATTGATAATTCATATGAGACTTGAAAAGAAGTATCACCAACCTCTTTGTTTAACTGTTTTGACATCAATTAGGTCTTGCATACATTATCCTTTTAGTTACAAGTAAATATATGAAATAACCATGACAATAACCAGTCATATAACCATGCTTATAACCAAAATTACACCATGTAAATAACAATGAAATAATAGCCATTAAAGCCACATATTAAAAAGTACCAAAGCAAGAGAACTTGGCTTTTATTAAACATAGGAAAAGCTGACTAGGTTCGGGACTTCCATGTACCACACTACCATAGACATGGCTGAACCAAAACTTCCTTTCAGTCGATCGCCCTCGTGCCATAGTTCCATGCATGAATGTGGGATATCATGGATAAGACAAACCAAGAAACAACTAAAGGAATCCAGAGATTAGGGGAATTTTGAGGTCTAAAATGGGCCTCTTAAGGAAATTGTAAAATAATAGTGGAAATAATAAAATAAGATTAGATTACATCATCAAATTTTAGAGGGAGAAAAGAAAAAACTATTTTTTCAACTCATATTTTCAACTTATCTCTTTATGGGTTTACTCAAATTTCAAGTGGAAACACCCGTTGGATGCATACTTTGATTCCTCATCCAAGGAGTACCCATGTTGCATACTTTAGATGGACCCCACTACATGAAAAATGACAAATACTTGAAAAACATAATTGCAATCACGTTTTTTCATGTATTTCATATTTTTCACGTAACAAGGTCCATCGAAAGTATGCAACATGGGTACTCCTTGGATGAAGAATTAAAATTTTCATCCAACAAGTACTTCCGCTCGAAATTTGTGTAAAACCTTAGGGAGAAAAGTTGAAATTACGAGTTGAAAAAGAAATTTTATTATTGTATTAATTTTTAATGTTTTTACTTTTTTACTCCAAAAATGGTGAATCATCCCCCATGGTTGATATCATCATCTTAAATCCTATTGGTTCTTATAAAGTTTATTTTGGCTGTACAATTTTCTTAGGAGGCCCATTTTAGACCTCAAAATTCCCCTAATGGGTTAAACCACCTCCACCCTCACTAGACCATGATCTCACCAAAACCGGCACCGAGATCAAAAAACGAAACTGAGCTTGGAATGCCTTTGGACTCCATCACTATCCATGAGAAATTTTCCGTCTCCTTGTCTCTTAGGCTTTACCACAATCTACAGCGGATCACTAGGCCATAAATTGAGACACCAGTCTCTTAGGCTTTACTATAATCCACATTGGACCACTAGGCCCTAAACCGAGACTCCACCCTCAAGCTTTACCATGTATCCTGCCAAAGCCAGTCAAGGGATTCCTAGGCCTTTGGGAATTTTCCTATGACCACCTCCTCCCAAAATTCTGAAACCATCCATAAATTCCAAAGCTCAAAACTAAGAAAACAATCTCATCACACCATGGCTATCCAGAAAAAGGCAAGGCTATGCTGAAAACCATTGTCACAACCCAATAAAATCATGCCACCAAAAGGAAGAGAACCATACACCAACATGCAAAGCCATTCATGTCAAAATCAGCTAGGAAATCACACATGCAATATGTTTCTTTTGTAGTGCCTACAACCACCCTCCAAAATTTTGCCTTAGTTTCGTTTTAAAGCCTCCCTATCAACTATACTTAGCAGCATGTCTTGCACTATCCAAGTACATAGGCTTTAGTTGAGTTTCAGTGTGTTACTAGCCTATGTTGTTCAACTTGTTTACCTCCCACCCGTAGGTTGACATTCCAGACTTAGCCATTTTATCGTTGTGGTGTTTGCCTACAAAATTGTGTAATTTTGGAGGGGAACCAACCTTCCCTCCAAAAATTGCATAATCCAGCTAGGCTGCCTGCTGGGATCCAAAAATGCGCAATCTAGTCAGGAAATCTTCCCTCTAAAAAATGTGCAATTCATCCCAACACTGGGCTTCATCTTAGAAAATGTGCAATTTTGACTGACAACCATGGCTTCAATCTAGAAATTGCGCAATGCATGAGGGACAACAAATCTTGCTCAACCCATAAACTATGCAAATTTCATCCCCAGGCTTGCAGACTGTTGCATGTGCTCCTAGGTTGACTACTTCCCTCCAGGACTGAGAAATCTAGATTTGCATGCATGGGATTTTTTTCCCAAAAAAGAAAAATTGAAAAATAAAAAGGCATCCCTAGATTTTAGGGATCTATTTTTAGCAACTAGAGGTTACATGCAAAATTCGTTTTAGAAACCTCTCACCAAGTGTCACTTTTTACTAGATTTGTGGCATTTGTTGGATTGTGTTATATTCTTTCCACGACTAGCCCACGTACCTAACCGGGGGGGAGCATCCCCTTCGTTGTGCTGATTGTGTAGCAGGGGGGATCATAGGGAGTTTGAGGTGTACCCATAACCCCAATTTATGGGGTCCAGGGCAGTGCCCCAACAAATTTTGGTTTTGGACCCTGTGTGAGGTTGGGCAGACCCACCTATGGTTTTGTGCATGATTTTCACACATGCTTATTGGACGCGATGGTTTTCGGTCCATGGTATTGGGCACGATAATTTTCAGTCCATGGTATTGGATGCTTCGGCATGTATAAATATGTAGTATAACATTGAAAGGAACATAATGAAAAATCAAGCTAGTAGTCCGGTTTTGGGATCCAGGGGAAATCTCTGTGTATATGTGTTTTATGTGTTATGCTCTCACATTATTTATTTTCTATGTTTCAAAATTTGTATGCAGGTAATTTCTGTACGGGGTTAAGACCTACATTTGGTATCTGAGAAATTTTGGCTTCAAGGGGATGCCTTTGTTGCTGATGGGTTTCACTCGGGCCTGTGGTAGACCCTGTTTAGTGGGAGATCTAAGAGATCGATTCTAGTGGTGAAAGAAGATGTCAAGCAGTGGAAAGATAGAGATCGAGAAATTTAATGGTCAAAGTTTTGAGTTGTGGAAACTCAAGATGGAAGATTACTTGGTGGATAAATATTAGTGGATCGCGGTAGATCTAGGTACTAAACCAATGGGAATGTTCGATGAAGAATGGAAAAAGTTGGATCGAAAGGCAAAGAGCACAATACGATTGTGTGTCTCAGATTCAGTATTGCTGAATGTATCAGGGGAAGCTACAGTAAAGGCTTTGTGGGACAAGTTAGGGACTTTGTACCAATCTAAGTCTCTGGTGAATAAACTGTTCTTGCGGAAAAAGCTATATAACCTGAGGATGAAAGAGGGAGACTCAGGGACAGAGCATCTGAACGCATTTAATACTATGGTAAGTTAGTTAGAATCTGTTGATATTAAAATTTCAGATGAAGATAAGTGCATCAGTTTATTGTATTCTCTACCAGATTCGTGGGATAGTCTAGCTATTGCCATAGGTAGCAATGCAACTGCCTTGTAGTCTGATGAAATAGTCTCATCCTTGCTGACGGAGGAGATGAGATGGAAAAACATGGAGAGCCAGAATGGTGATGCCTTGTTTGTACGAGGTTGGTCCCAGAACAGAAAAAAATAAAAATAAGTCATCGAGTGGGAGATCTAAATCTAGAGGGAGATCTAAATCTCCAGGAAAACCTGTAAAGGTGGTGTGCTGGAAATGCAGAAAGGAAGGGCACTACAAAAGGGACTGTAAATCTAAAGCTCCTAACAAAAGAAATGGATCTGATGATGCTCCTTTTGTAGAGGTGAAAACCAGCTCAGATGAAGGTGATGATGTGTACTTGGCTTCTTCAAGTACACATGTAGATCATGAGGCATGGTTGATTGACTCAGGTGCATCCTTTCACTTCACTCCCCATAGAGAGTGTTTCTGTGAGTATGAGAAATATGATGGTGGTGATGTCTTCTTGGGGGATGACAGGAAGGCTAGAATCACTGGTCGTGGAAAAGTAAAGTTGAAGCTGTAAGATGGAAGGATTAGAACACTTCCGGGTGTTCTGCATATTCTTGCATTGGCCAGAAATCTGATTTCTGTAAGCAAGTTGGATGATGTAGATGTAAAAACAGTGTTCGAGAAGGATACATGCAAAATGGTTTGGGGAGCACTTGTATTGATGCGGGGAGTTCGAATTGGAACTCTATACAAGTTGCAAGGTAGCACTGTTATTGATGGGTGCAATAGTTCTGTGGTTCCTGAAAGTGGAGTGTAAAATCTAGTGGTCTTTGGAGAGAAGACCATGTTGTGGCATCAAAGGCTTGGACATATTGGAGAGAAGGGCCTTCGAATACTTCATGGTAAAGGTATGGTAGAAGGTATGAGTAATAGCTCTCTGGATTTTGATTTCTATGAAAATTGTGTATATGGGAAGCAGAATCGAGTGAGTCTCCCCTCTGGTAGTAAGAGGGTGAAATAGATATTAGAACTTGTGCACAATGATATGTTTGGACCTGTGAAGGTTCCATCACTGGGTAAGTCTGTGTACTATGTATCATTTAAATATGACTTCTCATGGAATACATGGATATATTTCCTTAAGAAGAAATCTGAAGTCTTTGACATGTTTAAAGAATTCAAGACTCTGGTGGAAAACCAGACAGAGAAGAAGATAAAGGTGTTGAGGATAGATAACAGTGGAGAGTTTTGCAGTAAGGAATTTGAAGAATTCTGTAAGAAGTGTGGTATAGCATGGCATAAGACTACTCCATATACACCTCAACAAAATGGATTTGCATAAAGAATGAATAAGACGTTGATGGAAAGGGCAAGAAGCGTGCTCAGGGGTGCCGGGTTAGGACAGGAATTCTGGGCAGAGGTGGTGTATACTGCATGTTACTTGGTCAACAAGTCACCTTCATCAACATTGGAGGATAAGACCCCACAAGAGGTATGGACTGGTAAGAAACCCTCTCTTTCACATCTGAGGGTATTTGGATGTGATGCATATGTACATGTTCCAAAGGAGAAATGAACCAAGTTGGATAGTAAATATGAAAATTGCATCTTTATTGGGTATAAGGATGGTTTAAAGGGTTATAAGCTTTGGAACCTAGTCACACGGAAGGTTGTGTACAACTGAGATGTGGTGTTCAAAGAGGTAAAAGATGTTATTAAACATGAAGTCCAACCAAAGGAACCTGAGAAGATAGAGTTTGAGCTTAAGGAGGGAGAATCAGAGTCTAGAGTAGAGGAGGAATCAGAAGATGAAGAGCCAAAAACTCCGGGTGTGAGAAGATCAGTTCGAGAAAGAAGGTAGCCAGAAAGGTATAGTCCATCTACTTTCTATTCAAATTTTGCATTGTCTGTTACTAATGATTATCCAAGAACTATGAAGGAAGCAGTGGATTTAGAGGATGGAAAACTTTGGAAAGAGGCCATGGTTGATGAAATGGTATCTTTGCACAAAAATGAGGCTTTGGATCTGGTGGAGTTTCCAGCTGGAAGGAAACCCATTGGCAGCAAATGGGTGTTCAAGAAGAAGACAAATGCAGAAGGAAAAGTGGAGAAATACAAAGCTCGGTTGGTAGCAAAAGGTTATTCCCAGGTACCGGGAATTGATTTTGGTGATATTTTTTCTCCCGTTGCCAAGGTAACTTCTATTAGATTACTTTTATTTGTTGTTACTGCTTTTGATTTTGAGGTAGAATAGATGGATGTGAAGACAACTTTTCTTCATGGAGATCTAGAAGAGGAAATATACATGAAGCAACCTAAAGGCTTTGCAGTGAAGGATAAGAAAGAACTGGTATGCAAGTTAAAAAAGTCTCTGTATGGGTTAAAACAGTCACCAAGGATGTGATATCAAAAATTTGATACATTTATACGGGGACTTGGCTTCACTAGAAGCAAAGCATATCACTGTGTGTATTTTAAATTAATTGGTGACCGTGTTATTTATTTGGTTTTGTATGTGGATTATATGTTGCTAGTTGGAAATGATAAAGAAATTATCCAGGATTTGAAGACCCAATTGTCCTCCAAATTTGACATGAAAGAACTTGGTGCTGCAAACTATATTTTGGGCATGGAAATTAAAGGAGATCGGGCAAAGAGGAAGCTCTGGTTAAACCAGAGGAAGTATGTCAAGACAATACTGTAGAGGTTTAATATGTAGGATAGTAAACCGGTGAAGGTTCCTATTTCTGTAGGTGTGAGGTTATTTGTTTAACAATGTCCCAAGACACAAGAAGAGGAAGAGGACATGTCCCGTGTTCCATATGCAAGTGTAGTCGGTAGCCTGATGTATGCAATGGTCTATACTAGACCAAACATTACACATGCAGTGGGAGTATTGAGCAGGTTTATGTCAAAACCAGGGGAGGAGCACTAAACAACAGTCAAGCGGGTTTTCAAGTATTTGCGTGGCACTAGTGATTATGGTTTGTGCTACCAAGGAAGACAAAGATTGGACAGAGTGTTGGATATTCATGGCTTTGTCGATGTAGACTGGGCTGGAGATATGGATCAGAGAATATCTACAAGTCGGTATGTGTTTAACCTATTTGGAGGTGTAGTTAGTTGGATGAGTAAGAAACAATTTGTAGTGGCACTATCAACTACATAGGGAGAATACATGGCAGCCACTCATGCAAGCAAGGAAGCAGTTTGGTTGCAGAGATTGTGTTCAAGTATGGGGTTAGTACAAGAAGCTATAAGGATAGACTATGACAGCCAAAGTGAAATTTTCTTGGCAAAGAACCCTGCATATCATTCAAAGACAAAGCACATTGATGTTCAGTATCACTTAGTGAGGGATATGATAGAAGAAAAAAAGGTGTTGCTGGTAAAGGTGGACACTTTGAAGAATACTACAAATGCATTGACAAAATCTGTGAGCTTTGAGAAGTTCTCTTGGTGTAGAGAGACAATGGGTGTTTCAGGGTTGGAAAAATGACTAAGCTCTCTTGTGGCCCCCTGTGGAAGAAAACAACAAGTGGGAGAATGTTGGATTGTGTTATATTCTTTCCACAACTAGCCCACATAGTTAACAGGGGGGTTAGAGGGGGGTGGGCGGAGCACCCCCTTCGTTGCGTCGATTGTGTAGCGGGGGGGTCATAGGGAGTTTGAGGTGTGCCCGTAACCCTACTTTATGGGGTCCAGGGTGGCGCCCCAGAAGCTTTTGGTTTTAGACCCTATGTTAGGTTGGGCGGACCCACCTATGGTTTTGTGCATGATTTTCACACATGTTTTTTGGACGCGATGGTTTTCGGTCCATGGTATTGGATGCTTCGACATGTATAAATATGTATTATAACATTGAAAGGAACATACTGAAAAATCAAGATGGTAGTCCCGGTTTTGGGATCTAGGGGAAATCTTTGTGTATATGTGTTATGCTCTCGCATTGTTTATTTTCTGTGTTTCAAAATTTGTATGCAGGTAATTTCTGTATGGGGTTAAAACCTACAACATTCACATCATTAGCCTCGATATTATCAAAACATATTTATTCGACACTGCAAAGCTTATTCCTCAAATCGATCTTGGAGCTCTGACATCCCACATCACTTCTAGGAGCATTTGGCACATTCAACTCAGCTTTTTCTGGGTAAGTCTGTTTTTCATGTATTTTGTTGCTTTTTTGTCGCTTTTTGTATTTCACTTTGTGTGAATGATGTTTGGTTCATTTTTTTGAATGACCACTGTCATTTTAATGCATGTTAGCATCTAGAAGCATTGTTTCAAGTTTTTCATTACATCTCACTACTATTGCATGTATGACACTATTTCTGCACTAAAGGTCGTCATTGCGGTGACTCGCTTTACACAAATGCTTGCTTTCTCATTTTCTGAATCCTGCACTCACTATTTGCATGCATGATCATTCACTCTTGTTCACACTTAGATTCACCATGCATTAAGAACTTATTACATTTTAGTCGCCCGTCGATGGTTCTTGGTTGCCTTGGTCCAGACCTTGCCTTGCCCAGCTAGCAATGCACATTTTTTAGAGTGAAGGATTTTCCTTCCTCCCAAAAAATGTGCAAATCTAGCCTAGCACTAGCCTCCAAGATTTCTTTGTGAAATTCTGGCAGGCAGTGCCTTACTGGCCCTAGAAATTGCACAATGGAGTTTACTGAGTTTATATGTCCTTGCCGACTGAAATTGCGCATTGCACAATATTAGTCCTTAGAAAGCCAGGCTGGACTGTTCATTCCACATTTCCAACAGTTTTTCAACCTCCTAACATCCTAGAGTATGCCTTGCTTAGTTTTGACAGTCAGTCTCCTAGCCTATAGGTGAAAATTATGCAATCTTCCTAGTTAGTCACTTGGGTATGTTGCATGTCAGTCCTCAAAGTTGTTTTGGTTTTCAACTGACATATTTCTTGCCATGAGTGTTGCTATGTCTCGGAGTATCACAGGTGTTCTTCTATCTCTCAGCACTTTAGGTACAATGGCCTCCAAGAGAGTAGGGTCGAAGAACATCGTTGAAAGTGCAACTAGAGATGCAGTCAAACAATTGTCTATGAGCTTCCCTATCTACGAAGACACCAAGCTGTTCATAGGAAAATATATCAAGATGAAATGGTATGACATGAATGATACATTCTCAGACACATTGGAGGAAAATTTGGAAGACCATAGGGTCTATGTCAACATTCACAAGTTTGGCTTATACCATATTACATGCAGGAACCCCGTGTTTCCATGCACGGACATGATCCATTGGATTGTCTCGTATACTTACCCCAAGACAATGGTATTGAGTAGTGTTAGTGGAGCACAACTTGCTACCTTCAGAGAGAAGGACTTTTAGGAGAGGTATCACTTTCCATAGCCAGTGATCACAATGGAGAAACCCTTCAGCAGATCCAACAAAAGTGCAAACTCAAGAGATATCATGAAGATATGGGTGAAAGAGCTTGCCAAGTTCAGGACAACACCCAGCCATGTTTACAAGATGAATATACTATGGAAGGCATATCAGTACTTGGTTATCTTTACATGCCTCTTATATGGCCAAGAGAGCACAATGACCTTCCTATAGATTTGGGTGATCCCGTTGGATCAACTAGCTAGCGAAGGAAGACCTTGCAACTCATTTGGCATGATGGCTCTCGGGTTGAATGAATAGGTGACAAAAGCCCAAAATCTGCCCAAGGGTCACCAAGCAGAGACATACATGTCCACTTATATTCTGGATGTAGTCTATGCCTATCAGCAGTTCCTAGGCTTGAGTTGGGCATGGACACCTTCAGAAACCTTTGTCCACACTTATTGTAGATTGTTCTCCGAATGCAACTTCCGTGGAGTTATCATACAGTTGTTAGACCAATTTGTCACCCCGGTGTACAAAATGATATTTGAGTAGGATCCACCTTGCATGTTGCAGGAAATGATGGAGGCATTGGTCGACATAGAAGATTGGTATGACTCACCCCTTGGCATCTTCATACGGACGTACAATGCGGATAAGGCTCCACATGTTTTACCAAAGTTTTCCATGGACAAGCTCATCATGCAAGAGGTGTCATATCACATCTTGACAAGGTTGTTAGCGAGACTGCACATGAAGAAGAAGGCACCTTGGCCTGATCTTCCTTTTTGGATCGGGTTGTATGAGATACAGAATCTCAAGCAAGCTCAAGCTGAGACAATGGAATTCAAAAGAGTCACCTTTGGCACCAGAGGTTTCAATCCCTATGACCTGCATTTCTTAGTGAAGGACTACTATACGAGAGTGCAACATCCTTGGATCCACAGGGAATGTCATTGGCCTGAGGAGGACCCATGGAGATACTTCTATCACTTCTCCAGGCTCAATCAACTGGTTGACATAGCTATAGAGTGGTTAGCAAAGTAGAGGGAAGCAACATCTCAGAGAGTGGCCTCATCAGCAACAACAAAATGTAGCAGACTGGCATGTGACAAAGGAAAGAGAAAGGTTGTTAAGAACATAGAGGTTGAACAAAGCTGCAAGTTCAAAGAAGATCCACTTGTATTAAAAGTGGCTTTGGAGATTGAGGCTAAGAGGCGACAACGCAACAAGAGGATCGTGCAAAGGCTAAGAGAGAAATAAAGGATGGAGGAAATAAAAAAGGAGTTGCAGGACTTGAAGCAGCAACTCCAGGAAGAACAAGAGATGTGAAGAAGAGAGAAGGAAGTGCAACATAGACAAGTATAACAGGAGGCACAACATGCACATATTTATGAAATTGCGCCCATACAGGCTATGGATTCATTCAAGCAGCTAACACAATGCAGACAGGGTGAGTGGTCGCATGAGCGAGAGTTAGATCAAGAGATTGAATAGATGCTAGAGCAGATGGAAACGGATATGGTCTAGCCAATGTCAGTTCAGGATATTGACCTCATGCCTCAAAACCAAGAGGTGACCCCACTAACTTCACCAGATTTGGAGGTAGAGAAAGTCCCAAGCGATCAAGGAGACACATAAATCCTTGAAGAAAATCCAGAGGTGAAGATGCATAACATATCTTTCGATGAGTCACAACATAGTGTTGTGTAGTCAGGCAGAGTGCCTACTCTGGATGTCCACATATCTCTTACGTAGTTTGAAGAATGAGTGATCATATCTGATGTGCACAAGCATCCAGTATCATTGGCTGATGCTACCAGAGCATATGCCGAAGCCACCATCTCGAGTGTTATATTATTGATAGCTAAGAACGAGCATATGGATAAGGAGTTACAAGTGGCCAAGAAGGGAGGAGAACATGTTACATCATTCACTAGAGCAGAGTTGAAGAGAGCGATATTGGATGAAGTATCATCGCTCGAAACATTCATGGAGATGTTGTATTCCAGATTCATCATCGTGCATATGCCAGTTTTCCATTTCAATAGTTTCCAGCAGCTTTGTGCTAGGAAAGCACACATCTTGTCAAATATACACACTGTTTTCAATCGCATGCAAACATGGACAATGAGGTACAAAGGAGCCTTAGCTTCTCCACATTGCACCACTAGTATATCTCTTTGGAGGAGCAGGCAGAAGTGACTGTAACATTCTGTCAGGACTAGTGGTTGGTCATAGTTGTAGTATGATTGGATCTTTTACTTTCTTAATATAACAGAGCCAACACATTTCATGCATATGTTGTTATTGTAGTTCAACTATCTTGGTTACTCTAATGATATATGTAGTTGTTGTTTACGCATGTATGTATGCACTTTTTTGTATATGTTTGTATGAATCTTATCAAAATGTGTTGTTGGTATAACCATCACTTTGGTTCGTTGGCTAACCTACTTTCCAGCTTATGATGTCTTGTTGTTTGTGTGTTCCCTTTCAAGCTGCATGCTATCACAGGTTTTTAAGGGGCACACTCATTCCCCCATTCCATGTGTTAGAGCCATTCATGCACATTCCTTAACTTGTTGCATATGTCACACCCTTGCTACCAACAAGGACATCTTGCTCACCTCTACGGGAAACCATGGTCAAGGCGATATTGTACTACCTGACTGCTAGGACTCCTACACCAAACAGTCTGAGGTCTAGTTGGAACATCTGACTAGGAGATCCCATGACATGTTGGCGGGTCCAACACCATCAACATTTTTTGGTGCTAGGAGGGCCAGAGGAAAGCTGAGTCCTAAAATCTTGTTTTGAATCTTCGCACCTCTATCATGGATATCATTAGACTCCTCCCTCCACGATGTCTATCCAATGTTGAACCTGTCAACATCACGAGGGAGTTTCATGATCTCTTGTTGGAATTCATGTACAATGATTAAGGAAAAGTGGCCTGGCCTGAGTACTTAAATGACTTACTTACATTCCTTGAGGATGTAGATGAGTTTGATGAAGCCGAGGTCAACTTGCTACTTTCACACACACTTGGAGAATCCACACAACGATGGTACCACAACCTACCTCATGATTGCGTGTGCGCACTTAAGAAGTTCTGTCATCTAATTGAATCTACTTTCCATCATTTTGATCTTGAATCTCTTGAAAAAAATTGTTAAAACAAAGGAAGGCTCCGCATGAATCGCCTATGGATTTTTG
Source organism: Pinus tabuliformis (assembly GCA_031772625.1). NCBI lineage: Eukaryota > Viridiplantae > Streptophyta > Pinopsida > Pinales > Pinaceae > Pinus > Pinus tabuliformis. The sequence continues at coordinate 1,239,258,930 of CM062818.1, forward strand.
GCATCATTTCTGTGTATTTCAGTTTGAAGCTCCGAAAACCCAGATGAAATTTCAATATCTTTGGGATAGATTCGAATATTTCCTTCACGAATCATTCTATCCCAAGATGAAGTTGAAGTTAAAACCCCACTCAACATACTTCCGTGATGGAGTTGTGCAATCACAAGTAGACACAGTCGCTGTCACAGGTGACTGTCCACCTTCTCCTCATCAAACCGCTCCACCACCGTAGAGTGATGTGGTAGAGCATGCACACACATCTATTCAACTGTCACATCCTCCTAGCATCACTTCTCTCAATTTTCACGCATATTTGGTTGCGAAGCCCACAGGTTTTCACATGCATTTTTTACCTCAGGCTCCGTCTTCACGTTCTATTGATCCTCCAGATTGCACAATCTTGTGTTCTTTCATTCTAGATTCTACACTTGTAGTGAACAAGGATCAAGCCACCAATGGAGTTGGTGTTGCACAACCAACTTGCATTATCATTTATGATCAGTATGACTGGGAACCTAAACATCAACTTGTGGAAAAGGATGGTCTCCTTTTATCTACGCCTCCTCTGCTTTTTCCTAACATCTATGATGATTCTGTTATGTCTGATTTTCCTTGTGTAAATCCATCCACAGATGCACTCATTACTAATAATTTGTATAACACACTCGATGTTTGTCCCTCATTTGATAGTGGAGGGGAAAAATTATTCATTGAAAATCCACTTGATTTTTCATCTGCCTTTTCCGAAAATGCAGAGGGTGAACATTATTTCTTGTCATCTACCCCTTGGTTTGATTTATCTGATCATGAGGATGCCAATGAAATCATTGAATTTTCTGATCATAGTTGTCATGATCCATTTACTCCCGTATTCAATCACGATGATGATTCTATTGCTATTGATATTTCAAAGCCACCTATTTATGATGATCTATCTATCGATGAAATCGAAGTCCCATAGGCTGTCGAGGCAGTTTAGCCAGAGATGATGGTTATGTCAGGCCCTCATTATCCTGAGGTCGGTTTCACTTCTGATTAGGAATTTTTTGAAACAGCCAAGGTTCCTCATCACTCATCTGTATGCATTGAAGATCAATCCCACTCACATATTTCGCTTCCTCCACTCAATCTACATGATCTCATTGCTCATGCATTGGAGGAATCTTACATAGCAAGCACACTTGTACGATGCAAGTTGTCTATCTTTCTCACATTTACTTCCATGTCACAGTCAAGAGAGTTCATATGCTTAACATCTGCACGTAGTGTAGCACAACACCATGGTAAGTCCACAAAGTGCATTTCATGCACTTTCACTTTTTTCTTTTCTGTGGACACATTTAAACTTGGAGTGTGTTTGTCTTCATTGTTATATATTTCATGTTTTCTGGTTCGCCTGACTATGCTATTTGCGAACCATGCCTTCACCAACATGGGTCGACCAATTCGCTGGTGGCTGCATTGGAAGTATCATTTTACGTGAGCAGACCCATGCACATTTAGCTTAGGAGTAGGAGTACTGTTTTCTTTTGTCGTGTTTTCTTGCATGCATGTTTTCTTTATTGCTTTGTTGTTTGTTTTCTTGCCTTCTTGCTTTGCTTACCTACTTTTCTTTCACATTTTCTTCTACTTTTATTTGTTTTGTTTTGTTTACTTGTTTACGTCTATAGGTTAGTTTGACATGAAACCATGCGGGACTCTTGAAACAAGCAGGGTAAAGTGCAAGAGTACTTGTACAACTATCAATACTTGGTTATATGTTGTCCTATCTCTTTATGTAGAACTTTTTTCTTCAATCAATGATACAACAATGGAAAATACATTTTGTTTGAAGTGAAATTTGATTAAAACACAACACTTGTGCTAACTAGTATCACCTACTCTAGTCGGTTGTTTTAGGGTTAACCCTTGTCAACCCAGTCAACTAGAGTTAGGTGAGGGGGAAACCTTAACAAGTATGTTAGAGGTATATACAAAATTATTCTCTGAAGTAACAACCTCTTATGCTTTGAAATAAATAAGTGTTTTGCACAGTTCTTGAAAAATGAAAAATGAAATAAAGAAAACGTGAAAATTTAAAAAAATGAATAAGGCGAAAGAAGAGGAAGGATTACTACATAGAGAGGTGATGTGGGTAACTCCGCTGGGGTACTAATGAAGCTCACTGGTAGCGGAACGATGTTTGTGTTCCTGCGTGACTCCGCCAAGGTACTTTCCAGGACAACTAGTAGTGAAGCAACAACATAGATGAAACTTAAACTTAAACTATCATATTACTTGTGCACCAATATACCCCTCGTCCCCAATCAAAACAACTGTGTTGAGATGGCTTGGAATGTGTGCTAATCAACCAAGAACATGGTAGGTGATACATCTTTCAATCAAGCGAATGTGGAAACCAAGACGATCTAAGTACTGAAAAATACTTCCAGAGGAGTTAGACTTTCTTTTCATGAAATAAAGTCCATTCAGAGAGTTGGAGTTCTACCAGTGTGTCACCAAGTGTTGTAGCGGCTACAACCACCCTCCAAAATTTTACCTTAGCTTTGTTTTGGAGCCTCCCTACCAACTATCCTTAGCAGCATGTCTTGCACTATCCAAGTACATAAGCGCCAGCTGAGTTTCAGTGGGTTACTAACCTGTGTTGGTTAATGTTTTTGCCTCCCACCCATAGGTTAACAATCTAGACTTAGCCATTTTATGGTTATGGTGTTCACCTAGAAAATTGTGCAATTCTGGAGGGGAACCAACATTCCCTCTAGAAATTATGCAATCCAACTGGGATTCCTGCTGGGATCCAGAAATTTACTATATATTTAGGTAGCCTTCCCTCTGAAAAATGCACAATTCAGCCCAAAACTAGGCTTCATCTCAAAAAATGCGCAATTATGACTAACAACCAGGGATTCAATCCATAAATTGTAAAGTGCATGAGGGAAAACTAGTCTTGGTGTTATGAAACCAGCTAACAAAAAGATAGAAAAGATAGATGAACGCCTTAGAAATCAGCCTCTTCAAGGGGGCAACCTCCTTTACATTACACAAATTAACAATTATTGGATGATACAAATGACAATACCTCCTTTCTATATATAGGAGTCTAAGGGGTCATAATGTAATCAGAGCTGACATAGCAATAATAATGTAAGGGCACAATAATAACAATAGTGGGCTTCTATGGGGCACAATAATAACAATATGGGGACTACATAGGCACAACAATATAATAAGGGGGTTGTACTAATAACAATAAGGGGTTACACTAGTAGTATAGGGAACTAACATGCCCCTCCTTAAAAAAATGTTGTCCTCAACGCTTGAGTAGTTCTTTATGCTTTTGTATAAAATTCTTGTCCTCCCATGTGGAGTATTTAGCGGGTAAGTTCTTCCACTTGATGAGATGCTCTAAAATTGATTGATTTCATAGCTGTCGGGTTCTTGTTTCTGTGACTGCTCTAGGTTCCAATATGATTTTCTGTCCTTGTCACATTCTAGCAATATTGTTTGAATTGGGAGCTTTCACAACTTTTGAATGAGTGGCGACACTTTTTCATCCTTCTTCCATTCATCCCTTGCTTTGTTTATCTAATCTAGTTAGATAATAGAAATAGCACAAGTTTCATCCTTCTTCCATTCATCCCTTGCTTTGTTTATCCAATCTAGTTGGATAATAGAAATAGCACAAGACAATGCTTCCACATCCTCATCTTTTCTTGAGAGTGCAACTACAACAAAATTTTGCTTCCCTTTTTTGTAGATGATTTCAAAGTCATAACCCAACATATTTGTGACCCATTTTTTATGTTCATCTAAAGATAATATTTGTTCTAAAATGTATTTAAGACTATCATGATCCATTTTTACCTTGAAGTGTCTTCCCATTAGGTAAGGTTGCTATTTCTTAAGTGCATGTAGTATTGCCAACATTTCCTTCTCATAAATAGCTTTCTTGAGATGTAGCCATAAAAATACCCAATCGCCTACATCAAAACTTCTTTCACTACAATGTTGACCTGCCTGTTGTTTCATTCGATTCTACACCAAAGTGGTGTTATCCTTTAAAAGTTGGAGAACTTGTTGTTGATGCTCAATGTGATCTTTCATTGCTTGAATCTTTTTCTTCTTGATATGTCCTTCTAGCTTGAGAGTTTGAGGAGTGGTAATTTCTTCCAATGCATTACAAGATATGGTTGGATACATTTCTTGATGCTCGATTTGATCTTTCACTTCTTGAACATTTTTCTTCTTGATATGTCCTTCTATCTTAATAGTTTTAGGAGTGGTAATTCCTACCATTGTAATACAAGATATGGTCGGATTCATTTGTTCTTTCTCTAGGGTTGGTTCCCCATGTATATCTTATTCTTTTGACGTTTCTTGATCCATTTTGTCATTAGGTGGCCTTTCTTGTAGCAACCTTGTCCCACCTTCCTTCAAACTGTTGGGCATGGAATCCACCCACAACAATTTTTGGGGCTCAAAGCCCAAGTTTTGGTCAAAGGTGTTGAAAGACTCTGTGAATTGCGGGCGCAGAGTGCGAAGTAGAGGTCAAGTCATAGGACTGTCCTCCCTAAAGTAATTTAATGTAATGTAATGTAAAGTCATGTTGGACTACCCATGGTCTAGGGACCATGGGATTGTATAAATAGAGAGAGGCTCTAAGTTGTAAAAGGAGCAGATGATAGAGAAAGTAGCAAAGGAATGGTTCGAGCTTAGAGTAGTGTTCTAAGTGTATTGGGTCATAGTAGTAGGAAGAGGCTCTACAGTTAAGTGCACAGAGGCATATTAGAGTCTGCAGCTGAGTGAGTGGACCCCTGTAGCTAAGTTCACAGGGTGGTGGTGAGTTTGTAAGCTAGATTGAAGATTAATAAGGATAAGGTTGATTCTAAATACTATGTATCTGGGTTTCCTCTTACTTTTACGAATTTATACTATTTGATGATTGTGCGCAATTATTTGAATGTTGAATGATAAATAAAGAATACTGGGCTCACACGGATAAGTTAAGTACTATAATAACACTACAGTAAGTATAAGGAATCAGGGTAATACTTTCTTCATGCTGCGAACAGAGTTGCGCAAAGGCAGCTTCACCGTTGCAAGGGAAAGATAGCTGTGCAAAGCAGCATGTGCGAAGGGTCGAACCACGATCCCCTCCCAAAAAAAAAATCATCAAGACATCCCCAGGGTGTGGAAATCTGGTTCTAGCACCCTCCCATACTACCTTGGGTGAGACCTCAGTCCATGCACTCCGGACTGTTGCCGAAAGGGCCGCTAGTTTCAGGATTTGCTTGGCTAAATCACCTCTGAACATGGGTCAGGCTCCAGTAAGCTAACAAATGATTTTTTTGTCGGGACCAGGATCTACATAAAGGATGTATGATGTCGTGCCACTGGAATCCTACAAAGAAAGAAATTGAAGAGTGGTTGGACAAGAAGATTCGCGAGTTTGCGACGCAGGAAAATAGAAATCCGAGTATCTAAGGAACAATGTTTGGATCGCTACTTGTACACTGAAATCCATGAAATTTTCTTTGCATCTTTTCCATTTGAGATGTATGAGTGGATCACAAACTTAGCACACAGCCAGGGAAAGTGTAGGCTCGACAAACCAATAGTGTGGACTCCGGAACTAGTGCGTAGACTAGAAGCCTCAGAAGAGAAGATAGCGCGAGCTGTGGACCACTGGCTCGACTGAATAATAGGAGGATTTATCACTGAGTTTGTGGTAGACACGACTATCAACTACAGTGAGGTAGAGCGATGTTTTCTCAAGAGACCGCAAGGTAAGTATATTAAATCTTTGAACACTTGGATTAAGATGCTATTGTGTGAAAAGAGGGTTATGTGAATAAATTAATGTTTGGAACTACGCAAAGTAGAAAGATCTACAGAAGCAGGATTAGTGATGAGTTGGAAAATAGTCCCTTAATTTCACCCTCGCGGGAAAGTGAGGAGGAGCTCGCGAAAGTCTCTCCGAGAAGTGTGGTTAGTTTGATAAGACAGAGAATTCCACGTTTACCACCCCCACCCACATCGCCTCCCGTTTCACCCTCCTCACATCCATATACACCCACTCCACCTCCGCCACCACTGCAGTTTAGTATGGCGAGTGCGATCAAACTGCCGGTGCTCAGAGGAGTAGGAAATGAATATTTGGACCAATTATGGTTCGTGGTAAGAGCAGTATGGGAAGGACAAGGCATCATGGATGATAATATTAAAAAGGATATTTTGGTGAGCATGCTGTAGGATCGCATATTAACTTGGTATATCAAGCATTCTAATGACCACCCGAACACAAGAATTGCAGAGATCCAGACCGCGCTAAACAGGGAATTTAGTAGGCCAAAATCAAAGACACAATCAATCATCGGGTTTAAGGAGATTGCGATGATCCCAGACGAGACCCCTTAGGATCTGGACCAAAGGTTGAAGAGTACGATCCACGAAGCCAATATGACGTTAACAGATGCACAACATCACGCATGGTTTGTGGCCTCACTTACACCACACTTAAGGATGGTGCTATCACAACAAAAACTTTCCGCCTAGGCCGAAGCGTTGGAGATGGCAATGAGATTGCATGAGACCACTATACAAGACCCTGGGTTGGGAGTCCAACAAATCCACACACAACTAAAAAATCTGTGTCTGGAGATGCAAAGTTAGAAACAGGATAGGACAACTCGGTCGAAGGTGCGTGAGGAAGTATGGTGTATAAAATGAAAAGGCCAAGGCCACAACAAGGACCACTATCTAGTGTTCGTGAACTACTTAGAAGGGGAAGGGCCAATGCCTTTAAGATCGGAGGCACAGGTGAGGCCAAGCATGGTTTCTGCATTATGGTGTGCGATCTGCCAGATAGGAGGAAAACATACCACAGATAATTGTCATCTATTGCAGAAGTATACACAGACGTCCCAACAATTGTTTTGTAATTTCTACAGGTCGGTAGGCCATGACGAACACACTTGTCGAATCTATGAACTAATGATAGACCATACTCTTGCCTATAGGGTACAGAACGAAATGTGAGTCCTCGACCCAAATGCAGGGATGGAGCACATTGGGTTTCAGGGGTGCGATCAGGGTCGAGGTGCGATGGGACTAGGAAGGGGTCACAGAAAGATAATTTGTTACAATTGCGGAGGGCCAGGGCATTATGCCCGTGATTGTACGAACCCAACTAGGATATCATGTTGGTACTATAATCAGTTTGATCATGAGGCAGAGGATTTCCCTTCACTGATAGCGAAGATACACGAAAAGGGGGTACTCCAGCCCCCTCTGATCCAGAATTTACAAATGATGAGGTATAAACCACGTGAAGAAGACCTAAATGTAAACATGATGCTCAGGAGCGGTGTCCATGGGAGATGATAAAGGGAAGCAACCAGAAGACAGCACGTTGGTTCACAAGGCTCCTACAAAGGAACCTGAGTTTGACTTAGAACACGCAAAGGAGACATTCATGGAAGCTAAGAAGAGCTTCGCGGAGGCCTCCACTTCAGGTAGTAAGGATCATCCATAACTAGGGATGGATCCTTCAATGCTCACTACCATTCTGGAGACATGCATGAAATTGCTGCGCGACAATAGGGCAGTCAAAGGGCTACAGGAACTTATCACTAGGTGCGCGGTGTCAGCAGAACCGCACGTGGTCTAAAAACTTGGAAAGCATGCATTGCGCACATGAAGGGAGATGAGGTTGACTATGCAAATAGGCGAGTACGAAATGGATCAGACAATCTTGGATTTGGGTTCGGACGTGAATGTACTACTAAAGAAAACATGGGAACACATGGGTAGATCCGAGTTATAATGGTCCCCTATTCAGTTACTAATGGTGAACCAACGAAATATTTTTCCCATGGGAATATTGCAAGGGGTGACAGTTGATATTGAAGGCGCGAACGTGCAGGCAGATTTTGGAGTGATAGAGATTGTTGCTGACAACAATCCCTATCCTGCGCTGCTAGGAATAGATTGGACCACCGGCATGAATCGAGTCATAAATTTGAAGAAGAACAAAATGATCTTCGAGAAAAAGTCACTACGCATAGTAGTACCACTGGATCTAGCCGGGGGAGCATGCTATAGTGAACTAGTGTGCAATGACGATAGTAATGACAATCTCGACTGTATCTACAAGATAACTACATAAGGAGAGGATTGGGTGAATCCAACTGTAGATGGAAGGATTTTATGGGAGTGTGAAAGCTCCTGTACTTCAGATTTAGATGAAGAGATAGAGAAATGGTATAATTGGTTGCACGAAGTAACAACGCTGAACTGCAACATGATGATCAGGTCATTGCATTACGTAACCACAGAGGCAAGGGAGTTGTCGACATATGATGGATTGATAGTGGTGGATGAATTTCCAAGCAAATTCGAAAGTGCAGTACCAGAATAGCGGCGTTTCGATGCGCTGAAGTTGGCACTGTGTGCAACACCCACATGATGGTGGGGTACACATCAAGGAACTTTTGAATAATGGCATGGATGCAGAAGGATGATGCGCATATGTTTTGGAAAATCCCAACTTTGAATGAAAGCCAATCAGTTGGGGTGGAACAACTTGTGCGCCCACCTTTCCCGGTGGGTACAAACATATGTTGTACAGTCCACACAAGTGCACACCACCCCTAGCCTTGAGAATCAGAACAAACCACAATAGCAGGAAAGGTGACGTGCATTACCAATTATCCATGACGAGGCATTCCATAGGGTGCATGGAGTACTGAACAAGGTTCACCAGGCAAGATGGACTGATTGGGACCTACGCGTGCCAGCGGTTCAATGGGCCTATAGGACCATGTGCAAAAACCTAGGCGTGGAGATGATTCCAAAGGTGAGAAACAGAGTAGGAACCGAAATTTCTGTTTGAAGTACCAAAAGGAATCCGTACATAACATCCCCTGTAGTTGACAGCGTGCGAAGACCAAGATGAAGGAATCACACAGCTACACGAGGACAACTGTATAAAGATGCAGGAAGCCATTCAGTGAGGGAACCTTAGACTTCGCGAACTCGAAGAAGATCGGGTACGATTGAGGAAGAAATGCATGTTGATGGACGCTGAGATCAAAAGACTGGAAAACGAGGTCATGCAAGCATGTCTCGCCAATAAACCAAGGATGACAAGGCAAGATACAGATGGTCATACCACTAGATTTGAAGATTGTCGCTGAGAATTTATCTCTGCCACCATGGCTGAGACTGCACCTTACCAAACACAGTAACAAGGGGAGCACACCACATAAGATAAAACATGCGATATCGGATGTTGCGAGGGCAATTGAGGAGTATCCACAGACTATACTGGAAGGTGAATTGAAGTCTCTCATAGATGGTATGACAACCTGACTATCCATAGGGAGCCTAGTCTTAGTGCTCCAGACAGTTGAAAGAGAGTGCGGGACTCTAAATGAGTTTTTTTGGGAGTTTTGTCGTGAAGGAGATGTGTGCATAATCAGCATGGTAAAAGGTTCACGCCCATGAATGGGGGCTATCCTGCTATGTAGGTAAACTGGTAAGTAACCTTTAGCGTCACTGTTCATGACGAGATGTCCAATTTAAGGCAAAAGGGAGCATGTGATGGGAAATTAAGAAACAAATTAAGAGCTAGATTTGGGAAGATCTACCACCAAGGATGCATTAATGACTCAAAAGTGGGGGGAATGGTCAAATTCAAATTCAAAAGATGCTATAAAACTCCCAAGGCTAGCCATGAGACAACACTTGTTCGTTTGAGATTTGAGTTATTACAAAGAGCACAGAGTGTTGAGTGCCAAGCAGTATTTGAGCCGCTAAGTTCATGAACAACCACAGACAGTTTGAACAAGATGAAAACTACCAGGCGAGGTGTCGGTTTTGTATAGAGTACCACCGAGGAAGCCACACAGATCCCTACGGTGTAGGTGGGGGATGCATCAAAAACTCCAAAATCACCTCGGACGCCGAGGCCCAAGAAGGATAAATAGGTAGTGGGACCAGTCTATTTGTCCCTGCGAAATCTGCGGTTTGGTAAACTTTCCATGGAAGAAAAGGGCAAGGCTATCAACATTGAGATAGATGATGAGGAGGAGGACCTCCAGGCTCTCGTAGATGAGATAGAGGCGGATGAAGAAATGGAAGAAGACATCCAGCCGGTGCGTGCTGCAGCAAAACTACCCGAGTACATTCCTCCATGGAAAGGGAAAGCTAAGGTACCCAAGGATTTGGATGCCGCTAAGAGCGCACTCCAAACCCCGCTCCTCCCATATGGAATTCTGTTTGAGGGCTCACCCCTGGGCTGTGTGCCCAAAATGAAATTTGAAGACAAGGACCTCGTGAACAGCGAAAAGTTCCCACATTTAGAGACTGAGAACCTCATGAAATAGAGCAAGGAGGGGTCAGTTACAGCGCTAGAGCTGAAAAAATGGCTGCGCGGTGTGGAGAAGGCCAGACTACTCCACCTACTATGGATTCCACACTTTCATCGCGCACCTATCACGATCTTTGTCATCAGGTAGCTGCTTTTCCTGGTGCACGATGGGTACTTATGGCTGGAGGAGCCTATTCCCATCATGGTGGAGCTTATCCATAGGATTTCCCAGCTTCCTTGTAAGGGAAAGGACCTCATTAGGATAGCTAGAAAAAGTGGAGATTTGGTGCTCACAGAAGCCATGAAGAAAAAGTAAAAATTGCAAAAGAAGAAGAGAGGCTACGAAATCAGTAGCATTAAAGACAAAGGGGTGCACGTAGCCATCGAAATTTTGGATGGGAAGGTGATGAGAAAATGTTGCGGAGATGAGGTACCAGTGCCGGTGGTTGCGTTGGCAGAACAATGCACAGAGGGGGTCCAATTCAACTGGGCCGAGTTCCTATGTGAAGAATTCCTAACCAACTGCAAGGAAGCTCAAGAGTAGGGCAAGACCTTCCACTACACGTGGGTTCTCTTGTCTATTTTATTGGTGACAGGGGAATTGCCTAAGGACAGCCGGTTCCCTCATATTGAACAGGACTTTCCAGAGGCTGCAAAATATGCATCGCTATGGACTACGAAGGACACCACATGGATCCATGAAACTAAGATCTTTTGTGTGCTCATGGAGGAAAGCATCTGAATGTGGATTAATAGGTGGCCGCGCCTATCGCCCACAGTGTACAATAGTCTGTGGAGCTTTGCAGACTTCAAGGCAAATATGCACAATGTGTTTATCAAGGTGCATAAGGATCCGGTGTAGAACTAGACCAAGCTTCCTTTCATCACAATTGATGACACCATCTTCTCCGTGCTAGAATCATGGTCTCTTGAGTGGCGTGCCCTGGATCTAGCAGAAAGGGATAGAACAGTAGCACAGAAGTAGAAGGATGCAACCAAGTTATGTGTCACGAAGTTGGCCGAATAGAGGCACAATGAACAAGTGGTTGCAGAGGTAAGGGCTGCCCGCTAAGCAGCAAAGGCAGCTGCAGAATAGGAAATGGCTGCTGAAAGAGCAGCAACAGCACAAGCAATAGGGGCCACCGTGATGCAGGAGGAAGGGGGCTAGAACATGTCTATAGGACAGGGACCAGATACAACAGAAGGTGTAGACTCGAGCACAACGTCCACCCAACTGAAATGGCCGAACGTCACAGAGCAGTCAGGTCCACGAAAGAAGGCCAAGGCTTCCAAACTAGACATCGAGCCAATTACATTGACATAGGGTGACCTCTATGACATCGGTGATGCAATTCATGAGGTCACTAACGAAGCGCTTCAGGAATCTATGACAGAGCAACAAGATGTGTTGGGGGCCCTAAGGGCGTAGCTGTAGGAACTTCAGGTGCAGGCCCCATAGGAAGGAACAGTAGCCGCCTACTTTGTCGCGGGTACATCAGCAATAGAGCAGCTCCTGCGCATAAAAATTACCAATATCATAGTGCTTCCAGAAGGAGTGCTAATAGCAAAATGCGAGGAGGATAGAACCACGGTGGGCAAGATCAAGGGACTTGGCCTAAACTTTGCTGCCCTTCCACGGGATACATTATATCAGCTGCAGAATGGAGTGACAACAGAACTTTGTGCTAGTGAAGGACGTGCAATACAGATGCTCAATGAATAGAGAATCAACATTGAGCAACTTAGTCTACAACACGATGAAGTTCTTGCATAGAATCAACAACTAGAGCGAATGGTAGATGAAGCATGTCGCAGCGTTCCATAGCTATAAATCATGACAGACCTACCAGTTGGAGTGCAAATCCACAAATTAGCCAGTGGATTCCGCGAGGCCAAGGAGGAAGCAATGAGGGAATAGCTGGACCTCAACCTTCATATTGTCGAGCTGTTATTAAATGCGCAACCCTCTACGCCCTTGGAAATTAGGGAACAACGCGCTAGCACTATTAAAAAAGGGTTGGAGGAAATAAGACATGCAGTACATAACTACACTGCTATGTTGGAAGAATCCTTCACGGTCCTCACTTCATTACAGGAGAACCCCAACATACAATGCCTGGAAATGGAGGCACAGGAGCTTCAAGTGTAGTATGACAGTGTGCGTGAAATGGCACAGAGGGTTGTCTTGACCCAACGACTTGCAAAGCTAAAGTAGGCAAAGGCATTGAAGGAACAGGTGGATGTCGCGTGGCAGAAAGAGGCAATCCTTAAAGCACGCTTCCAGCCTTGGATTGATGAGGCCTTCCTCATCACTGCAGAAATTGAAGGAAAGCTCGCATAGATGAAGGCCATGCACACCTTAAGACAGGGATTTTCCCCTTATAGTGAGACTTCGGCTGAAAGAGTGGAGCAGATCCAACAGACTACAGAACAATGTGTTGCGGACCTCTGCGCAATGCAGGATTGGTTGGAAGGGCTCTGTGCTAAGATCGTCACACTAGCAGAGTGACTCAGGACGAGTCACAATGATTGTGTTGGGGTCCTGTTGGGCATGGAACCCCCCCACAGCAGGTTTTGGGGCTAAAAGCCCAAGTTTTGGTCAAAGGTGTTGAAAGACTCCATGAATTGTGGGCACAAAGTTTGAAGTAGAGGTCAAGTCATAGGGTTGTCCGCCCTAAAGTAATGTAATGTAATGTAAAGTCATGTCGCCCTACCCATGGTCTGCAGGCCATGGGATTGTATAAATAGAGTGAGGCTCTAAGTTGTAAAAGGAGTAGAAGATAGAGAAAGTAGCAAAGGAATGGTTTGAGCTTAGAGTAGGGTTCTAAGTGTATTAGGTCATAGTAGTAGGAAGAGGCTTTGCAACTGAGTGCACAGAGGCCTAGTAGAGTTCGCAGCTGAGTGCGCAGAGGCCTAGTAGAGTCTGCAGCTGAGTGCGAAGACCCCTGCAGTTGAGTGCGCAGGGCGGTGGTGAGTTTGTAAGCAAGATTGAAGATTAATAAAGATAAGGCTGATTCTAAATACAGTGTATCTGGGTTTCCTCTTACTTTTATGCATTTATACTGTTTGATGATTGCACGCACTTATATGAATGTTGAATGATAAATAAAGAATGCTAGGATCACATAGATAAGTTAAGTACTATAATAACACTGCAGTAAGTATAAGAAATCAGGGTAATACTCTCTTTGTGCTGCGAACAGAGCTGCGTGAAGGCAGCTTCACAGTTTTAAGGGAAAGATAACTGTGCAAAGAAGCATGTGCAAAGGGTCAAACTGTGAGCCCCCTCCCAAAAGTCATCAAGACATCCCTAGGGTGCAGAAACCTGGTTCCAACACCCTCCCATACTCCCTTGGGTGAGACCTCAGTCCACGCACCACGGACTGTTGCCGAAAGGGTCGGTAGTTTCGGGATTTGCTTGGCTAAATAACCTCTAAACCTAGGTTAAGCCCCAATAAGCCAACACAAACCTTCCATGTCTTTCTTCAAATCTTCCATGCCTTTCTTTCAATATGCTTTCATACCATCGATATCGGCTTTCACAACATAGATAAAAATATTTATCTTTTTCTTCTCTAGAATATCATTTACCCTTATATTCAAATTTTGAAAGTCCTCAATGTGCTCTGCCATTGAACCCTTTTGTTTGAGATTTATCAATTGGCTAGAGAAGGTGTTGCTCTTTGTATCCTCATAATGTACTATCGTTACCTCCGTGAAAATTGACCACGTGACAAGTGAATTACAAGAACAAATCCCTTTATACCATAAAAATTGATTCGGTTCTAAATAATTAGATGTAATACGTACCTTTTGTAACAATGGTACACCATGTAGATCAAAATATTTCTCCATCTGTAGTATCCAATTTACCAGATCCTTGCCATGAAACTTCCTCATCTCGCTTTTTATTTATTTTACGAGATCGATCTTGAAATGACTGTGATTTTATAATTTCAGATCTTTAAGTTCTAAAATTTCTACTTGTAATAGCACTCTGAGTCCTCTTTTTGACTCCATAAGTTTGATCGCAATTGGATTCATGAAGAATGATTTATTCCCAATCTCCTACGATGACCTAATTATAGAATACTTTAGGAGAGTGAACTTGTACGACATTCCACGTGTCACTGTTTCAACCTTAAGCTCTAAAAATTATAGCCAAGAAAAATATAGTTCGTCATATTTCTTTAACTTCTTACGAAATTTCAATCTGACGCTCAGAGAGAAAGTTATGATGATTTTCCCATGGTCACCTTTCTAGGATGTAATTCGGGAGTCTGCAAAAACCCTAACTTCCTCAGATCATATATCCAAAAATATAGCGAGACAAGAGCTAAAATTTAGACTCGAGGTTTAGAATGATTTATTCACAAATGGGTTTTTTATTTAGCTTCTGAAACTTTGTAGCGGAAACGTTATAGCGAAAATTCCACAATGACTCGTTTTAGATGAAATTATAGAGCTTGCAAAAACTCTAACTTCCTCAAATGATATGTCCGAAACTATAGCAAGAGAAGATCTGGAATTCAGATTTGATGTTTAGAGAGATTTCGTCTCAAATGGGTTTTGTTTTTAGCTTCTAAAATGTCACAGAAAGAAAGTTATAACAAAAATTCTACGATGACCTGTTTGGAGTAGCGAAACCCTAGAATCCAAAGCTCTGATACCAATTGTTATGAAACCATCTCACAAAAAGATAGAAAAGATAGATGAACGCCCTAGAAATCAGCCTCTTCAAGGGGGAAACCTCCTTTACATTACACAAATGAACAATTCTTGGATGGTGCAAATGACAATACCTCCTTTCTATATATAGGAGTCTAAGGGGTCATAATATAATCAAAGTCGACATAACAATAATAATGTAATGCCACATTAATAACAATAGTGGGCTTCTATGGGGCACAATAATAACAACATGGGGACTACATGGGCACAACAATATAATAAGGGGGTTGTATTAATAACAATAAGGAGTTACACTAATAGCATAGGAAACTAACACTTGCTCAACCTAGAAACTACGCAAATTTCATCCCCAGGCTTGCAGGCTGTTGCATTTGCTCCTAGGTTGACTAGTTCCCTCAAGGACTGAGCAATCTAGATTTCCATGCATGGGCTGCTTTTTGCCGAAAAAGTAAAAAGTGAAAAGAAAAAAGCATCCCTATATTTTATGGATCTATTTCTAGTAGTTGGAGGTTACATGCAAAATTTGTTTTAGAAACCTCCCACCAAGTGCTGCTTTTTCCTAGATTTGTGGCATGCATGTCATAAGCCTCGATCTTATCAAGAATTATTTATTCGATCCTACAGATCTCATTCCTCACATCAATATTGGAGCTCTGACATACCACATTGCATCTAGGAGCATTCGACACATTTATCTCAACGTTTTCTGGTTAAGTCTGCTTTTTATGTCTTTTGTTTCTTTTCTATCGATTTTTGTATGTTGCTTTGTGTGAATGTTGTTTTCTTGGATTTTTTGAATGCTTGATGTCATTTTAATGCATTTTAGCTTGTAGAAGCATTGTTTCGAGTTTTTCATTGCATTTCACTGCTGTCGCATGCATGACATTGTTTCTACACTTACGGTCACCGTTGTAGCGACTCGCTTCACACACAATCTTGTTTTCGCTTTTTCTGAATCCTACACTCACTGTTTACATGCATGATCATTCACTCTTATTTACACTTAGCTTCACCACGCATTCATAATGTTTCATGTTTCAGTCGCCCGTCGGTGGGTCTGGGTTGCCTTGGCTCGGACCTTGCCTTTCTCGGCTAGAGATGCGCATTTCTGAGAGTGAAGGCTCTTCCTTTCTCCTAGAAAATATGCAAAGTTGGCCTAGCACTAGCCTTCAAGATTGCTTTGCGCAATTCTAGGAAGAAGTGCCTTGCTGGCCACAAAAATTACGCAATGCAGTTTGTTGGGTTTGCAATTCCTTGTCGATTGAAATTCTGCATTGCGCAATATTAGTTCTCAGCAAGCCAGGATAGACTATGAATTGCACAGTTCCCATAGTCAGTCAACCTCATGACATCCAAGACTGAAACGTGTGTAGTTTTTGCAGTCAGTCTCATAGCCTCCCAATGAAAATTGCACAATCTTCCCAGTCAGTCACTCGGGTATGTTGCATGTCAGTCCTCAAAGTTGTTTTGGTTTTAAACTGACATATTTCTTGCCATGAGTGTTTCTATGTCTCTAGGTATCACAGGTGTTTGTCCATGTCTCAACACTTCAGGTACAATGGCCTCCAAGTGAGTAGGGTCAAAGGACACCATTTAAAGTGTAACTTGAGATGCAAACGAACAAGTTTCTATGAGCTTCCCTATCTATGAAGACACCAAGCTATTCTTAGACAAATATATCAATATGAAATGGTAGGACATCAATGATACATTATCAAGCACATTTGAGGAAAATCTGGAAGACAACAGGGTCTATGTAAACATTCACAAGTCTAGCTTGTACCAGATTGCATGTAGGTACCCCACGTTTCCATGCGCAGACATGATCCACTGCGTTGTCTCACATATTGATCCCAAGATAGTGGTATTGAGCAGTGTCAGTGGAACACAACTTGCCACCTTTAGAGTGAAGGATTTTCAGGAGATGTATCACTTGCCACAGCCATTGATCAAAATGGAGAAACCCTTCAGTAGACCCAACAATGGTGCAAATACAAGAGATATCTTGAAGAGTTGGGTGAAAGGGCTAGCCAAGTTCAGGACAATACCCAACTAGGTTTACAAGATGAAGATATTGTGGAATGCATATTACAACTTGGTCATATTTACATGATGCTTATATGGACAAAAGAGCACAGATACCTTCTCGCAGAGTTAGGTGATCGCGTTGGACCAAATGGCCAGTGAAGGAAGACCTCGCAGCCGGTCTGAAATGTTGGCTCTCAAGTTGAAGGAACAGGTGACAAAAGCCTGTTATTTGCCCAAGGATATGAAAACAGAGATATACATGTCCTCTTATATTCTGGATGCAGTCTGTGCCCATCAGTAGTGCCGAGGCTTGAGTTGGGCATGGACACCTTTAGAAACCTCTGTGCACACTTATTGTAGATTGTTCTCCGAATGGAGTTTCCATAGAATTATCATATAGTTTTCAGACCACATTGTGACCTCGGTGTAAAAAATGATATTTCAGAAAGATCCACCTTGCATGTCATAGGCAACAATGGAGGCAATGATCGACATAGCATATTGGTATGGCTCACCTGTTGGAACCTTGATACACATGTACAACACAGAGAAGGCTTCGCATGTTTTACCTAAGTTTTCCATGGAAAAGCTTGTCATGCAAGAGGTGTCATATCACATCTTAACAGGGTTGTTAGCGAGACTACAAAGGAAGAAGAAGGCACCTTGGCCCACTCTTCCTTTGCAGATAAGGTTGTATGAGATACATAATCTCAATCATGCTGAGGCCGAGACAGAGGAATTCAAAAGATTCACATTCGACACCAGAAGTTTCAATCTGTATGACCCACATTACTTAGTGAAGGACCACTGTATGAGAGTGCAAGTGTCATTCGTATGAGGAGGACCCATGGAGATACTGCTATCACTTCTCCAGGCTCAATGAACTGGTCGACATAGTTGTAGAGTGGTTAATAAAGCAGAGGGAAGGAGCATCTCAGAGAGTAGCATCATCAACAATGATAGATAGTAGCAGACCTATGCGTGACAAAGGCAAGGGAAAAATTGTTGACAGCACAAAGGTAGAATAAAGCTCCAAGTTCAAAGTAGAACCACTTGTGTTAAATGCAGCTTTGGATATTGAGTCTAAGAGGTGACATCGTGACAAGAGGATCATGCAAAGGTTAAGAGAGAAATAGAGGATGGAGGAAACATAAAAGGAGTTGCGGGAGTTGAAGCGGAAACTCTGGGAAGAATAGGAGCTGTGCAGAAGAGAGAAGGAAGTGCAACAAAGATAGGCACAACAGGAGGCACAACATGCACAGATTGATGAAACTATGCCCATACATGTTATTGATTCATCTGAGCAGCTGGCACAAAGTAGACAGGGTGAGTGGTCATAGGAGCGGAACTTAGCTCAAGAGATTGAACCCATTCTAGAGAGTATGGACACAGATATGGTCCAGCTAGATTCAAATCAGGATATTGACCTCATGCCTCGAACCAAGAGGTAACCCCATTGACTTCACTAGTTCCAAAAGTATAGCAAGTCCCAAGTGATCAAGGAGACACACAAATCCTTGATGACTTTTCAGAGGCAGAGATGCACAACATATCTTTTGACGACCACAACACAAAGTTGTGTAGTTGTGCAGAGTACCTACTTCGGATGTACACATATCTCCTGCATAGTTTTAAGAATGAGTGATCATATTCGATGTGCGCAAGCATCCAACAACACTGGCTGATGCTACCAAAGCATATTCTGAAGCCACCAGATCGAGTGTTATATTCTTGATAGTCGAGAATGAGCATATGGATAAGGAGTTACAAGCGGCCAAGCAGGGAGGAGAACATGTTACATCATCTGCAAGAGCAGAGTTGAAGGGAGTGATACCGATGAAGTATCGTCCCTTGAGATAGTCATGCAGACGTTGTATTCCAGATTCGTCACCGTATATAAGTCAGCTGTCCATCTCAACAGTTGGTAGCAACGTTGTGCCAAGAGAGCATGCATCTTGTCAAATCTACACAATGTTATCGATCGCATGCAAACATGGAAAATGAGGTAAAAAGGAGCCCCATTACACTTTCCAAAGATGATGAAGCCAAAGGCAATAGAGTTGAGGGCACACATCTAGATTTAGATCTGGAACTATGAGGAACTCCCACAACTCATCACTAGTTTGTAGACTTCACATGCACAAGTGTTCAGAAGCATCGATGTCATTGTGTGCACACACACGATCCCATCCATTGGCACACTTACTCACGCAAAGTCAAAGAACTAAGTTTGACTGGAGCTCGACATGTACTTTGATTAGTTGATGCATGTAGCCTCCAATGCAAACTTGGAGATCAACGCAGACACTATTGACTAGTATGTTGCTAGTCCGACTATACTAAATACTATGATGCGAATGTTATCAAATGATTTGTATAGAGGTGCCAAATCAGTGTACCCGGATGCAATGGAGGCAGGAGTGCACTTTCAGTAGGATGTATCCATTGAGCACGTGAAAACCATAATGGAGTACTAAGCTTGGCATCAGTTCGCCACCATCGATCATCACGAGGATGTCGAAGAGTTGGTCTTCCCATAGTTGTTTGTGTCTTAGTGATATCTTGCATGGCTTGAACAAGCCTATTTTGTCTTACATGGGTACATGTGCATATTGTAATGTAACATCCTATAAAAGTAAAAGACCAAGTGTCAATAGTAGAATGTAAAAGTCATGTAGTAGTTGAAGAGTCATGAGGGTAGCAGAAGAGTCACAAAGGGGAATGTTAAGGGTCACCCCACCCTTTGATATTTATAGAATCCCATAACACATTTTACCGGCTTTTGGGAGCCAAGCTTCTTATAAGTGTATCTTAAAGAAAGCTTGAAGTGTATTGTAACGAGCCTTGGATTCTCCATAATGCAGAGTTAATATATCTCTTTGGAGGAGTAGGTGGCAGTGACTATAACATCCCGCTGTCGGGACTAGTGGCTTGTCATAGTTGTATGTATGATATTGTTTTTCACTTTCTTAATATAACAGAGCCAACACCTTTCATGCATATGTTGTTATTGTAGTTCAGTTATCTTGGTTACTCTAATGATATATGTAGTTGTTGTTTATGCATGTATGTATGAACTTTTCTGTATATGTTTGTATGAATCTTGTCAAAATGTGTTTTTGGTATAACCATCACTTTGGATCGTTGGCTAACCTGCTTTCCATCTTGTGATGTTTTGTTGTTCATGTGTTCCCTTTCAAACTGTGTGCTATCACAGGTTTCTAAGGGGCACACTCATTCCCTCGTTCTGTGTGTTAGATCCATTCATGCACCTTCCTTGACTTGCTGAATATGTGACACCCTTGCTACCAACAAGGAAATATTACTCACCTCTACATGCAACTGTGGTAGAGGCGATACCATACTACCCCACTGTTGGGACTCCTACACCAAACAGTCTGAGGTGTTGTTGGGACTTCTCACCAGGGAGATCCCCTAACATGTTGGCGGGTCCAACACCGTCAATAGTTACCTGCAAGTATTCCTGCTAAAGATGCTTGATCCTGCCTTTCCCTGCTTGATCCTTGCTTTACTTGCTTTCCTTTTCTTGGTTTTTCCTTCCTTGCTCCAAAGCTAGAGTGCTCTAAGAAAACTTTATGTCCAAGAGTGTAAGAGAGAGAGAATAATGAGAGAAATCAAAAACTGAACTGACGAAAGGTTACAAACTAATCCTCAGAAGAATTTTTTATCAATGATGCCTCTATTTCTTCATTTTCCATTATTTTCCTTCAATTTCCTCCTCACATGCAACTTGTGACCTTTCACCTTCTTTTTCTCCTATTTTCCCTTATTTTCATAAATAAATATGCCAAAAGTAACTTTTCTCCTTTTTTAATTCCTTAGCCATTATCTTTGCGAATTTCCCTTAGTGATAAATGCATCCATTGATGCCCACTAGGATATCTTTTCCCAACATTCACCTTGGAATATGTGTCCCTTAACGGTGGTCTTATTTTTTCTTTATTAACTTTTATTACATGAAATTTTAACTAGGGGAGGTTACAAGACTATTGTTTAAAAAGGGAGTAGAGTTACAGATATTCACTTCAATATCATTCATAGCATAATAGTTTTAATTATGGGGAAAAACTTCCATAATCTCCAGTACCTACACCATTGGAAACCCCCCGCTCTTCGCCAAATTATATGGAGATTACCACACTCAAGCTAGGGGATTATGTTGGGTCCGGGATGGACAAGATATAATGATCATTGTGCTTTAAGCACAACCCCAGATAAACTCTAACAAGAGTAAGTAAACCCTTGCTATAACTTGGATAATAATGAGAGAACCTGCAAAAAGCACAAGAAAGGAAACAAATGAAAATCTGGAGCCAAAAGAAATGTAAACCTCTTCATGCCAAAGATAATTTGTTGGTAATCATACCTACAGAGTAAATAGAGAATAGGTAGTTAATAATTAACCCCGAATGAAAAAAGTATAGTGCAACGTATAGTAGCAAGATTCACCTATATAGCTAGGACATGACATGCTAAGGACTCTAATTTCACCCTGTCTGGGAAACCACACAGAATCAAAGAAAAAAGATGAGTCTACCAAATTCCATTTGTAAACCTATAATATTGTGGCCATCAAAAGAAAACTACAAAGTTACCTTCTGAAGTAAAGTGAAATACAATTCTTGCAACCTAACACCAGTCTTCATTTTGGAAACATTTGCACTACTGCAAACATAAATTTCCAGGGTCAATTCATTAGGTTATAAAAAAATAAAGGAATTTCATTAAGGGATTTGGAGCATAGATATTACCCATTCATTGGATGAAGCTTTAGGTGAATATCCATCCTCTGATCTAGGTTTGCACACATGAGCTGTGTGTCATAGGAACGGTGAGAAGAAGTATTATCATAACAACCCCCAAAGTGGATCTATGGCCCAGATTAACCTTGACCTGTAGCCTCATTGATGAGTGATAACTCAACCATCGTCTTACCCATCCTCGTATTCACAATGGTCCAACAATGGGACTCTAGAGAGTTCGGTAGTGATGCGAGCATATTCCTCCATGAGCTAGGTTAAGAACCCACTCTATGCAAGTTAGTAGAATGGTTGTGGCACACAATTCATAAATATAATCAATAATAAAAAAGGGCTAGTAAATAGGAACCCAACCTTTGTATTCACCAAAAAAGTATGATGGTATTATAATGTCATAGGGGTTCCACCAAAACATGTTGTTACCTCTAAAATTAATAATGAGAAAGCTAAGAAGAAATCATGAGATAAAAATACCAACCAAAACATTGGCCAAGAGGTACAATTACATATGATATCCTAGGGTGATTGTTATAAGTAAGTTTTTCTTTTATATATGTTACCGGGAGATGTGACAAGTGGTATAAAAGTCAGTTTACAAAAATGTGGCCTGTTTAAGGGAAAATAGCAACAAACTGTGTTGTGTTTCATAGAGAAGAGAGCTATAAATATGTCAACTTTGCCTACATGACCAAATTTTTCACGCTTACTTAACTTAAAATTAGACATTTGGATACTTTGGTCTATATTCACTATGATGTTTAAAGCAATACAAAATTGAGGATAAGAATCATCAATATAAATATCTATGACTAACTTGAGTATTGAAATACTGATGGAAATTATTACCTACAAAACTGGTATGTTGGGCACTTAGGGGAGCAACGACTGTTTGGAAGATTTAGTTAGTAAATTATACTCCACCACTATTGGATAGTAAGAAAAGAACAATGTGGAAATATATGCATAAACAAATATGGAGACATATATATGTATGAATAAAGTACAACAACACTACCATATTGTTAAATAATTATAAGTGTCATATAAGAATGTTGAGAAAATAGGCATGGATTGCATATGAAATCACCCTGACAAGTTTAGGGTTATCTGTGTGATGATTGTTTGTTTTTAGTTACAATATCCTTTTGTTAGTATGCAGAAATAATAATAAAAATTTATAGACAATCTATACGATCAATAATCATAAATATCTAGTATAGATTGTTGGGAATGGAGACAGGTATAAAAAGGAGTAAAGGATACTATTGGTGCCAAAGTAATAATATTTAATTGTTACCCTATATACAGTTGGAAATTAATCATTGGATTGACTATCTCCTCGCGCAAGCTGGATGTTGACGAGTAACCTGGTTAATGAAGGAAATACTTGTAGTAAAACAAATTTTGAATCCCAATAAATGAATAAAACTTATATGTGTATGGGAAGCAAGCTGAAAGGAAAGAGACTATAGAAACATTGGGAAAAACACTCATAATAAGGGGTGCAATGTACATTAAAAGATGATAGGGAAACCCAACGCAGAATAAATTAAAAATATGTATATAGGAGATAGTAAAAGGAATAAGAGGGTTGAAGACCCTGTATGTTATCAAGCAAATATATGGTGTATTGGTATACCCAAGGAGGCTAATTGGGCATACTTAAAGATAATTTTTGTAAATATTGAATGGAGATATAGAATGTTATAAACCTAAGACAATGTATAAATAGGAGCCAATTGGGGCTATATCAATATTGATAGTGTTGACAATACACATTGTAGGGAGTACACTACATAGTACTCGCAAGGTAATAATAGAGGATTATATATATATATCTATATATATAGATATAGATATATATATATATATATATATATATATATATATATATATATATATATATATATATCTATATATATATATATATATATATATATATATATATATATATATTAAAAAAAAACTAACTACTTGTTAACAATGTAATTCAGGGATAAACAAGTTCAACCCAATAATATCCACTTAGTGCAAGTAAGCTTGGACTTCAAGACTACTGGAAAAGTTGTAAAATAATGAACATGCCTCCCTGAAAGTCTTTTGTCAAGGAAATCATCGAAAATTGGTTACAACAATAGAATATTGGTGCAAACCATCAGCATGGGGGTTTTCCAAAGGCAAGTCATTGGGAATTGTTTCTTATTTTAAACTAACTAAATGAAAGTAAGTTGTGATAAGCTATTATAGTAACTTGTGAGGGAAAGTAGACCAATCTCGAAATAATGAAGTGAGTAGTATACCTGAGATTATCTCAAGGTACTAAATAAACTTAGAAGCACCTCGAAGTGGTGCTGCTAATATTCATAAAGATACCAATGTTATACCAAATTTAGTAAGTATAAAGTAAGCAGGATTGGGATCACTTTCAAGAATATAGGAAAAAGAATTTAGATAACTCTCCAACCTCTTGTAGGCCTAGGGGACACGATATTATTGTAAGCTACAGACTCATGATACCGAATTATGAATGATTTGCTAATTGGTTTAATTTACCTCATGATTATAAAGGTTAAAACTTATCGAAGTCAAGATGACAAAATAATTATGATTTAATTATACATATGATAATTAAATATTTTATCTGATTCAGTATGGTAGGTTAATTGGAAATGGATTCAGGCTAGATTCCATTAGCAATCTATTGGAACTAAAGAATATATATATATATATATATATATATATATATATATAAAAGAGGCCAAGTAAGACAACTGTAAGTTTCCGGGAAAGAGGGAGAAGCAATTACTAATGTAACGATCCCCAAAGTGGATCTATGACTCAGATTAACCCTAACCTATAGCTTCACGGATGAGCGAAAACTCGGTCACCTTTTTAATCTTCCTTGTATTCACAATGGTCTCGTAGTGGGACTCTAGAGAGTTTAGTAGTGATGAAAGCTTATTCCTCCACAAGTTAGGTTAAGAACCCACTCTATGCAAATTAATAACATGGCCGTAGTACACAATTCGTGTATATAATAAATAATAAACAAGTGCTAGTAAATAGGAACCCAACCTTTATATTCACCAGAAAAAGTATGTCGATATTATAATGTCATAAGGGTTCCACTAGAACACGTTGTTACCTCTTGACTTAATAATGAAACAACTAAGAAGAAATCATGAGAGATAAATATCAAATGAACATTGACCGAGATGTATAATTAGACATGCTATTCTAGGGTGATTCTTATAAGAAAGTTTTTATTTTGTATATGTGGTAAGTATGTGCTAACGGGAGATGTGTCAGTACCTAGAAGCCTCTGAGAGTAGTGAGAGATCCTAGAAGTCGTAGGGTTAAGAAAACCCCTTGTTGGATGTAAGGCAACCTAGAAGATGGGCATCGTTAAGGGATTTTTGGGTTCAAAAAAGGGTAAATCCACTTGGGTGTAGGCTGGAGGGAGGATGAGCATGTGGTTAAAGGTTGAGGCTACTAGGGTTAGTACCTCGGCCGAAGTATGTGGTCTGATACTTGGTGTACAAATTGTTGGCCATGGAGTTGTAGCCCCAACTCTAGGGTGAATGCAATTGAGAGTTTAAGAACCACAAGGTATATGGCTAGGTGGAATGTGGAGGACTGGTAACCAGTTGGTATTTCATCAGATAAGTGTCCATTGTAGTGAATTATAATTATGTGTCGTGTGTTATATTTTTATGATGTTTTCTTGTAAACCTTAGTTTGAGTTTGGTGTTTATGTGCCTAATGTTTTTTCTATGCATAATTAAAATAATTAAGTGAATGAAAAATGATTAATTTAATTAGTGTGTGATGGTTAACACATGGATTGTGCATGTAGAAATGTATCACATAATTTATCGGCTGATTTTAGGAATAGGTATACACCATGGATAACAAACTTGCATGACATTATTTGGACACAAAGGACGAACTATGAGTTGGTGAAGTCACACGGGCTTTGGCAATAAGCCAAGGTTTGGAAACTATACCAGGTCATATGCTTCCACTGATAATTGAAAATCCTTGGTTGTGGTTGTGTGGTAGCATTTCCTAAGTTGAATCAAGGATGTTACAAGGTAGTATCAAAGTCCAAGTTGTAGCACTAGACTTACATGGGCCAAAAAAATACTTACCAAGAAAATTTGAAAAATCCTTACAAGGAAAATTTGTAGTTTATTTTCCAATCATTTGAGATAATTTTTGAATGGTGAATAAATCTAAAATCCAATATTTTAGATCCAAAATGGTGAAAAAATCTGAATATTTAATTCTTGCCTAAGTTAATGGTAATATGGACTTGGAAAGAGCCTTGGTTCGAAGATCACAAGGGAGAGAATCTACATTTATTGAATATAAATCTTCGTGGCATGAGGCATTCACATTAAAATTGGTATTTTGAATCAACTGTTTCAACTACATGGGTGGGAAAACCATAGGAATAGGAGCATATGGGTATTTTTAATTTGATTATGGTTTTTGGAATATTTTTGGATTTGATGAAAATAAACACGTTTAGAAGATTCTAAAATAGTCTGAAATCCACAATTCAATTATGTTCAAAACTTATATGAGTGGGATTGGACCTTTATTAAAGTAACCAGGACCTTTATTAAAGTCACCAAATACAAGTATCATGATTTTCAATGTATAGTGAAAGACAAATTTTGTACAGACACTAGCTAAATGATTAAATCCTGAGAAAATAAGTATAATTTTGTTAAAAAAATATTTAACACTACGTGGCCAAGACTTGACCCTTCAAAACGCTATAGCGAAAGGAAGACATAAATATTGATTTTGCATTATCCGGTACCTAAAATAAAATCATTTCCAAAATTATTAAACCTGGAAGTCCATGCTTAGCTACAGGATGCATGTTAACAGGATTCATACTGTTAGTCGCATTTGGAAAAAGGTGTACCTGTCATGGCCCAGTCAAAAGAGAAAAACAAGATTAAACCCCAATTCCACCCAAAGCTACTATAACATGACATTTCATATGAGACAGTTGGGAGGAAAACCCAAACTGTAAGAAATTGTTGGACACCAATTTATCAAGCTCTTTAGGAAGGTGAAGATTAGTAAAAAAATATTGGATATTGTTGGGAACGGAATCCCCCCACAGCATTTTTTAGGGCTCAAAGCCCAAGTTTTGATCCAATATTGTTGTAAAGTCTCTGCGAATTGCAGGTGCAGAGCGCGAAATGTATGATAAAGCCACAGGGTTGTCCGCCCTAGTCTTGTAAATGTAATGTCGGCCTTCCCAAGGTCCACGGACCATGGGATTGTATAAATAGAGTGAGGCTCTAAGTGTAAAAGATAGCAATAAGAAGAAAAGAGATGAGGATAGAGTCTAAGTGACTAAGTGTGTCTTGGGTCGTAGTGTAGGAAAAGGCTCTACAGATGAGTGGGCAGAGGCCTAGTAGTCCGTAGCTAAGTGTGTGGACCCCTGCAGCTGAGTGCGTAGGGTGGATCCAAGTCTGTAACCAAAGAAGAGATTAATAAAGAAAGGTTTTGTTACCAATTCGTGTATCTGTACTTGGATTAATGCATGGTTGATGTAAATTGCAAATATACTATTTGTTTAGTGTGCGTACATGTATGAATGATTTCTATTGATAAATGTAACTTAATGCATACAAATAAGCTAAGTTAATCAACTAACAGTAGAATACTAGTAAGGACTTGCTTAAAAACAGTGCCCGACCGCCAAGTAGGGCTGTGAGAAGGCAACAGTTTTGGTTGTGAGGTATAGGACAGTGCGTGTAGCGACGTGTGTGCAGGGTCTAACAGTGGACCACTTGAACTCATCAGACATCTCCATGGTGCAGAATCCTAGTTCTAGAACCCTCCCATACTACTTTGGGTGAGACCTCAATCGGTGCTCCACGGACTATTGCCGAAAGGGCCAGTAGTACTGGGATTTGTTTGGCTAAATCACCTTTGAACCTGGGTCAGGCCCCAATAAGCGAACATATGGTTCCATTGTCGGGACTGAATCTGCATAAGAGATGTCTGATGTCGTGTCACTGGAATCCGACAAAGAAAGAAATTGAAGGGTGGTTGGACAGAAAGATTCACGATTTCGCGGCGTAGGAAAATAGGAATCCACGAGTATCGAAGGAACAATGGTTAGAGCGCTACTTATATATGGAAACCCATAAAATTTGCTTTGCATCCTTCCCCTCTGAGTTGTATGAGTGGACTGTCAAGCTAGCAGATAGTTAGGGAAGGTGTAGGCTCGACAAACCTATTATGTGGACTTCAGAGTTGGTGCGTAGACTAGAAGCATCGGAAGATAAGATCGTGCGTGCTGTGGACCATTGGCTCGATCAAATTATAGGAGGGTTTATCACCAAATTTGTGGTAGACACATCAGTCAACTCCAGCAAGGCAGAATGACGCTTCCTCAAAGGACCGTGAGGTAAGTACATGAAATCTTTGAACACTTGGATTAAAATTATACTGTATTAAAAGTGGGTTATGTGAATAAATTGATGTTTGGGGCTACACAAAGTGGAAGGATCTACAGAAATGGAAATAGCGAAGAAATAGAGACTAGTACCTTCATTTCACCTCCATGGGAAAGCGAGGAAGAGCTCGCGAATGTTTCACCGAGAAGTGCAATCAGTTTGATAAAGCAGCAAATTCCATGCATACCACCCCCACCTACACCACCACCAGTTTCACCATCTTCACCCCCATCTTCACCCACACCACCTTCACCACCACTACATTTCAATATGGCGAGCGCAATAAATCTATTGGTATTCAAAGGAGTAGGGAATGAAGATCTAGACGAATTTTGGTTCATAGTAAATGTTGTATGGGAAGCGCAAGGATTCATGGATGATAATATCAAGAAGAAAACACTGGTTAGTGCCTTGCAGGATCACACACTAACGTGGCACATTAAGCACTCCAATGACAATCCAACATAGGGATTGTGGATATCCAAGCTGCGCTGAACAGGGAGTTTAGCAGGCAAAAATCAGAGACCCAGTAGATTATTGGATTTAAGGAAATTGTGATGCTTCTAGGTGAGACCCCCTGGGAGTTGGATCAGAGATTGAAGTGTATGATTCGTAAAGCTAACATGACCTTAATGGATGGGAAAAACTGTGCATGGTTTGTAGCATCGTTAACACCACGTCTAAGGAACGCGCTGTCACAACAGAAGCTGTCAACTCAGGCCAAAGCTTTGGAGATCGCAATACGACTACACGAGACCCCGAACAAGATCCTAATTTAGGAGTCCAAAAAATCCATGCATAGTTGAAATACTTGTGTCTCAAGATGCAGAGTTTCAAACAAGACAGGACAACTTGCCTAGAAGCGCGTGAAGAGGTATGGTGCATAAAATGCTAGGGCTAGGGGCTTGACAAGGACCATTGTCCAGTCTTGGTGAACTATCTAGTGGGAGGAGGGCCAATGCCATTTAGACTAGAGGCCCAAGTTGGTCCAAGTGCACTGCCTGCATTATGGTGCACGATTGGTTAGATAGGAGGGAAGCATGCTACAGATCACTGTCATTTATTATAGAAGTATATGCAGACATCCCAACAGTTATTTTGTAATTTTTGCAGGTCAGTAGGCCATGATGAGCGTACCTGTAGAAGTTATGAATTGATGATGGATCAGACTCCTACTTATAGGGTGTAGACCAAAACATGAGCCCTCCATCAAAATGCATGGATGGTGGGCATTGGATTTCAGGAGCGCGGACGAGGTCGAGGTGGAATGGGACGAGGAAGGGGTCGCAGATGTAGAGCTATAAAAAGGGTCTATTTCACCTCTAATTACCTCACGTTAATATGTCAATCTGGGAGCGTTTTGTTATTTCAAAGAGTGTCTCAGTCTAAGGCTATCATTTGTCAGAGTAATGCTAGTATTACAACATTTAAAAATACAAGAGTAAACAGATGCTTGTCTATAACTAAGTTACTTAAAAAGAATAAATCGCACACTCAGAAAACTAGGCAACTTATCAGTCAAGGGTTCCGCAGCGATAAGCCATCCCTTTGGAAACTGATGGAAAGGAAATTAGAGAATAGACCACGGGTTTGGGAGCTAGACAGTAAATGCCGAGGCTCACTATAGCCTTAGATCGTCTCTCACACCAAAACAACAAATGCTAGTAAATGGAACGACAGATAGAAAAATGGAACAACAAATAAGAAATCAAACAGCAAATCTGGAATGGAACAACAATTCTGAAATGGAACAACAATTAAACAACTAAGTCTCGCGAGCAGTAATCAAACTTAATCTACTAACTCAAATGCATTAATCGTAATCAAACAACAATATTTCACTCTTAAGGCAGATCAAGTAGCACACACTAATAGAACATCACTAATTACTGATAAGTTATGGAACAACGCTTGGAAATCATATACGCACACAACACGCTTGAATAGTAATATGATCTAGCATCAACCTTAATTAAAAGGAATATGACAACTTTCAGATGAATTCTGTAACATGAATGTACAACACAAAAGCTCTGTAACAAAATAGTAACAATATTCGGTTAAGACTAATAATATTCAATCAACTCTGAAAGGAATAGTAATATAATGCAGAGTCAATACAATAGTTTTGTCTGTAAAAATATTAATGAATTAATCTTAACAGAGCATGAGATGTAAACTTATAAGGCATATCAGATTACCAAATAACGACAATAAGCAAATCACGCAGAAATCAAATCGTAGTATTATAGAAGCAAGTGTCCTCCGGGGTCGGGCCCTTAGCCTCCAAGGGTACACCGCTTTAGGTTAATCCATACACAGAGATAAAATAATCACCAAGTTTGTATTAATGCATGAAACAAAAGTACAATGAACCAGTTCTTATCGAGACTCGATGATCAAAGTTTTGATCTTAACAGAAATTACATAAAAGCATAATCCCCTCAAGGCTAACATTGCCGTCCCTTTATGTAAGGGTGACGACGGAGATGTCTAATTAACAAGATAGATAAAGCAGTGATCCCTCAGGATCAAGGATCTTGAGGGATTCGCCAAACCGTTAATTCTTAATCGTCTCTTTTCTCCTCCGCCGAGCTGGTGTCTTATCCTCCTTTTCAAGGCCAATTTGCTTTGATCTACTTAGCCTTGTTTGCACTCGGTCTCCCGTCAAAGGAACAACAATTACCTTGTCCTTGTCTTTTTCTTTGGAACAACAACTCCTCGTTTTCACTCCTTCCTGCACGAGAGAATGACAATTGTTAGCGGCTGAGTTCTGCATATTAATCTCACATGTTTTGTTATAATTCTTTATTGTTTTCCAAGTTCATAATGCAAAAAGGTTTACAAGTTCTACTGAAAAGCCACTGAAATGATCATAAAAAACATACCTTTTTAGTACTCCACACACCCCCCTGCTTACCCTGTTTCATGCCCTCATGAAAACGTTGTAGTTGACATGAAAGGCAATGAGAGAATAGGCTGGAGAAGGAATCTCATGCGGAGGCCTACAACCGTGATGAGTAACTAGGTAGTCAAAGAACTAGCCTGTTTGACCCTCAGGCATCTCATACAGGGCTTGGTATCTGGGTGCAGGGTGCCAAATAATTGGACTGCGGAACCTATATCCTAACCAGGATGGCCCTGCTCTCAAAATGCTTTCGCCATAAAGGTGCAAACGATTGGTAGCTAATTTAAAATTCTCATACTTAAACGGTTCCCTGAGCTGGATATTCGGATTAGAGATTTGATACCGAAATTTAGCTGCATCAATGGCAAGGTCTTTGATAGAAAGAAAATATTATAATCCTTGTCGAATGAGTGCCTCATGCATGGGTCCTAATGTTTCAATGACACCCGGAGTCCTCATGAGGTTTCTATGTGCTTTCCACAACTGCACTGGGTTCCTAGGCTCAGCCCTTACCCACAAATCTAGGCCATTTTCCTGCCTCTGGAAAGTATTATAGGCTTTGAGCCATTTAATCTGATTAACCCCGAATGAGATGAATGCTTGCAATTGGATGTCTCCAACAAAAGGGCCAGGGTTCAGCTCAGTCTCCTGATCTAGTACAAGGTTATGCAAATAGAATTCGCACAGTAATCTCTAGACCTTCACCCCGTAGTGTTTACAGCAGTCTATAAAGTCATTGACAGTGTTAATTTGTATGGGGGCACCTGCTTTAACAACTTTTATTTTTAATTGTAAATACCATTCCAGTAAAAACAGGGCATAATTTTTGGCAGGGGCCCTACATGCTAAAACGTCATTGTATAAAGAACACAAGGTATCCATCTGCTTGATAACAGTATCTAGCCTACGAGTTACCTTTGCAACTTTCTCTTGTTCCTTCCGCCAACCTTCAAAGGCCTGGCTTTCGGATTGATTGACGTTCCTAAGTTGCTGCTGTAGTTCTTCATACTTCTCGCGAGGGACCGTTTGCTCTCTAAGCTTTTCTGCTTCTTGCTGAGCCTGTTTCAACCCCTTGCGCAAGGTTACTGTCTTTGGATCTCTTCTCCATGCAGCAGTGGAGGCTGGGAGTTTTACCTAAACTTTCTTATTGCGTTGCTTTGAGTTCAGAACCCTTATCACCCCTGAGGGTGGTGCCTCTGTCTGAATTTCCTTGTCACAAGTCATCATATCATCCATTTCTATTTTAACATGAATATCAGTTTGTTGTTGTTCCTTTTCAAATGGAACAACAATCTGTTCTTCAGCATCATTTGGAACAGGAGCTGGATTTTCAACAGGATTTTGAACAGCAGGACGAATTTTGGTCCTCCGCCTTTTTTCCTTGCAGAGTTTTACTGGAGTGGTCACCTTTTTCTTCCCTGCAGTCTTTCTTACCCTCTGCCTTGCTTTCAGGATCCTGATCTGCTGGTGGAGCTAGGCTATTATGCTCAATAATCTCTGTTGTTCCTTTCGTAATTCTCTAATTTCCAAAGTTCCATTAGAAGGAACAGCAGGCTGTCTGCTGCGGTTTGGGCCATGACTAGTCCCTGGATCTTCCTCCTGGGGTGTTTATTCATTGTTCTGCTCTGGTTGTTTTGGGGTAGGAACCCTAACTGGTTCTGTCAATTCCTGGGCAACTTCTTTTTCTACCCCTACTTCCTCCGGAATTTCTTCTGGTGCCTTAGGAACGGATTGTTCATGTTCAGTATCTCTTATTTCTTCTTCATCATGAACATGCAGATTTCCTTCTTCTGCCTCTTTTGCATGTGGTTTTTCAGATGCATTTTCCTCTTGTGGTTTGTCATGGAGGTCTGGTGGACTGAAAGGTTGGCCATACTCACCCATATTGGCCAAAACTGTGGCCAATTCATCTTCTCCCACTGGGTCCTGTGGTGGGCTACCTTCCTGCTGTCCCATTTCCTCCTCTTGCTTGGATTGTTCAGCTTCTGTCTTAGAATGCTCAACTTCTGTTTCAGAATGCTCAGCTTCTTCCTCATTTTCTTCTTCAGATTGCTCGGCCTCCTCTTCAGATTACTCGGCCTCTTCTTTCTCTTCTCCTTCAGATTGCTCTGCTTCTTCTTCTGGCCGTGAGGATTGCTCGTCCTCAATTTCTACTGGCTGGCTGGTGCTTTCCTAGAGCTTTTTCAGCCTTCCTCGTATCCGAGCTAACCAGACTGATTTCCTGCGTTTCTCTGGTTGTTCGGGTGTACCGGTGGCATGCTTACGGTTTGCCGATTCTTGGCGTGTTTCTGGACGTTCGGATGCACTGGTGACATGTTTTTGTTTTACTAATTCTCTACGTTTTTCTGGACGTTCTGGTGTGTTGGTAGTATGCTTACGTTTTGGGGATGGTGCTGTCACCCCTCCCTCAATTATTGCAATTAGCTCTTCCCAGCTACTTTGTTGCTAGGTGAGGCTATGACTAAAAATTAATCGAATTAACCCGTGGTTACTGACAACTGACTCTACATGTTGTGCCTTTTTTAAGCTTCGTGCAACGTCATGAAGTAACGAATTCAAAAGTGCAGGTAGATTTACAGAGCATTTCTGCTTTAAAACAGCTAAGAGTTTAAGATGTCATGGTCTTACCACGTCTTTTCTACCCTCGCAGGTGATGTGGCTTTGCACGGTTTTGCTAATTCTGCCTAGGGCTCTCCTAGCGTTGCTGGCAGAACTCCCTTCCCTTTAATCGTCAAGCTCTGGCCTTCGTCCTGGAAGATTTCTATAATCTTCTGTAGTCTCTCCTTTTTTAGCGTCCATACAGGTCCGGTGGCTGGTAGTCCCGAGACTTCTGCGATTATATCATCGGTGACTGCTATCTGTCTCCCCCTTACTGTGGAGTAATCCTCCTGCAGATTCTGTAGGAATTCAATCGCCACTGTTTCGTTAGACTCCTACAAGTGATTGAGATAAGTCAGCCACCCTACTCTTTCCAGGATTTCCCAAGCAGCAGCGGAGACTGTCAACACCTGCGGTTCCCTTCGAATCGCTCTTCCTCCCATGGTTTCACTGTAGATTCTCAATGGAACAACAACTATTTGTGCTGTTTGAAACACAGAGAGGGTAATAGTCGCAAGATTTTGAAAAAAACAGAGTATGCAACAGAAATGGCTTATGAACAGCAAGTTGTGTAACAAAAATAGAAATATCATGCCGTTAAGCCGTGCCATACCCTAGTACACAACTTTTCCCGAATAGTGAGATGACACATAATCCAGGGAATAATGAGGTTAACCTCCCGCCCCTCCCCCCCGCAATGTGATAGGCTGTCCCATCCGTCAAATAAAGGAGCAACACCCAATCTACAACAGAGTCATAAAGGAACAACGTATGAAAATATGCCATGTTTAGAAAAACAACGAATTACCAAAATTGAGGCGTAAAGTTGGAGCGCGTATTACGTAAGAGGCTGCTGTGATATGATGCAAGGCTAGGGGGATAGGACATCTGTCGTACTTGCCAAATCTCAAGTGGTCATTGTCACTTACTTTGCCATGATTGGTGGTAATAAATTTTCATGCGATATATAAGTCGGGAAATGATATATGATTAGTTCCTAGGATATAAGAAACAAAAGAGTATTAGTATCTTACCTATTGGTGTAACCAATGTGACTTCAATACCATTAACATTGCTCTGCTGCCGACAGGTGTCCATAACCTTGGCATAGTTGTTTATTTCACCCCTGGATCCATGATCCTTTATGTGTATATTAAGGAGTGTAATGTCAAATTGTAGGCCATTATGCTGGCTTGGTAACCAGTTGGCCATAATGCCATTCACGAGGAAGGAGTGAAAAGTGGGCAGGCCGGCTCGTGATGAGACCTCTTGTTCCAAGGTTTGTTTATCTGATATACCTTTTGGACCATATCCCTCGTGTGGTGGCCATAGTGGGAATGCCACTTCACTTCCATCCTCATGATCATGGTAGGCTGGCTCTTGATGAGACCCCCTATCCTGCATTTGACAACTTATAATACATGTTTACTTTTTTCTTTTTCATAAAGTACTTTTCCTTATTTATACACAAAGGGTGGTTCAACACTCCTTAAGAGTAGGAATGGTGGAAGAAGTCTTATCATCTCAATAGGAAGATATAAACCCTTTGCTCTTATTCCTAAACAATAATCAAAGAGGATTAAAGGGATTGTCATGATAAAGATAACCAATCAAAGCACAATTAGTAAGACAATGACAGCAAAAGATGATGAATAAGTGTGTCCTTCCTTTTGTCCTCTTACCAATACGGAGCCTTATAAAGATAGCGATTTATGATTTGCGGATTTCAGTATGTTGTGATTTTGTATTCATTGCATAAGTGCATAGCTGTATCTTAAAGACTTAAAAGAATAGGAGCAAGAAGCATCCTCAATTTAGATCAACGAAATGAATAAGCTGTTTCACAAGGAGAGAAAAAGTATGCTAGTGGTGTTCCTTTTGGAAAAATGAACAAAAAAGTAGCATAGATATCAAAAGTGCAAATGTCGTTCCTTTGAAAAAGGAACAGCAGAACACACCAATGCCGTTCCTTTGAAAAAGGAATAGCAAAAATTTAAAAAAAATGTTATTCTCTTGGAAAAGGACAGAAAAACACTCGAAATGTCATTCCTTTTGAAAAAGGAACAACAGCCACCAAAAATGTTGTTCCTTTGAAAAAGGAACAACAAAAGACGCAAAAATGTCGTTCCTTTGGAAAAGGAACAGCAGAAATAAAAAATATGTTCTTCCTTTGGAAAAGGGACAACAAACACACAGCAGTGTCGTTCCTTTTGAAAAATGAACAACAAAAATCGAAATATTGTTCCTTTAGAAAAGGAACAGTAGAACAAGAATATGCCATTCCTTTGAAAAAGGAACAACAGAAAATAAAAAATGCTTTTCCTTTAGAAAAGGAACAACAGAAAATCAAGAATGTTGTTCCTTTTGAAAAGGAACAGCAGAAAATCAAGAATGTTGTTCCTTTAGAAAAGGAACAACAGAAAATCAAGAATGCTGCAGAAAATCAAGAATGTTGTTCCTTTAGAAAATGAACAGTAGAAACACACAAATTCCATCCTTTTGGAAAAGGAACGACAAAAATTGAAATGTTGTTCTTTTGAAAAAAAGGAACAGCAAAAATGACAGGAAAAACGACTCAAAGAAAAGAACTTATATACAAATTGTAAAAAGAAGTGAATTCCTTAATGAATTACAGGTGATGAAGACTTCTCTTCCTCTCCCAAAATCTCCATATCAGTGTCTCGACATAGCTGCTGGCAGAAGGATTCCCGAGTGAGTGGTTTGCGATAGAGACGAACTCGGTGGCCATTTACTTTGAAGGCATATCCAGAACCATCAATAGTGATTAGAGTAAGGGTTCCATTGTCATGTACCTTCTGGATTTCGTATGGTCCCAACCAACGAGTCTGGAGTTTCCCAGGGAAGTCCTGAAACCTAGAGTCATACAATAGAGCCCAGTCTCCCTCATGGAAGACTTTGTTTTTAATGAGCGCATCATGCCATTTAGCTCACTGCTGTTGAATCAGTGTTGTATTTTGAAGTGCAGAGAGCCTAATTTCGTCCAACTCATTGATCTGATGTAGTCGATTAATCTGTGCCTCGCTTAGATCTAAGCCAATTTCCTGTGCTGTTCGTAATGTTTGGATTTCGAATTCTATGGGAAAAATAGATTGTTTTCCAAACACTAATTGATAAGGTGAGTAACTAGTGGTGCTTCTCCATGTTGTTCTATAGGCCCAGAGTGCTTCAGGTAGTCTAGCAGCCCAATCACACCTATGTGATGCAATGGTTTTCGTTAGGATTCTATTACCTTATTGCTGCTTTCTACCTGTCCATTCGCCTGTGGGTGGTATGGAGTAGTGATTTTATGCTGGACGTGATAATTGTTGAGTGGTGCAGCTAATCTATTCCCAGCAAATTGTGGTCCTCCGTCTGTAATTATTTCCCTTGGATGGCCATAACGTACAAATAGATGGAACAAGAACTGTATGACAGAGTCCTCTGTGGCTCTTGGCAATGCTTCTGCTTCAACCCATTTGGTGACATATTCTATTGCCACCAAGATATATGTTTTCTGATTTGATGATGGGTTGATAGGTCCAACGAAATCAAGAGCCCATCGCTCGAATGGTTCAATGACTAACTGTGGTTTCAGAGGCATCTCGTCAAATTGACCAGGACGTCCTGCTCGCTGGCAGCTGTCACGAGCTTGGACAAATTTCTTTGCATCTCTGAAAATCGTTCGCCAATAATATCCTGTCTGCAGTACTTTATGTCAAGTTCTGCGCTCAGCGAAGTGTCCACCACATGGTCCATCATGACAGGCTTTTAGGATGTCAAAGATTTCATCTTCTCAAACACATCTCCTGATATGCATGTCTTCCCCTATGTGAAACAAATAGCCCCCAATCCACGAGAATCGAGCACTCTTCTGAACAATCTGTTTGCGCTCATTAGGGGTTAGGTGTTTTGGTAGTTTATCTACTGCGAGGTAATTGGCAACATTAGCATACCAGGGTGTTTGAACGGCAACAGCAAACATATGTTCATCCGGAAATTGATCTTCAACTGTTGCTGCATCAATTGGCTTTGGCATTCTTGAGAGAAAATCGGCTATAGGGTTTTCTTTGCCAGGCCAATCCTTGATTGTGATATCAAATTCCTGCAATAAAATCAACTATCTAGTTATTCTGGCATTTGTGACAGGCTTATTTGCTAAATATTTTATGGCAGAATGATCTGTATAGAAGATAACATGATATCCTGTAATATAATGTCTAAATTTATTGACAGCATGTGTTACAGCTAGGAATTCTTTTTCAGTAACAGTGTAATTTAATTTAGCAGGGGATAAATTTTTGCTGATGTAATAGATAACATATGGTTTTTTATCCTCTTCCTGCCCAAGGAATGTGCCAATGGATGTATCTGAGGCATCAGATGATATCTGGAATGGAAAATCCCAGTTTAGTCCTCGAAGGACTGGGGTTGTGGATACGAGCTTCTTGAAATCCTGGAAAGCATGCTCACATTTTTCTATCCAAAGGAAATCAACGTTACCAGTTAGTGCATATAAAGGTGCAGAAATGTGTGAATAATATTCTATAAATCGTCTATAATAACCAGAAAATCCAAGAAAGTTGTGTACCTCTGTTTGAGTAGTAGGAGTGGGAATAATAAAAAATATTTGGATTTTGGTCGGGTCTACCTGAATGCCGGCTGCTGAAATATAGTGTCCTATGATAAGTCCTTCAGTCATCATCATGTAACATTTTTCATGGCTTAAGAAAAGCTTGGTAGAGATGCAGCATTGTAGGACTTTTTCTAGGGTGTCTAGTGCTGGATCAAAATCATCTCCATATGGTGTAAAGTCATCCATGTATACTTCAAGTCCATCATTTATTAAATCTGCAAAAATACTAAGGATAGCCCTTTGGAATGTGCAGGAGCATTACATAAGCCAAAAGGTAGAGCTCGATAGGTAAATGTTCCCCAAGGACAAGTAAAAGTAGTTTTGTCCTGGTCTTCAGGGGCAATCTGAATCTGATTGTATCCACTGAAGCCATCCAGGAAAGAAAAGAATTTCTTTCCTGCTAAAGTATCTAATACTTGGTCTATGAATGGGAGAGGAAAGTGGTCTTTTTGTGTTGCTTTATTTAGTTCCCTGTAATCCACACAGATTCTCTATTTCCCATTCTTTTTTGGTACCACCACAAGCGGAGAGACTCATTTACTATCGGAGATAGGATAGCTAAAATTGACATCTAAAAGTTTCTAGAGTTCAGCTTTTACCACATCTTTTAGATGAGGATTAAGTCTCCTTTGCGGTTGACGAACAGGTCTGGCATCTTTTTCTATTTAAATGTGGTGTGTACATAATTGAGGACCAATTCCTTTCATATCAGGGT
The DNA here is from genome assembly GCA_031772625.1 of Pinus tabuliformis. NCBI lineage: Eukaryota > Viridiplantae > Streptophyta > Pinopsida > Pinales > Pinaceae > Pinus > Pinus tabuliformis. The sequence goes on from CM062818.1 coordinate 1,239,298,148, forward strand.
AATCCCATGCAAATGCTTCTTGATATTTTCTTAACAAATGGATGAGCTTCGTTTCTTGTTCAGGTGTGAGGTTGGCATTAATATTTAAGGTTTTTCCCGGTTCAATTTCCACAATTTTACTATTTGCAACAGAAGTGACAGGTATTGTTTGATCATGTGTATCTTTCAGAGGATCTTCTTCTAATTCATTATCAAATGTTTCTTCTATCATGTGACACTGTGTGCAGGATCCGAATTCATTTTGACTAATGAAGTTATTAATGGCATCATCTTCTGTTTGGTCTTTAAAATCAAGTGCCTCTTGTATAGTTAATGGAGATCTAATGTTATCAGTAAGGTATGATATAGGGTGCTTGTTAGTTTTAATTATTGTGACACTTGGCTACGTTGGAGGATATAGAACTAAATTCTTGATGTTTGGTCCTTTGGTTATGGTCATATTTCCTTACCGACAGCCAATGTAAGCATCGGTAGTGGCAAGCCAAGGTCTACCTAGAATTAGTGGGTGTCCATCAAGTCGGGCTTTTGGATTAATTATTAGGAAATCGGTTGGATATTCCCAGGAATCTACAGAAACCATGACATCATGTAGAGTACCCTCCGGTCTAACCACAGATCAGTCAGCCAATTCTAACAAAGTAGAGGTGGGTTCTACAGATGTAATGCCGAGATTTTGGCAAGTATTGGTTGTTAAAATATTAATTGCAGCTCCTAGATCAACTAAGGCATTAGACAGGGTCTGACCATAAATTTGAACAGTTACAATTGGATTTCCTGGGTCTTCATATTTAATGGGTGTTTCTTTCCCTGATAGTAAATCAGATAAAGTGCCAACTACTTAGACTCTTAGATTATTTGTTATATTCCTCGGTTTCTTTATGCACAATTCTTTGATAGTTTTTGCGTATATAGGAATGTCTTGAATGGCTTGGAGGAATGGAATTTTTATGTACAGGTTTTGTAATTCTCCCAGAATGTCAAAATCAGGATATTGTAAAGGTCGAGGTATGACTAATCGTTCTGGGAACAGAGGAGAGGATCTGGTTGCTAGATTATGAGTCTGTTGCTTATTCACATCCTCTTGTTGCAACAGATGTTCTCTTGGTAACTGATCTTCAATATGAATTGTTTTATCTCCCTCAGTTTCAATAATACATCCAGATCGTAACTGAAGATCATTACACTTCCTCAGGTTGGGTCCTATTTCTGGTGATTCTATGATTTGGAGAGATTGGACCGGTCTGTTATTTGGATTGGGATCGGGTTGGGCTGGGAGTTGCGGTCTCAGATTAGACTGGGGATTTTGTTGTAAGGCTACCAGTGTAGGTTGAGTGAGCGGAATAGTTCCTACTGGCTGAGTCATAGTTCCTACCGGAATAGTTCCGCCAGTTTCTCTGCCAGGCTGAACTTTGTGAAGTAGGGGGAGTCCATTGTGGAGGATATGGGCTATTTTGCCAATATGGTGGAGTGTAAGGGAAATTCGGCCAACCAGATTGGCTTGCCTAATTCAACCACGGGTTTGAAGAAGGAAACGACTGTGGTGACCAATTTGAAAATGGGGGTTGGGACTGACTTTGCCACATACTATATTGTTGAGCATTATACTGTGGAGGCTGAAAAGAAGAAGTTGGGTCTGGAAACATACCAGATTGTCTTGGCTGCCACTGGCGGCACTGGTTGATCAAGTACATCGATTCTGGTTCTTCTTCCGCTTCCTTATATACCGCTTTCAATCCAGGAAGTGAGGGGCAGCTCTCCGTAAGGTGATCTTTTGTACAGATGGCGCATGTTTGGACTGTATCCAGTGGACATTCCTTGTGACTATGCTTTTTCCTACATCAGGGACAGAAGATCGCCAAATTCTGTTCTGCCTCCATCTGCTTCTGTTTAGCCTGCATAATATCAAGTTGTGTAGTTAGTGTCCCCAGAATATCAGTTTTAAAATTTTCCAATAAATTTCCAATTTCTACACGTGTTACTCCTTCTGTTGATATTTTGTTATCTCTTACAAACCGATCATGTTCTGTCGATTTTACTCTTGTGCTGCCTCTCGAACTCCTGATACATAAATCAGTGATGTTAGCAAAATTCTCTTGATAAATATCCCCTTTTCCCATGATGTTTAATGTTTCAATCCATTGTTCCTTCATGCCCCTTATTAATGCAGTTTTTAACACATTATCAGGTAAAGGTAGTGATGCATAAGGAGATCTTTTTAGATTGTACTGAAAACGTTCCACATACTCCTCTAATGTTTCATTCGGTTTGGCTGTCATTTGGAATATTTCGTCCTTTAATTCTCTAGACCTACAATAATCCTGATATTTTTTTAAGAAATATTCTTTCATTTGATCTCAATTGTTTATGACCCCACCACCTAATCCAATAAACCATCTTAAAGCAGCCCCTTTTAATGTAGAAGGAAATAATTACAATTTCTGGGGATCGGTGGTGTAATCATATCCCCTGCACAACACATCAAATTCATAAAAATGCATCCGGATCTTCTAATGTGAGACCGTGAAATGTAGGGATATGTTGAAGAGGGATTGCTTTCATGGGCGCATTTGCTGCAGAATCCACTATAGGGTATTGTAATGTAGATGTTTGAGTTTTTGGCTGATTCTGAGCCATAGGATCGAATATATGCCAGTAACCTTCTGGGATATCTAGGATGGTATTCCTAGGTTGAGAGGGAATGGCTTTGACAAGGATAGTTTTAATAGCACTTCCTTTATTTGGGATAATGAGAATACCTGATGTCTGAGGAGATTGGGTTCCTTCAACAATGATTTTTGCAGCGCTCCCCTTATCTGGGCTATTTAATCGCTGATTTTTTCCAATAGGAGATCTTGGTTCCTCGGTTTCCCCTGTTTCTCCTTCCCCTTCATAAAGGTTGCTGAAATTCCCTTCCTGCAATAGTTCTGGAGTAGAATTTTCAATTTCTTGAAAGTCCTGCTCTTCAGTTTGACTATACACCTCAGCAAAGGCTACAGATGGTGATCCTGTGGCCTGAAGGGAACTAGTAGGCTATTTAGAAATGATTTTCCTGGGTCCTACTGATGGCTGAGATTCTGTTTTCTTATAGATTTCGTCTATGAAGGTCGTTCAGCCAAGGGTCACTGGCCCCTTAGCTTTTTCAGGTTTGGGTGGAGGTTCGATATTCTTTTCTGGTTTTTTCTGCTTAGTCATGCACTCAAATGAACTACTAAATTCTATTCAAACAAAGCAACAGAAAATCTATTAGGAAAGCAGACAGTGGAGCAGGGATTTTACATGCTCCGTACGTAGGTTCTTACCTTCCATTTTTAAGATCCAACTCTTCCCTAGCAGGTTCATACACTACTCTGAAAAAAAGGCAAATGGCTACACTCTTTCCCCGGCAACGGCGCCAAAATGTAGAGTTATAGAAAGGGTCTCTTTCACCTCTAATTACCTCACATTAATATGTCAATCCGGGAGCGTTTTGTTATTTCAAAGAGTGTCTCAGTCTGAGGCTATCGTTTGTTAGAGTAATGCTAGTAGTACATCGTTTAAAAATACAAGAGTAAATAGATGCTTGTCTATAACTAAGTTACTTCAAAAGAATAAATCGCACACTCAGAAAACTAGGCAACTTATCAGTCAAGGGTTTGGCAGCGATAACCCATCCCTTTGGAAACTGATGGAAAGGAAATTAGAGAATAGACCATGGGTCTGGGAGCTAGACAGTAAACGCCGAGGCTCACTACAGCCTTAGATCGTATCTCACACCAAAACAACAAATGATAGTAAATGGAACGACAGATAGAAAAATGGAACAACAAATAAGAAATCGAACAGCAAATCTGGAATGGAACAACAATTCTGAAATGGAAAACAATTCTGAAATGGAACAACAATTAAACAACTAAGTCTCGCGAGCAGTAATCAAACTTAATCTACTAACTCAAATGAATTCATCATAATCAAACAACAATCTTTCACTCTTAAGGTAGATCAAGCAGCACACACTAATAGAACAACACTAATTACTGATAAGTTATGCAACAGCGCTTGGAAATCATATACGCACACAACACGCTTGAATAGTAATCTGATCTAGCATCAATCTTAATTAAAAGGAATACGACAACTTTCAGATGAATTCTGTAACATGAATGTACAACATAAAAGCTCTGTAACAAAATAGCGACAATATTCAGTTAAGACTAATAATATTCAATCAACTCTGAAAGGAATAGTAATATAATGCAGAGTCAATACAACAGTTCTGTCTGTAAAAATCTTAATGAATTAATATTAACAAAGCATGTGATGTAAACTTATAAAGCATATCAGATTACCAAATAACGACAATAAGCAAATCACGCAGAAATCAAATCGTAGTAATACAGAAGCAAGTGTCCTCCAGGGCCGGGCCCTTAGCCTCCAAGGGTACACCGCTTTAGGTAAATCCAGACGCAGAGATAAAATAATCACCAAGTTTGTATTAATGCATGAAACAAAAGTACAATGAACCAGTTCTTATCGAGACTTGATGATCAAAGTTTTGATCTTAACAGAAATTACATAAAAGCATAATCCCCTCAAAGCTAATAGTGTCGTCCCTTTATATAAGGGTGACGCCAGAGATGTCTAAGTAACAAGATAGATAAAGCAGCAATCCCTCAGGATCAAGGATCCTGAGGGATTTGCCAGACCATTAATTCTTAATTGTCTCTTTTCTCCTCCGTGGAGCTGGTGTCTTCTCCTCCTTTTCAGGGCCGATTTGCTTTGATCTGCTTAGCCTTGTTTGCACTCGGTCTCCCGTCAAAGGAACAACAATTACCTTGTCCTTGTTTTTTTCTTTGGAACAACAACTCCTCGTTTTCACTCCTTCCTGCATGAGAGAATGAAAATTGTTAGCGGCTGAGTTCTGCATATTAATCTCACATGTTTTGTTATAATTCTTTATTGTTTTCCAAGTTCATAATGCAAAAAGGTTTACAAATTCTACTGAAAAGCCACTGAAATGATCATCAAAAACATACCTTTTTAGTACTCCACAGCAGACAGCTGATTTGTTACAATTACGGAGGGCTAGGGCATTATGCCCATGATTGTACAAATTTGATGAGAGCATCATGTTTATATTGTACCCAATTTCATCATGAGATAGAGGACTTCCCCACACTGATAACGAGGTTGCGCGATAAAGGAACACTCCAGCCTCCCCCGACTTAGAACCTGCAAATGATGAGGTCTGAGCCACGTGAGGAGGACCTGAATGTAAACATCATGCTCTAAAGCAGTATCACGATAGGAGATGACAAAGGTAAGTAGCCAGAAGAGAGTGTTTCAGTTCGCAAGGCTTCGAAAAAGGAATCCGAGTTCTATTTGGATTGTGCGAAGGAGACATTCATGGAAGCTAAGAAGAGCTTCACGGAGGCCTCCACTTCAGGTAGTAAATACAAACTAGAACCGGAGATGGACCCATCAATGCTTACTACCTTTCTGGAGGCATGCATGAAGCTGCTGCATGACAACAAGTCTATGAAGGGACTGTAATAACTCATCACTAGATGTGCTGGATCAGGGGAACCGCACGTAGTTGGAAGCTCAGGAAGCACACAATGCGAATAGGAAGGGGGATGAGGTTGACTATGCAAATCAGGGAATATGAAATGGATCAAGTGATTTTGGATCTAGGATCGAACGTGAATGTTCTAAAAAAGTAGACATTGGAGCGCATGGTTAGGACCGTGTTGCAATGGTCTCATAGTCAATTGAGAATGGCGAACCAGCAGAAGATCCTACCAATGGGAAGATTGTAGGGAATAACATTAGATATCAAAGTTGCAAGCGTGCTTGCATATTTTGAAGTGATAGAGATTGTTGATGACAAAAATCCCTATCTCGTGCTACTGGGAATATATTGGGCCACTGATATGAATGGAGTGATAAATTTAAAGAAGTGCAAAATGATTTTTGAGAAAAAGTCACTGCACGTAGTGGTACCTTTAGACCCTACAGAAGTATCCTGCTACACAGAGCTAGTGCACGACGATGATCTAGACTGTATTTAGAAGATAACCGCTCAGGAGTAGGATTGGGTGAATCCTACAATGGATGGTAGGATTTTGTGGGAGCACGAAAGCTCCTGCACATCAGATTTGGACAAGGAAATAGAATGATGGGAGAATCGATTACACGAGGTAACCACACTCAATTGTAACATGATGTTAAAGTCACTACCCTGTGTAGTAATAGAGAAAAGAGATCTACCTATGTATGATGGTCTGACCGTAGTAGATGATTTCTTGAACAAATTTGAAAGAGAAGTACCAGAACAATAGCGTTTCGACACTCCGAAATGGGCACTACATGCTACGCCTGCAAGGTGGTTGGGTACACACCAGCAGAACTTTGAGGACTGGTGGGAATGCAGAAAGATGATTCTCTTGCAGTTTGGAAAGCCTCATATGCAGATAAAAGCCGAATAAGATGGGTGAAACAGCCTACGTGCCCACCTCTCTAGATGGGTACAGGCATATGGTACACAACCTGCACGAACGCACACCGTCCTCATGATAAGAACTGAGACCAACAAGCAGGATCGGGCAAGATGAGGGCGTGAAAAAGGAAGTATGATAAGACCAAGTGCACCAAATATTATCCACAGGGAAGCCTTTGACAAGGTGTGCGAAGTGTTGAACATGGTCCACCATGTGAGGTGCACTGACTGGGACCTACACATGCCAGTGGTTCTATGGGCTTATAGGACCATGTACAAAACCCTGATTGTGTGAGCACTTTCGAAGCTGAAGTATGAAGCAGGGGCTGTAATCCCTATGGAGCATGCGAAGTCTAGTCCTTGCATAGAAGCACCCATAGATATGACAGTTCAGGAAGCTCAGAAAGAAGGAACCACACAGCCGCAAGAAATAGACCACATTGGACTTGAGGAAGACATCTGACAGGGAAAATTTATACTCTGCAAACTTGAAAAAGAAAGGGTACAATTAAGGAAGAAAAGCATTTTGATGGACATGGAGGTTAAGAAGCTGGAGGACGAGATAAAGGAAGCGTTTTTTGTCAAAGAACCTAAGATGGTAAGGTAAGGTGCATACGATCATACTGACAAGTTTGAGCACTATCATCATGAATTGGTTAGTCTGTTGCCTTAGCTTGGACCACATATCACCAAACATAATGACTAGGGTAATGCGTTGCAAGTGGTAAAGTGTGCAATACTGACCACAACAAAAGACGGTGAGGATTCTTCGTGAACCACAGTGGATGACTGGATGGAGCCCCACACGGGTGGTGTGACCATCTAACTAGCCATAGGAAGGATGGCCTTAACACTCGAGGCAGTTGGAAGGAAGCGTAGGACTATAAGATATTCTTCTCGGGAGCTGCATGATAGTGGGGATGCACGCAGAAGTAGAGAGTCACAAGGTCCACGACCGTGCACAGAGGGTTGTGCTACCACGTGGAATGGCCAGAAAGTAATCATTGAAGTCACTGTTCATGATGGGATGTGTGACTTGAGGCCAAATGGAGTGGGCGGTAGGCATTTAAGATGTGATTTATTGGAAAGATTTGGGAAAATATGCCACCAAGAAAGAATTAATGGACCGGAATTGGGGGGAATGGTCGAATTCAAATTCAAAAGTCACTATAAAACACAAAGGGATGGCTAACAAAAAACATTTGGTCATTTGAGAATTGAGCAATTGAGTAGAGCACTAAGCATTGAGAGCCAAGCGATAATTGAGCCCCTGAGTTCGCGAGTGATAGAATACAGCCTAGATACAATGGCAACAACTAAGGATGGTTTGCAAATTGAAGAGGTAACCGCCAGCGAGGCCGCAAAGACCCCAATGGTGGAGGATGTTCCAGAAGGTGCCAAGGTTGTGGCAGAGATCCCAAAATCACCGCATAGGCCAATACCCAAGAACGATAAGTAAGTAATGGCTCCAATACACGTGTCCCCAAGGAACCCATTACGCAACAAACTATCAATGGCAGAGAAGGGGAAAGATGTCACAATAGAAACAGATGAGGAAGAAGAAGATTTACAGGTCCTGATCATCGCAGAGGAAGAAGACAAAGGCATGGAGGAGGATATTCAACCTACACGCTTTGCAACAAAATTGCTTGCATATGTCCCTCCATGGGAAGGGAAGACCAAAGTGCCGAAGGACCTAGACGAAACCAAGAGTTCAATCCAAACCTCGCTCGTCTTAGATGGCATTGTGTTTGAAGGCACGCACCTGGGCCGCTTGCCAACCATGAAGTTTGAATATTGGGACATCGCTGACCATGAGAAGTTCCCTTACCTAGAGACCAGGAACCTCATGAAGCAAAACAGTATGGGGGTGGTGACAACGTTAGAGCCGCAGAAGTGGCTGCGCGGTGAGGAAAAGACCGGGCTGGTAAACTTATTATGGGTGCCAAATTTCCATCACGCACCCATAACCATTTCCGTCATCAGGCAGCTGCTTTTCCTAGTGCATGATGTGTATCTATGGCTGGAGGAGCCTATCCCCATCATGGAAAACCTAATTCAAAACATTTCTTGTCTCCCCTGCAAAGGAAAGGACCCCACAATCATAGCCGAAGGAAAGGGCAGTGATTTGAACCTTGTAGAAGCCATGAAGACAAAATACATACTAGAGAAGAAGAAGAGGGGCTACACCATATCTAGTATCAAGGAAAAAGCGGTACGTGTAGCTACCCAAATCCTGGCTGGCAAAGTCATGCGAAAGTGCTGCGCAGACAAGGTACCTGCACCGGTGATCGCACTAGCCGAGTAGTGCGTGGAGGGGGTCCAGTTTAACTGGGCTGAATTCCTCTGCATGGAATTATTGAAACTGTCGCGAAGCCCAGGAGTAGGGTAAAACCTTCCACTATACATGGCTATTACTATCCATAGTGCTCGTAGTGGGGGAACTACCAGAGGATAGTCAATGCCCCCCAATTGACAGAGATTTACTAGAGGCCGTGAAGTACGCTTCACTCTGGGCCATGAAGGACACGAAAAGAATATGTAACAACAAGATCTTCTAGGTGCTCATGGAGATAAACATACTGATGTGGATCAATTGGAGGCCACGCCTGTCACCCACGGTGTACAACAGTCTACAAAGTTTTGTAGACTTTAAAGTTGATATGCATGACATTTTTATCTAGGCACGTAAGGATTCAGTGAAGCAGTGGATGAAGCTACCTTTTGTAGCCACCAACAATGCCATTTTCATGGTCTTGGAGGCATGGTCTCCAGAATGGCGTGCCCCAGATCTTGCAGAACTTGAGAGGATGATAGCGCAGAAGAAGAAGGACGATGCTAAGCTGCACGTCACAATATTGGCCAAGAAAAGGCGGAACAAAACAATAGCAGCTGAGGAAAGGGCAGCACAGGAAGCAGCATAGAGAGCCACCGAGCAGAAAAAGGCCATAGAAGCACAGGAGGCAGAGGAAGCGACTGAGAAGGTGGACGAGGGCTAAGAAATGCCCTTGCAGGAGCAGAAGGCGGAGGAAGCAGAAGTAGCAGAAGGGAGCGCAGACCTAGGGACCACATCCATGCAACTGAACCACCAACACACGACAGAGCAAGCAAGGCCGAAGAAGAAGGTCAAGGCCTCGAAATTGGCCATTGAATCGATCACCTTAACTGAAGGTGATCTCCATGACATCAACAACATAGATCGCGATGTCACAAATGAGGTTCTTCAGGATTTTATGCAGGAGCACCAGACAATGTTGGGAGCACTCAAACCGCAGCTGTAGGATTTACATGTACGTCCCCCTCAGGTGGATACCCTTTCCACCCACCTCACAACAGGATCCTTGGCAACAAAGCAGATGTTGCGTGCACGGATGGAAAACACAATAGTGTTTCCGGAAGGGACCCTAGTAGCAGCAAATGAGGCCGATAGATTTTCGTTAACATGATGAAAGACCTTGGCCTTAATTTGGCTGCCCTTCCGTGTGAGACACTGTATCTGCTACAGGATGGGATAATGGCAGAACTACGCGCTAGGGAGAGTTGCGAAATCCAAGTTCTTAGCGAACAAAAGATAAACATGGAACAACTCAGTTTGCAGCGTGACGAATTGGTGTCGTAGAATCAATAGTTGGTGCAGGTGGTAGACAACGATTATCAACGCGTCTCGGAGTTGGCCATCCCAATAGATTTACGAGTAGAGGTGTAGATCCATAAGTTAGCAACCAGAGTCCGTGAGGCTAGAGAAGAAACGACCAAGGTTCAGCTCAATCCGAATCTTTAGATCGCCGAGCTACGGTTAAAGGCGCATCCCTCCACTCCCTCGAAAATTGGAGAACAATGCATTAGCACTATTACAGGAGGACTGGAAGAAATTAGAGGTGCAGTGCAAGACTGCCCCACTTTGTTGGAGCAAGCACTTGAGGTCTCACAACTCTGCAGGAGGATCCCAACATCTAGCACCTGGAGACAGAGGCACGAGAACTCCAGTAGCAATACAATAGTGTCCGAGGAACTATGTAGACAATAGTCATCACTCAGCGGCTTGCGAGGATGCAACAAGCTAAGGCACTGAAGGAGCAGGTGGACGCGATGCGACATAAGGAGGCAGTTCTCAAAGCGTGCGTCTACCCAAGGATCAATGAGGCTTTCACTATCACGAAAAGATTGAAGGAAAGCTCACACACATCCAAGGGATGAACACATTAATGTAGAGAAGCACCCTAGACATGGTGGTCTCAGAAAAAAAGGATGCAATAGATTCAACAAGCAGCGACTCAGTGCGCTGCTGACATCAGCTCCGTTTGAGGACAGTTGGAGGAACTCTAGACCAAGATCACTGCATCGACACAGTGACTTGAGGGCGAGTCACGATGTTTGTGATGGGGGCCTGTTGGCCATGGAATCCCCCTACGACATGTTTTGGGGCTCAAAGCCGAAGTTTTGCCCAATATTGTTTTAAAGTCTCCGCGAATTACGGGCGCGGAGCGCGAAATGTATGATAGAGTCACAGGGTTATCCACCCTAGTCTTGTAAATGTAATGTCGGCCTACCCATGGTCCGTGGACCATGGGATTGTATAAATAGAGTGAGGCTCTAAGTGTAAAAGATAGAAATAAGTAGAAAATAGGCAAGGATAGAGTCTAAGTGACTAAGTGTGTCTTGGGTTGTAGGGTAGGAAAAGGCTTTGCAGCTGAGTGCGCAGAGGCCTAGTAGTCTGCAGCTGAGTGCGCGAACCCCCCCAGCTGAGTGCGCAGGGCGGAGTCGAGTTTGCAACCAAATAAGAGATTAATAAAGAAAGGTTTTGTTAGCAATTCGTGTATCTGTTCTTGGATTAATGCATGGTTGATGTAAATTACAAATATACTGTTTGTTTACTACGCGCACATGAATGAATGATTTCTATTGCTAAATGTAACTTAACACATACAAAAGCTAAGTTAATCAGCTAACAGTAAAATAATAGTAAGGACTAGGGTAACAACAGCTCCTGACCCCTGAGTAGGGCTACGCTAAGGCAACAGTTTTGGCTGCGAGGTACGGGACAGTGCACGTAGCGACGTGCGTGTAGGGTCTAACCACGGACCACTTGAACTCATAAAACATCTCCAGGGTGTGGAAACCTGGTTCTAGCACCCTCCCATACTACTTTGGGTGAGACCTTAGTCTGCGCTCCATGGATTATTGCTGAAAGGGCCAATAGTATCCGGATTTGTTTGGGTAAATCACCTTGGAACCTAGGTTAGGCCCCAATAAGCCAACATATATCTTATTCAATAAATGAAGCAGTCACAAGGAAAGAAAATGAATGTTTCCTTACCTATGACACAGTCGGAAGGATAGCCTCTATTAACAAGGGTCCTCGAACCCCATAAGACAAGTCACGACTCTGTAAGCCAAAAGGGAAATCTATTGTATTTCAATGGAATACAAGTAGCAATGAGAATAGGGCAAGGAAATGTTATGTGCTCTTTACATAAACCAATAGAAGTAAAGAATTTAATTAAGATACTTGGAAATAAAAATATATACATTCTATTGCAAGCCAAGTAGGATAAACCAGAGGGTTTTTTACCAAGCATTGTATAGCGACCCTTGAGGAGAAACATAGCAACTAGGTTAGGGATACACAAGAGAAGGGAGGTGGTTACATTCATAACCACCCATATCTATCACCACCATTGGATTTGTCCAGCGAATAAGGATCATATATCCGAGGGTTCTACAAATTCCATAACAAGTGGCTATCAAGTGATGAGTGTAGTACAAATAGCTATCCCATGGTTTAAAAGCATAAGTGTAATGGTTTAAAAGCATAAGCGTAAGCCAAATATAGAGGTGCACCAAACACAATGTCGAAATATTCATATTATAATGTAAATGGTAAGTCAAGTAGTGAGTGAAATATTCGAATAGACAAAGGTGAATCATATTAGTAAGATTATGTGCCAATAAGAATTAGGAAGTAATATTTGCGAGGTCACAATGGGATGTGAAATTGTTAATTATAAGAAATTTATATTATAGAAATCAACCATTAAAATTCAAGTCAAAACACAATCTCGAATAACCTTTGTGGGTTAGATTAATAATCCTTCTAAATATTTTATTAAAATATTAAGTAAAATATGGGGTATGTTACAAGTGGTATCTGCATTGAAGGGTTCAATATTGTGTCATCAAAATATGAATACATATAAACTAAATAAAGTAACATTCCTACACTATGGACATGTTTGAGAAAATAAGGTGGGTGTTTCATGTATGATCCCTCTTAGAAATCTGAGATTACCTATAAGACGACTGCTATTAATGGTTTAAAGAATCCTTTTTGATACATAGTTTATAAACCTTGTTGAAAGGACGAGTGAAAAAAATCATTGATATAAATTTAAAATTTTGTCTTATCTGTGAAAGGGAAGAATCTACAGTAAAAATCAGTATGTCGAAAGCACCATACATTTTCAAAATTTATAAAAAAAAATAAAAAAATCTTGTAATATGTACAAAAAAATGTACAACATACTAGTGTACCCAAGGAACTCAGTTGAGCATGTCTAAGGATAACTCCCTTCCAAGTGAATGAGAATATGGGACACTTATGATTATCAAATATATGTACAATATGAGTCAATGATGGGTGATTGGTAGAATGGTTGGAATCCTTTCAATTGATATGGAAGATATTAATAAGGGTGTCATTAAAAGATAAAAAAATTAATTGTTAATAGTACATTTTTTGTATTAATAAATCCAATGATACATATTACTTAAGTGATGGAAATAAATCCCTACTAGAAAAGGAATCAATGAACGTTTGTACTAAAAAGTCTAAAAACAAAAGACACTCTCAGGAATAATAAATAAATTGTGGAAAGGTTGTGGTAATTGTATCTAATATATCCCAATGTCAAATAAATGCATGACTGCATCAGATCATGGTTATTGACATCCCAAAAGATATCCAAGATACATCAAAATTTAGTAAGTATTAAGTGCGTAAAATAGTGTTAAAAATAATAAAAATTACCAAGGCATGCAATGACCCTAAACCTGGAAAGGAATCGAGAAAATTTTGAAAAATTATGTAGCTTGTGTATGCAAAAGGCTTAATAACTCTTGATCCAGGTGGATGTTGGTGGCCGCCCACCTATCCCATTTGGACCCCCACAACTATCTCTTTCAGTCTTTTCAGTTTCCTAAATTGTAGCACAGTTTACTATTTTTAGCAGTTTTTCGGGTCCAGAACTTCCGGAGCCGTTTTGAGGCCCTAAACGACGTTTTTTTGGGAATCTGGGGCAACATGGGTCCACCGACCCATGTTGCCTCCCAAAGTGGTAGTACTCGGATAGATCTTTCTAACGAGCTATCGTACGCGTCAAACGGAGATCGTATGCCAAAGTTACGACCCCGGGAAATTGATGTACCAATTTACCCAAACGGGGCCCACAATTTGGCGTTTCATCTTCTAGGGTAAGGTTTTGGGATGTGAAGGGTTTTCCATTGTTTCTAAACAATAAATAGGCCTTCGAGCCTCATTGTAATACAGTTTTAGAATAGTTCAGAGGCATGTAGCCGCACATCTCTTCTCAGAGATAAGCTACCATCGCCCTAGCTGGTTTATTTCCATTTCTGGTTGTAAGCATATTTCAGTATTTTACAGTAATGAAATGAAGTATTATTTCCGCTGCATCTTTGTGTTTATGGTTATCTCTGTATTTTATTGCATTCCTGTCTAAATCCGGATCAGTGGTATCAGAGCGGTCTGCTTTTTCTCTGTTTTTCTTTGCATGTCCCCAACGAGGTCGGGATATAAGGAGTTAGGGCTTGAACTGGTCGAACCTTTGCAAGACCAGCCTCGCAAATCCTGACGGCCTCCCATGGCGGATGAGAAGAAAGACGAGGGGGCTGGAGATCCTATCAAAATCTTGCTCGAAGAAGCACTCGAGCGGCAAAGGAACGTGATGATGGATAGCTTTGTGCAGATCCTTCAGCGACTACCCAAAGGCGACACATCGGCTTCCAACAGCGACTCTGGAAATGCCACACCCTTCAAGGTACAAGTTAATTTTGAAATCCCCATCTTCGAGGGTAAAATAGACACAGATGCTGTAGATAAATGGTTAAATTTGCTAGATGGGTATTTTTCTGTCCATGAATTTTCAAATCGGGAAAAGATTGTTTTCGCTCTTCTCAAAGCAGCCCCCCACGTCAAGGATTGCTGGGAAACCTACTGCGAGAAGAAGGATGAAAGTACAGGCTCACTATTTTTAGCCGCACCCACTTGGAGTGACTTCCGGGATGCCATCAAGGAGCAATACTACCCTCTCGGAAGCTATGAGGACAAATATATCAAATGGAACACACTGCGGCAGGGACGAGACCAAGATGTGCCGGAGTTCACAAACATTTTTCATACCCTTCGCACACAGTTGGGTATCAAAGATTCTGAGCTGCATCTGGTACTCAAATACCATGGCTGCCTGCACAGATACATCCAGGATGAGATGGGATTCTTGAACATTTCCTCACTCGGCACAGCATACCGATACACTGTCAAAATCGAGCAAAAGTTCAAACAGAAGAAGCGAGACTTTGGATCTGCAAATCCGAAGCCCAAAGGACAAAGCCAAGGCGGGGTGACCCAAGACAACCCGTCGAAGCCACAAGAAAAGAACAACACCACGAAGCCGAGGAAGGACACAGGAAAGTGGTGTGAGTTCCACAAGAGTCCCACTCATAACACAAGTGAGTGTCGGACCAGGCAGTCGCTAGTGGCCGAGTTGAAGGCTTCTGAATCAGATGCATGTTCCGACCTTGAGCCAGAACCCGACAAGGGGAATGGCAAAGGGAAGCAGATCAATGATGCGGATCCCAACGCCACTGTTGCCACTGCCAAGATCCAGAAGAATGAACCTACAGATCCAGAAGAGGGGGAGCGTCTTTTCCACTCACAGATGTGGGTGAAGGGTTCGCCGCTGCAATTCATTGTCGACAGTGGCAGCCAAAAGAACCTCATTTCAGCAGAGGTCGTGAAGCGGTTGGGCCTACCGACTACACCGCACCCGTAGCTGTACAACATCGGGTGGCTTCATGAAGGACGAGATCTGAAAGTTCATTAGCAGTGTCGCCTTCCCTACAGCATCAAGCCCTTCACAGACGAGGTATTGTGTGATGTTACACTTCTGGATGTTTGTGATGTACTATTAGGGCAGCCATACTTGTGGAGGCGAAATGTTGTGTATGAGTCAAGGCCTCGCGCTGTCATTATTTCTTTGGGTGATTCATTATACGGGATACCAGAGGTAGCCCCACCTACTGCCACATCCTTGATCACTACCAAGAAAGGCAGCAAGCTCATATCACAGACCAGGAAATTCATCTGTCTGGTTCACTCCCAAAGTAAGGGGAAGATCGTTGCTACATCCATGACCCCTGCAAAGGGTTCCTCTACACAGCAGCAACAGCAAAGGAATACGGTCATGACAGAACATAGGAATAACTTCTCCTCACCCACAGGGGTACCACACAAGCTTCAAGTGGGCAACAAAGTATGGTTGCATCTCCAGAGAGAACGCCTTACCAGATTCCATCAGAAACTCAGACCACTCCGACATGGTCCTTACAGCAGTACCAAGGCTATGGGGAACAATGCTTTGGAGCACATCATTCCTCCATTCCTTCGCCTGCACCAAATGTTCAATGTGGACCATCGTTGACCATCCTTCCCACCATCACTGGACACATCAAAGATTGCAGGACAAGTTCAGCAGATGGAGGAACTCAACACAATGGGGACCATTGCTTCCTAAGGGGGGAGGAATGATCTAGGTGGATGTTGGTGGCCGCCCACCTATCCCATTTGGACCCCCACAACTATCTCTTTCAGTCTTTTCAGTTTCCTAAATTGTAGCACAATTTACTATTTTTAGCAGTTTTTCGGGTCCTGAACTTCCGGAGCCGTTTTGAGGCCCTAAACGACGTTTTTTTGGGAATCTGGGGCAACATGGGTCCATGGACCCATGTTGCCTCCCAAAGTGGTAGTACTCGGATAGATCTTTCTAACGAGCTATCGTACACATCAAACGAAGATCGTATGCCAAAGTTACGACCCCGGGAAATTGATGTACCAATTTACCCAAACGGGGCCCACAATTTGGCGTTTCATCTTCTAGGGTAAGGTTTTGGGATGTGAAGGGTTTTCCATTGTTTCTCAACAATAAATAGGCCTTCGAGCCTCATTGTAATACAGTTTTAGAACAGTTCAGAGGCATGTAGCCGCACATCTCTTCTCAGAGATAAGCTACCATGGCCCTAGCTGGTTTATTTCCATTTCTGGCTGTAAGCATATTTCAGTATTTTACAGTAATGAAATGAAGTATTATTTCCACTGCACCTTTGTGTTTATGGTTATCTCTGTATTTTATTGCGTTCCTGTCTAAATCCAGATCAACTCTATTCATTACAAACTCGCAATATTAAAATCTAAATCAATCTTCTAAAGGGTTTATTTTATAAGTTCCTTGCCATTGGGAAGACTAATATGATTAGGATAAGATGATAATAGAAATTTCTTTAGTGGAAACAACTGAGAACTTCCTGGTGGTCTAAGCTTGAACAAGATAAGTATCTTTATCTCACTGGTTTCCAAAGCTAAGTGTTTTCTGCCACTGTATTAGAAAATACTTTGTATAGATGACTAACTATGATGGCAACATCTTTGGCTATAATATAAATATCTATGTATGCATGACTGATTATAGCACAATAATATAATATGTTTGTGGGAAGTCATGTTGTGATTAATGTTTATAAAAAAGTCATCTCATAAACATAAAAACATTGTTGTTATGACTAGTGAAGTAAATTAATAAGAAAGTAGCTTTTCCTTCCTTTTGGTTGTGGCACGGTTAATAAATTTCCAAGCAAACAAGTAAGGGACATAAAACTTTCCTGTTGGAACAATATATTGTCTGTAGACTGTTATTTTCTAGTTTTATGGGAATTATGTATATGCAAAAAAAAGTGTATGGTCTCATACTAGTTATAATAGGAAACTGTATACAAGAAATATACATATAATGAAATTTTGTGACAAAAACGAGTATTCCTTGTTTTCCTAAAAAAAAGAACTTTGGGTTAGGGCTTAAGCCCAATTAGCAGTAACCAATAGCATAATCCAGTCTCGAACAATTTTCTTTCTATTTTAACCCCTTCCATATAAACCTATGTAGTTAATTTGAAAAGAGAAAATCATGTTCAGGGTTAGGTGTTGAGTTCTTGTTTTAAATAGTAATTGTATGACCTCTATGAGAACCATAATTGTGATAGGGTAAATCATGTACACTAAATTTCATGGGAAATTTATTAGAACTACAAGAAATTTGTAAATTATAATGTCAAACTCGTAAACACCATAAGTTGCAAAGGAAAACATAATAAAATATGTATAAGTATATATGTTAGGTACACACAACAACAAACATCTATATTGAATATTTCTAAGAGTGCATTTCCCTAACATGCTTTGAGGAATGGATGGTGGGTACATGTAGAATATGGTCAGAAATTGACAGGTAAGGCAACACAAGAAAATTGTGGAACCTCGTAGGTAAAGTGAATTAGAATCGTACAGTGGTAAGGTTGATGATGTAATTTGTCAAATGTTGTTAATTGTATGTAAGCATGTATTACTCTAGGTTGTGCCCTTAAATTGTATAGCAGTTTCTCCTTGGTATTACCTTGTGCTTTTGAGCATCAATGGTCTATTGAATAAAAAATGGGAAAGAATTAATAGGGAAAAACCAATTGAACTATAAAATATTGATTAAGACTTCTACGTGAAAAGACTTGCGGATGAGTAATGTGGACAAGAAAATACCACTATAAACAAAGGAAAAAATATAATATCTCCCATGCAAATGGTAAGTTAAAGAAATTGTCCTAGAACTTCAGAAATGTTTAGTAGTGGCATACCTAATCCTAGAATTATGATGGTGCCTAAAGGGAAGACTATTGGTGATAAGCCATCGTGGGAAGTAACGAATGAAATATTCCTTGGAATTTATATATAAAATGGGGAAGAGACGAGGATAGTAGCAATAATTACCATGTAAATGGTATAATAAGATTAGTTACTCACATATTGGGATAAAATTGTTGTCCATAGAACCTTACAGGTCAAAGGTAATAGGATATCCTGTTATAAATGAAGTGGGTAAGATGTTGTGAACCGATATAAATGAAAAAAATTATATTAGAGTAACAAAATGAGTGTGATACAGTTAATGACTTACAAGCATGGAAAGGGGAAATTCCGTGATAGTACACGGAAATAAAATCATGCATAATTAGAGGAATGTTGCAAAGTAGACTCCCATTATTTCACTAAAATAGAATAAGAAGCTGCCAAAGATGGACATAACTAAATTATGTAGAAATATACACAAAAATGTGGCCGCCTTGAACAAGGCAGGAAAAGGAAGTTATCCTAAACTTCACTCATGCAAGACCAATGCATAAGTAACATTTTAAATAAAAATAATAACCTAATAATGTCACCAAATATGACGGTACACTCGATGTAATTTATTAGAAGAAACAAGAATAACAAAATGGTTCTAAAATATTATTACCATTATATGAATAGTGCCAATAGAATTGGTACTTCCATGGTATGGAATTTACAGCAAGACAACACATTGGAATTCTTTCCAATTGACATCATCACTAACTAATTACAAATCATTTGTTTCTATTGTTCATAAACTCACAATGTTGTTTCAACTCTCGTGAAGTGCAGGTTGTCAACCCTTGTGGGGATGTGAAGCATGCTAATCACTCTTGCTGGATATATAGATATTTGATGACTCATCTAATAAAACTTTAAATGATTATATATATACTTGTTTCTTGAATAATGATTGATGAAAAATAATGAGACCTTGATGATTATGGATGTAGGTTGAACTAAACAGAGTAATCCTAGTTGAGTCTCTGAACATTCTTGTTCAGAGAAAAAATAAAATTTGTTATAGATGCAAGCAGTTACCCAGGTTAAGGAAGGCACTTCAGCCTAGAGAGGCTACCTGGGACAATTAATATTTTTATGTGGGAGGCACATTTAAACCCATTTTTCAGGTTAGGAAAACACCAAGGACGGTGTTTCACTTGAGGGGGTGAAGATGTAACACCCCTCACTGAAAAGTAAATGTTTAATTTACTTTCACTCTAGTAACTTGGTAATCTATGGTTTGAGTGAAAAATCCTTGTTATAAAATTAAATGTTTAAATTCATTTAATTTTAATTAAGATTTAGTTATGGAAATCCATGGAATTTACAAGGGAAGGCACTGAGTGAAAATTTTTCACTTACCAGACAGTTATAGACAATTACTCCCTTCCCTAGAGATAAATTGTCTTAGTTGGGAAAAGAAGCCAATGAGAGTAGGAGAGGAACCTGAGGCAACTAAGAAAGGAGAGAAGGAAAGATTAATCCCTTCAACAGGACACTGTTATGGAAGGTAGGATGCTGCCAGCTAAGGTATTATTGAGCTTGCCGGAGTTAGTGGAATCCCTAGGTCAGACCATTGAGTTTGTGAATGCTTGGTTGGACCTATACAATATTGATGCCTATAAAATAGACCCTGTTAGGTCACTGTCTATCAGTTTTTCTGGAAGTTGAAATGGCTCAAGTGGATAACTAGTGGTGTTATTCTCATTGGGTGGGAGGAGTGGTCTTCTCCTTTGTAAAATTCCTGGCAGCATGACCTAAGAAAGATAAGTATTTTAAATTGAGAATTTCAAAACATCGAATACTAGCTGTATTTATTGTAGGGAGAAGTTTCTACAAGTTTCTATATATTGCTTAGGAAGAATCTGTATCTTTTTATTTTTATTATGTAAATGAACCTGTGACTTTGTAGATTTCTTTTGTTATAATTGAGAAAATGGCTAATTGAAAATATTGTTAAGTCGTAACTTTGTTCTATGTTGCTTTGAATGAGGTTGCAATCGGTGAAATTATATATTATAGTCTAATGCACAGTGCGAGATTGCATAATTTAATGAGACTTTATGTACCATTGTTTTCTGAAATAAAAGTACAAGATTAATGGTCAAGACTTAGTTCTAGGTTAATATCGATAGAGGGACATCTAGCTTGAAAATAGTCCCACCTGGTATTAATTAATTTGCAGAGGGAAAACAGGGTTTGAAAGATAGACCCTATGTAACCTCCAGTATAAAATAAAAATACTCTTAAATTCTCTCACTTAAAAAGAAAACGGATTGGAAACCATCTTCTGTTTGGTTGTGGATGCATGAAATTAAATGGAAATAATAGTATAAAAAGGAAATAACTGAACAATGAAATGATTGGTTCATTACCAAAAAAATACCAGGTGCATGTAAATCTAGTAAGAAAATATGAGGTAATTGAACTCTTAATAGTTAGTTTATTAACCTTTATTAAGCAACACTCTTACAAAGTAATCAAATTACAAGAGAATTTTGTTTTAGAATTGACTATAAATTATAACCCTATAGTGAATAAAATTGCTAAAGGGTTTTCACACCTGTAACTAAATGTTTTTAATAAAATTATTTTAACAAGGCTACAAAATAATCAAAATAAACTCCAAGGTTGAAGGGTCATAAATGGAGCTAATCAACCCGATAGGAAGAACTATGGGAGCCATAGCCATAATGTGCATAAAATTAATGGAATACTCTAACCACTACGTTTGTGAGGGTAATTAGTAAAAATAAAAATAATAAGACAAAAAAATGATATCATTATAAATGTAATAACCCTCGACTAGAACCCTATGGGGTTGAGTCCATACTTGGTAATTTGTATATCATTCTAGAATGGAAAACTTGTAGAATAACAATAGGTAATATCTGAATGTGTAATATTCTCTCAACTAGAAATTTGTAAAATTGTTCCACAAAATGAGTCGGGTTTGGATAAAACCCTCATAGAAACCAATAGATCCTAATGGGTTGGAAACCCTTCCAAAAAAAAAAGTAACCAAGACCTTTATTAAAGTCACAAAATACAAGCATCATGATTTTCAATGTATAGTGAAAGACATATTTTGTACAAAGACCAGTTAAATGATTGAATCCTTAGATAATAAGAATAATTTAGTAAACAAAATATTTAACAATGTGTAGCTAAGACTTGACCCTTCAATATGCTAAAGTGGAATGAAGACATATATACTGAGTTTGTATTGTCTGGTACCTGAAAGAAAATCATTGCCAAAATCATTAAACCTGGAAATCCATGCTTAGATAGAGGATAGTAACACAACTCATACCGTTAGCCAAGTTTGGCGAAAGGTGTACCATGTAAATATAGTTAAAAAAATATAAGGTAATTGAACTCTTAATAGTGAATTTATTAACCTTGATCAAGCAACATTCTTACAGAGTAATCAAATTACAAGAGAAATTTTTTTTATTTTTTTTATTTTTTATTTTTTCGAACTGAGCATAAATTATAACCCTACATTGAATAAAATTGCAAGAGGGTTTTCACACCTGTAGCTAAATATTTATAATATAATTATTTTAACAAGGGTGCACACTAATCAAAATAAATGCCAAGGTTGAAAGGTCATAAATTTATCCAATCAACCCGATAGGCAGACCTTTGGGAGCCATAGCCATAATATGCATAACAATAATGGAATACTCTAACCACTACGTTTGTGAGTGTAATTAGTAAAAAGAAAAATCATAATACAATAAAATGATATCGTTATAAATGCAAGAACCCTAAACCAGAACCATATGGGGTTGATTCCATACTTGGTAATTTGTATATCATTCTAGAATGGAAAACTAGTAGAATAACAATAGGTAATAGACGAATGCGTAATATTCTCTCAACTAGAAATTTGTAAAATTGTTCGACAAAATTAGTTAGGTTTGGATAAAACCCTCATAGAAACCAATAGATCCTAATGGGTTAGAAACCCTGCGGAAAAAAAATGTAACCAGAACCTTTATTAATGTAACCAAACACAAAAATCACAATTTTCAATGTATAGTGAAAGACAAATTTTGTACAGAGACCAGTTAAATGATTACATCCTTAGACAATAAATATAATTTTGTCAACATAATATTTAACACTGTGTGGCCAAGACTTGACCCTTCAAAATTCTATAGTGGAAGGAAGACATATATACTGAGTTTGCATTGTTTGGTACCTGAAATAAAATCATTTCCGAAATTATTAAGCATGGAAATCCATGTTTCGCTAGAGGATGCTAACAAAACTCATACCGTTAGCTGGGTTTGGTGAAAGGTGTACCTTTCATGACCCAGTCAAAAGAGAAAAACAATATTAAACTTCGATTCCACCCAAATATACTATAATACGACGTTTTATAGGATAGGGTTAGGAGGAAAATGCAACCTGTAATAAATTATTGGACGTTGAGTCTTCAACCTCTTTAGGAAGGTGAAGATTAGTAAAAAATATTGGAGATCTTACTCAATAAACGAAGCAGTCACAAGGAAAGAAAATGAACGTTGCCTTACCTATGACACAGTCGGAAGGATAGCTGCTAGTAACAAGGGTCTCTGAACCCCATAAGACAAGTCACAACTCCATAAGACAAAAGGGAAATCTATTATATTTCAATGGAATACAAGTAGAAATGGGATCAGGGCAAGGAAATGTTATGTTCTCTTTACAAAAACCAATAGTGAGCAAAGAAGTTAATTAAGATACCTGGAAAGAAAAAGATATACATTCGATTGCAATCTTAGCAGGAGAAACCAAAGGGTCTGTTACCAATCATTTTAGAGTGTCCTTCAAGGAGAAACGAAGAAACTGGGCCAGGGATACATGAGAGAAAGGAGGTGGTTACATCCTAGGGTTCCACAGATTCCATAGCAAGTGTCTATCAAGTGATGAGTGTAGTACAACTAGCTATCATGGAACCCCTTGTTGAAACCATCCCACAAATTTTCAAAGGGCCTCTACGTAAAGTAAGACATAACTAAAAGGTTTCTCATAACTACAAAATTTTATATGACCTAGCTCAATCTCCATTAGGTATGTTAAAATCAAAAGTATTACAAACATTCCCAACTCAATGGAAATCCCTACTTTCCATGTTAGGTGCAATCGACCCTAATGATTCTCATTTGATGAATTTTGATTTGGATAACACTACCCCTCATCTTCCATCGATAGTCACCTTCCAAATTGTGGTCACTATTCAGAACATTATCATCCACCATTTCATAGTTGATGAGGGAGCATCCACATGTATCGTGTCGAAGACAATTTGAAATAAACTAGGATCCCCTTAGCTTAAAGCATCATCTATCACCCTAAGAACATACAACGAGTGCCCCTCGGCCCTTGTAGGCCTTTTCCTAGATATTCCAATAGAGCTCACTGATGAAACTCTTTTGATAGACATAGAAGTTCTAGATGCACGGTTGGATTACAATATCATTCTTGCTCATAGCTACATGCATGCAATGACAATAGTTGCATATTTAGTATTCTGTATCATGATGTTCCCCATGATGGGAAAATCATTATGATTGATCAACTCATTTACTATGAGAAAAATACATCAACTACCCTTTATGTGTGTTACCTTTTGTAGTATCCCACCCAAATTTGATCACAACCTTTAATGAATTAGGTCTAGGGCTATTCAAGCCATCAACACTCCTTGGTACATAACCTGGAGACTCACCTTGATTGAGGCTACCCCAAAATCCATGGTATGCATGATGAGTTCATCAACCACCCCCCAAACATAAGAACTAGTTCTAGATACCCCTGGTGTTGATATTACTGACTCTTTGCTCCTACCCTATGCTATCACTCAGACACCCTTCTTATATCCCCCACCTAATTCTGTTTCACACCAAGTCATGAAAATAATCACATTGCTCAATATGGCTCTTGTGATACCTATATGGTATCTAGCTCCACAGTAAACAAAATCAGGTATTATTCCTCTAGCCACCTGTCTGGAAACCACCCTAAAATGAGATACGCCTGCGTTGACACCAGTAGGTGCCAACAAGAGGGATAAAAAAAGGGAAGAAGGTGGAAGCCTAAAACACTTCCTCATTTAGGGTACCACCACCTTGTACATTGTGTGAAGTATTAGGGCACCCTACCAAGTTGTGCCCAGAGTTAGAGGAATTGAAATCCCATATTCATGCCCTAAAAATGCCAATGGCCTGACCTCCACCTTTAGAGAGACAAGGCCACACCAACACATAACAAGGAATTGTACACCAACCATGCATGCACTATTTGTGTAGAGTACAAACATTATACACATCATTCTCTCGAAATACCTTGGTATCGCGATGAATTTGGTGCACTTGCTCAAGCCAATACAACAATTCTATCACTACTCATTACCCTAGTGATGGATGATGGATCTGAAACCATTTTTGTGTATTTGAGGAAGAAAAACCACACACTATTCATACATGCACTCTTTTTCATTCTACCTCTCATCTGTGTTCAACATATAAACAAATGGAAAGTTAGCGTTAGGAAGTATTTCAAAAACCTTCCCACTCTGGTACCTTATGTGGTAGACCCGACCATCTGATTAATTAATGCAAAGAATTGAGAAAACTTAGAGATGTATTTGTTATGAAACCAACTCACAAAAATATAGAAAAGATAGATCAATGACTTAGAAATCAACCTCTTCGAGGGGGAAACCTCCTTTACATTACACAAATGAGCAACTCTTGGATGATACAAATGACAAAACCTCCTTATTATATATAGGAGTCTAAGCGGTCACAATATAACCAAACTCGAACTACTAATAATAATACAAGGGCATAAAAATAACAATAGTGGGCTTCTATGGGGCACAATAATAGCAATATGGGGACAATAGGGGTAAAACAATAACAATAAGGGATACAATGACAATAGTAATGGGGGAGTCACTAGTATTATATGGACCTAACATGCCCCTATCCTTCAAAAAAGTGTTGTCCTCAATGCTTGAGTAGTTCTAGATGCTTCTGTATAAAATTCTCATCGTCCCATGTGGAATCTTCAACGGGTAAGTTCTTCCACTTGATGAGATACTCTGAAATTGATTGATTTCGTAGCTATTGAGTTCTTGTTTCTTTGACTGATTCAGGTTCCAATATGATTTTTCCTCCCTCATCAAGTTCTAGAAATATTGTTTGAACTGGGAGCTTGTCACCTATAGCCTTCTTTAAGCATGACACATGGAAAACTGGGTGCACTCAGGAAGCTGCAGGAAGCTCCAATTTGTATGCCATAGTACCTATCTTTGGCAACACCTTGTACGGACCATAATACTCTGGTGATAATCTATTATCCTTCTTAGCTTGCTTGAAGGGAATTTTTTTATATGGTTGTAGCTGTAGGAATACCCAATGATCTACATCAAAACTTCTTTCACTGTGCTGTTGATTTACCTGTTGTTTCATTCTATTATGCACCAAGGTGAGGTTATCCTTTAAGAATTGGAGAAATTATTGTTGATGCTCGATGTGATCTTCCACTGCTTGAACCTTAGAATTTTCTCTTAAATATGATGAGATGGATGGTGGATGATATCCATAAAGTACCATAAATGGGGTCATTTTTGTCACAGTATGGAAGGAAGTGTTATACCACCATTCAGCTAGAGGCAACCATTTGACCCATTGTGTCTATTTATCAGATACAAAACAACGAAGATATCCTTCCAAACATTTTTTTAATATCTTTGTTTGCCCATCAGATTGAGGATGATTAGATGAGCTATGATCTAACTGAGTACCAAGACAAGAAAATAATTATGTCCAAAAATTTCTAGTGAAAATGGGATCTCTCTCGCTTACAACAATCTTTGGGTTTCCATGTAGCTTTTGAATTGTTTCCATAAATGAAGTAGAAAGTGTACTCACTTTAAATGGATGAGATAATGCACAAAAATATGCATACTTGGTGATCTACCAACTACCACCATGATAACGCTCTTTCCTTCGGACTTGGGTAAACCTGTCATAAAATCTAGTGAAACCTCCTCCTAACGTTGGCTTGGAATGGATAAGGGTGGTAATAGACTGGGGGTCTTAATTGTTTAAACTTTATTTTGTTGGAAAACTAAAAATTCCATCGCAAAATTTTGAGTATCCAATTTAAGGCCATCCCAAAAAAATTCCTTCTTAACCTTGTGGTAAGTTTTTAGAAATCCTGAATGCCCTCGTGAGGGAGAGGTGTGCAATTCCCTAATAATATTTTGTTTGAGTTGAGAATTCTTAAATAGGTATAACCGGTATTTGTACCATAATGAATCATTTTTCCAACTAAATGTATCAGATGTACTAGGATCTTGTTGTAACTTTTGAATGAGTGCCCACACTTCTTCGTCATTCTTCCATTCATCCCTTCCTCCATTTATCCAATCTGGTTCGATAATAGAAATGGAGAAAAGAAATGCTTTCAAATCCTCATCCTTTCTTGAGAGTGCATCTTCCACAACATTTTGATTCCCTTTTTTTAGATGATTTCAAAGTCATAACCCAACATCTTTGTGACCCATTTTTTCTGCACTTCTAAAGATAATCTTTGTTCTAAAAAGTGTTTAAGACTATCATGATCTGTTTTTACCTTGAAGTATCTTCCCACTAGGTAAGGTCGCCATTTCTTAAGTGCATGTAGTATTTCCAACATTTCCTTCTCATAAATAGCTTTGTGTAAATACTTTCCTTTGATTGGATGACTTTCGAAAGTAATGGGTATTTCTTCTTGCATTAAAACATCACCAATTCCATTTCCCAAGGCATCACATTCCACAATAAAGGTTTTTGTGAAGTCCGGTGTAGCTAATACCAGTGCTTGGCACATTGGCTCTTTAAGATGTTCAAAGGCCTTCGTTTCTTCTGGATCCATGAAAATGCATCTTTCTTCAATAATGTTGTTAGATGTGCTACTATTCTCCCATAATTCTTAACAAACTTGTGATAATACCATGTCAACCCAAGAAATCCTCGTAGATGCTTTATGGACGTGGGGATTTTCCATTCCTTCATGGTTTTAGTTTTGCTAGGGTCTACCTTAACACCTTCATGAGATACAATATGGCCTAGATATTCCAACTCTTGTACTCCAAAGAAACATTTGGAGATTTTTTCATATAATTGATCCTTCCAAGACTTGTTGTAGATTAGTATATCATCAAAAAATACTAACACAAATTTTCTAAGGAAGGGTGTGAAAATGGGATTCATCAAACCTTCAAATGTAGAAGGTGCATTGGTAAGGCCAAAAGGCATGACCAAAAATTCATAATGACCCTCATGAGTTCTAAATGTTGTTTCTGGAATTTCTTCAATCTTCATTATGATTTGATGATATCTTGAACGAAGATCCAACTTTGTGAAGTAAATTGATCCATGCAATTCATCCAATAATTCATCAATGACAGGATTGTGAAATTTATCTTTAATAGTGAGCTTGTTGAGGTCCCTATAATCTGGACACATGCGCCATGATCCATCCTTCTTGTGAACCAATACTATTGGAGTGGAGAAAGAACTTTGACTAGGTTGAATTATACCAACCTCTAGCATTTCTACAACCATACGTTCAATTTCACTCTTTTGGGCATAGGGATATCTGTAAGTCCTGATGTTTGGAGGAACACTTCCTGAAATCAAATGAATAGCATGATCATGATCACGAATAGGTGGGAGGCTTTTGGGAGTCTCAAATACCTTGGAATGGTTATCCAAGACTTTTTGGAGATCTAGAGAAATAAATGATTTTGATGTGGCAACCTCTAGTGAACATAATTGTGAAATTATGCTTCGTTGTTCTTTCTTTAAAAGCTTTGTCATTCCGTTAGAGCTGATTATCCTTCCCGGTTTCCCTGCAATACCCCTTAATTCAACTTCCTTTCCTTCTGAAGAAAAATTCATAAAAATTTCTTGAACATTAAAAGATATTGTACCCAAGGATTGTAGCCATTGGACTCCTAGTACAACATCAACACCACCCATTGGAATGGAAATAATTGGGCTATTCAATTCATATTCTCCCATGGATAACTTGATATTATGGAACTTTCTAGAGCAAGTTATGGTTCCTCCACTTGCAACCATCACTTGACACTCTGGTGTTGGATATAGGAAGCAATTCAATTCCTTGGCTATCTTACAATGAATAAAATTATGGGTACTTCCCAAATCAATCAACACTATTACCGTTTTCTTCTTTATATGCCCTTCTATCTTGATAGTTTGACGAGTGGTGATTCCAACCAACGCATTACAAGATATGGTTAGATTCATTTCTTATTTATCTAGGGTTTGTTCCTGGTGTATATCCTTTTCTTTTGATGTTTAATGTTCCTTTTCTTCCTCCTCTTCACAATCTATGTAAAATAATTTCTTCTCAGCACACTTATGACCTTTAGTGTGTTTGTTATCACAATTGTAACAAAGCCCTTTTCCTCTTTTTCCTTCCAATTATTGTGGTGTCAACCTTGTAGGTTGCGGATGGCTAGGGGAAACAACACTTCCATCTTTATGATTGTGAATGGTAGGCTTCCTTGTTGCCATAATTTTTCTTTCCATCTTTCTTACCAACCTGAACGCCTTCTCCAATGAATCAGGTTCCCAAAGGCGAACCGCATGTTGGATGTAATTATTTAAAGTCCATATGAAGACATCAATCCTATGCTCCTTTGGAATATATTTTTACCCTTATATTCAATTTTTATAACTCCTCATTGTGTTCCATCATTGAACCCTTTTGTTTGAGATTTATCAATTGGCTAAAAAAGGTTTTGCTTTTTGTATCCTCATAATGTGTTATCATTTCATTCGTAAAAATTGTCCAAGTGACAATTGTTTTATGAGAGCAAAGTCATCGATACCATACAAACTGATTTGGTTCCAAATATAAAGTTGCAATGCATACCTTTTGTGTGTTTTGGACATTATGGAGATCGAAAAATTACTCCATTTATAGTATCCATGTTGCAGGATCCTTGCCATCAAACTTCATCATATCAATATTTGGAACATGGTGGTTCTTTGATCCAACGTTAGAGTCTATTAAATCATGATTAACATTTATTTTGTTCTCATCATGAGTTTACTTTACTATCCTTTTGCCATTAGTAAGCATTTATTGTAGAAATTTTGTCAAATCTTCCATCTTAGCTTCCACGCCTTTCTTTAAATCATCCATCTTAGCTTCCACGTTATTCATCTTAGATTCTACGCCTTTCTCTAAATCGTCCATCTTAGCTTTTACGCCTTTCTTTAAACCATCCATATTAGTTTCCACACCATACATCTTATCTTCTCCGTCTTTATTTAAACATCCATCATAGCTTCTTTTACATTTTCTGTGAGTGAAATTTGTGGCACTTGGTCTCATAATTTCGATATATCATGTTGCATTTCTTCCTCTTCTTCATGATTCATGTTAGAGCTTTCATGTTTCTTACTATTTGTTTCCATTTTCTTTCTTTGGGGCATCAATTACTGATAACAATGCTTCACCATGCCCTTTGAATTCCTTCAAACTAATTTTTCAAACCAAAATTATGTAAAAATTTAAAAAGACTACACACCATTTTTCATTTTGTAGGAGCTCGGTATTGAGGTGACTATAACTCTGTAATTTCGGATCTCCAAGGTCTAAAATGTTGACCTATCATATCCCTATGTGCCCTATTTCGAATGCCACCAGTCTGAAAGAAATTGGATTCTCCAAGAAAGAGTTATGCCCCTCCTCCCAAGATGACCTACTTATATATTTTTCAGTAAAGCAAACTTGTACGAAGTGCCATGTGTTACTGTTTCGACCTTCGGACCTAAATCGAATACATAGAAAATTACAATCCATCCTCTTTCTGTAGCTTCTTATGAAATTTCAATTTGATCCTTAGAGAGAAAGTTATGATGATTTTCCCAAGTTCAACTTTTTAGAATGTAATTCGGTAGTATACAAAAACCCTAACTTCATCAGATTATATCTTCGCAAATATAGGGAGACAAGATCTGAAATTCTAACCCGAACTTCATCAAGATTTCGACTCAAATGGGTTTTAATTTCTGAGTCTGAACCTTAGTAGAAAAAACATTATAGCTAAAATTCCACGATGGCATATTTGAGATGAAATTTTGGAGCTTGCAAAAACCCTAACTTCCTCAGATCAGATCTCCAAAAATATAGTGATAGAAGATTTGAAATTCAAACCCGAGGTTTAGACCGATGTCTTCTCAAGTGAATTTTTTTTTTTTTAGCTTCTGAAACTTTGTAGTGAAATAGTTATATCGAAAATGCCATGATGACCTGTTTGGAGCAATGAAACCCTAGAATCCAAAGCTCTAATACCAAATGTTATGAGACCATCTCACAAAAAGATAGAAAAGATAGATCAACGACTTAGAAATTAGCCTCTTCGAGGGGGTAGACTCCTTTACATTACACAAATGAAAAATTCTTTGATGATACAAATGAGAAAACCTCCTTTCTATATATAAGAGTCTAAGGGGTCACAATATAACCAAAGTTGACCTAACAATAATAATATAAGGGCAGAAAAATAAAAATAGTGGGCTTCTGTGGGGCACAATAATAACAATATGAGGACAATAGGGGCACAACAATAACAATAAGGGATACAATGAAAATAGTAATGGGGGAACCACTAGTATTATAGGGACCTAACATTATTTCTCTTGTTGGTACACATTCCCTAACCTACTCACTCAAATCAGTCTAGATTCTCACACAATCCTTGTCATATTTGTTCCCAAGTGCATCATACATGGAATTATGAGTACCTTCCACATTTTTTAGTATCAAGAGAAGCCTTGTGGGAAAATGACATCAAGGGCACAAATCCCACTACCAATTCCGATAATAAGATCCAAAGGTGGCTTACACCGTTCAATTCCCTACCTTGTGACATCAACCAAGCATCATCATCTTGAACTATGGGAACTGTTTATACCCAAACCATTTATTACGATAGCAAAAATTTTGCATCATTTGTATTTCACCCTTTCAATATCTGTACTAGAAACTTGCATAGTTCTAAGATATGTACAATGTTACTAACATTTGGACAAATTAGAATACGACACCCATCGGTTCAACAAATCCCTTAACACTATCCTCTCATAGAGGAAGATGCATTCGATCCTACGATTCCAATGTTATCTCAGGAACCTTGTGCAACTCATCATCAATCCTCCATTACAGATATTCTTCCAGCACCTGGTGCTGATGACACACAACATCACATATGATTCATTTCCTCAACCGTAGGAACCCTTATTCATGTTATCTACTCAACATTTTTTGGTTTTGACACTGCTACATGCACCACAAAGGTGGTACCACCACTGACTGTGTAGACTCATCCAATCTATACATTGTCAACATCATTGAGTTCTATGGTAGCAACCACGAAATCATGCTCTTATTGTTCAATCAACATAGCTAGGTCCCAATCCCCTACTCACACCCTCACACAACCCATTTCACCATTTTATAATTTTTTTCACTTAGATGAATATATTCTAGAGACCATAATAGAACTAGATTGTCCATGGGATGCCATGCATCACCATTCTCTCTTTCTACATGAGAAAGAATTTTCACCTTGTTATTGGGAAAACTAGTGTCCATTCAGAGCTGCTAGTCCCACTAAGACTGGTAGCTATCTTAGAAACAAACAATTTAAATTCACTTGTGTTTTCCTTTATGAGAGATAGATGAAAGAGAAGGAGAGGGTTCCAACCTCAGTTTTTCGCTTGGCTCCTTGCTTGTTTCCTCTCTCCCTTGATAGAGCTTTCACCACTCTTTCCTCACTTGTCCCGCTTCAAAGAACACCTGTAGAGTCAAAGAAGCAAAATACCATCAAAGCATAGAGATCTATAACCATAAACAATATAGGATCAAATGTATATTAACCATACAACTGCATACACAAATACAAGATTCAGAGATATACAAGTATATGGAGGAAAAATCAAATAGCTTTATTGATAGAAGTAGTAGAAGAGAGGATTACAACCAAGCTATCTGATCTAGCACCATCCTCCCAGCATGAAATCCCTCTTCACCTCATGAAAAGCTATATCACCCAACAATAAAATGTTTCACAAAGAAACCAACAGCACTTCCTTACAAAATACAAAATTCTAGCCTCTGGATCTCTGGGATGAGGGATCCATATATAGATATTTGCAGGTGGGTGAGTCAGCTTCTGGGATTTTGATTAGTGTCATTTCACTGATAGTTCATGGTTCCACTTGGAGATTTCATGATCTCTTACTCATCCCTAGGTGAATTCAGAGAGGCAAGTGTCAAATGAGCACTTTCTAGAAGATTCTCTGGGTTTCCACCTAGCAAACTACCTCTGCCATTTGTCTACTCTCGCTCATCACACCCTACATAAGGGATTTTCAGTATGCATCACACCTTTTGCATGTAGCAGGTGAGATGCATCGTACCCTTAGCACTGAGCAATCTCTATGGTCCAGTTTTGACCAGTTCTGAGTAGTTTTTCAGGGAGAACTTTTGGGAGATGATATAATCAGCTGACCTTGTTCCTTTAGGGTATGAAACAACACTTTTAGGGGCTTAGAATCCCTTAGTTTATGCCAATATGAGATTGGGGTTACAGTGCCCAAATATGTCTAAAACAGTTGCCCCCTAAAGCATGAGGTCGTAAATCTTTTGATGTCAGGTGAAATGCTTTATCATGAGGATCCGAGGTTTTTCGAACCGGAAGGTGACCTGTAATAAGATACAATACAATACATTATCTTTACGCCGTAAGGCGTTTCCTTATGAAATCAACTGTCCAAACTGCTTACGTGTAAAAATATGTGCCATTCGATTTTGTTGTTAGACGATTAGGTAATCGTTAACCGTTGATTTGAATTGAACCATGCAGCCGTGACGCTTGTTACTGGGTCGTTCAACATTCCACGATATTTCGTCTCTCTGGCTCACTTCGTATCGGAATATGCAAGGAAGACATCCATTCAACTCCTGTACCAGGGGTTGCCAATGGTTTGGGTAAATTGTTCTACTACCTTGAGAGCTATCTTGCCTCCGCCCAGCTAGCACTTACAAACGTGAATATTTGTCTTGATTTTATTTTGTGAAGGTATTAAATCCAATTACCCTAAAGTTTCTTTGGTTTTCTTCTTTTCTCTTGTTGAGGTTTCACACTTTTTTTATTTTGTGGTTAATGGTCTGATCAAAATCTCTGTTGTTTACCATACCCCTGATGCCAAGGTGAAGGAGATGCTCAAGAAGCCAGAGTGTATTACTATTGAGAGGAAGAGCAAGGACCATGCAGAGATATTCAATAAAAGTAAGTTTTCATTTTCCTATTTAATTTTCCTGCGTCCATTTGACCCCACAAACGCCATGGGTGGAATTCTCAAACTTAATGCTTTGTTGCAGGAGGTAAGGTGATCAAGATTTATCGGATTTTCTTTTCAATTGTAATGTCATGCGGATGGATGTTTACAGTCCTGGGGTTTTACATTCGCTTTGAAGAAGACAGTGTGGAGTCTGCTAAATCTGCGAGGCAGTAGAATGTGAAGATGGTTTAGGTAAGAGATTTAGACTTTTCTGTTACTGTTTCGAGTACTGTCAAGTTTCCGAGCTTTGCTTCTATAACACGCTGCTTATGGATTTGTCTTGTTCCACATGATGGGATAAATTTCAGTCTATTTAGAGTTTTCTGAAAGCTACAATGGGTTAAGAAACTGTGGAGTAGTGGCAACAGCAGCCTCCTCTACAGTTCTTTTGAACGTTTCAGTGTCTGGAGAAACAACAACAACTGCATGACTTGAATACGTGGCACCCAGTACGACTATATGCATGATGTGTGATTCAGTAGTTTGAGCAATTAGAACGCCTCCTGGATTTTTGTTTGGACCGTTCATATTCAGGCAATGTCTGCACATAGGGCAGGAGGAATGAGAGACAAACCATTTATCAATGCATTCGACGTGGAAGCCATGATTGCAGTTTGGCAGAATTCTCATCTTTTCTCCTTCCGCAAATTCTGCCAAGCAGATCGGGCAATCCGTAGGCATGGCCTCGCATTTGATTTATTGCTATAAATGATAATAGGTAGTGCTTTCATAGCCGCTTTCCTCAATCAAGTGTTTGCCACCCCATCGGATGATTCGACCACGATTCGGATCCTACAGTGGAACAGACATCTGAACAACAAGCTGAGGCCGAGCCCCAAGATGCAAAGGCAGAGCAAAGCAAGGAGGTGATAATGACTAGTCGATCGGGGTCTAGAGTGGCCTCGTTAATGGAATAAATACACCCTAAACTAGAAGGTACAGGAGCAGAACTCAGTAACTTCCTGCCGATTGGCAACAGAAAATCTAAAACGCTCTGCATGTCCTTCATATAGTTAAAATCATAGTTACCAAATTCGAATTCGAATTCGATACGAAAAAAATTCGACTCTATAAAATTCAATACCGAAAAATTCGACATTATATATCTTACACATAATTCATTTTTATTTTTATTTATTTTTATTTTTATTTTTAATTTAAATAAGCAATCATTATATGAAAATTCATTAAATCTTTCTCTACCAAGTATATTTATGTTTACTTATTTCCAATGTTAATTTAGCAATCAGTCCATTATAAAATTACTTCAGCCCACGTTCATAAATTCAATGATTAATGTTTTGAGTTGAGAGGGGATGACCTAACTTGCAACAATTGGCGAAATTTCTTATTTACTAATGAAAATTACCATTATAAGTTAATAATGAGAGACAATGTTAAAAAGCTAAAAAAACAAAAACAAAAACAACCTTTATGCAGTAAATAGATATTACAAGTGTGAATAATGTCACATTTATAATTAATTATAACAGTTTAAAATAAATATATAACTTAGTTAATTTTAATATATATGGTGATATTTATCATGAATTGATAGCTCTAAATATTTCTGTAACATTTTATATATATATATATATATATATAGATATATATATAGATATATAGATATATATATATATATATATATATATATATATATATATATATATATATATATATATATATATATATATATATATATATATATATATATATATATATATATATATATATATAACCAAACTCGTTACCTTTCTCTTTGTTATTAATGCATATAGAGATTGCCTAAAGCCCCCACAAAATCAACATTTTAGGAATTCAAATTTTATGGGTGTTGCATTGATCCGACAGAATTTGGACTGAGAATGGTATCTCGTGTCAGTCGATTTAAGTCTTGCGATCGGTCCCATCGACTTTGTTTGATAGTGGGATGTCGTGTCGGTCGGCATTGCCCATCTCGTTCCCCAATAATACCTTGTAAATGAGAGTACACTGGCCTGGAAGCCGTCCTTCTTCAATAAGTCCTGAAAGAAGCGTCAGAGAAAGTGGTTCACCTCAACAATCCTCCGCCCGAAACAATACGCTAATCGATAAATTATTCTCTTTTAAGATGATGATAGGAACTTCATGCGTTCAATGTTCTGCACTTCAGCTTGTGAACCTCTCGAGGAAATTAAGAGTTACCCAGGACGCACAGCATAGTGGCAGCACAGTGGACGCTCGACATTACTGATAGAAACCTTTGACCAAAATTATTCAACGCTGACCCGTACCGAATTGGAAAATGACGAATTATTCGCTGTACCGAACCGAATCAGCGAATTTCCGAATTTTTTTTGCTGGTACGGCCGAACTTGGTAACTATGGTTAAAATCCAGAAAACCTTAGGAATAAACGAATTGAAGCTTTATCCTTGGGAAACTAACTACCTGTCTCTTTAGAATTTTGAAGAAACTCTTCGCATCATCATCACATGACTAAAAGCCACTGAGTGGTGAGGTCTGTATGAATTTGGTATACTGCCTCTTCTATGCTTCTTATATGACGCTCGCTCTGAAGCCTCGAATTCTCTATCCCGTGGGCCTCATGTCAATCGCTTTCTCACTATCAAATTTGACTCCCTTAAATCTAAAGAACTCTAAAAAATTAGTTCTTTGGAGATAAAATGCAGATAAAATGATATTTTGTGCACATATGGTCCCGTATCCCCCCACTTGGCTTCACCCATATCGGATAGGTGAAGAAGCGCACGTAGTATCTCACCTCGTTGGCGAGAGCCCACCGCCTGCAACCTACCTCCAGATCTATCTCCTAGCAAATGGACATAAAAGCAAGCGTTGCAGCAGACCAGCTATTTCTATAAAGACAACCATCGGTATTAATTACGCCGTAAGGCGTTTCCTTATGAAATGAACTGCCCAAACTGCTTACGTGTAAAAATATGTGCCATTCGATTTTGTTATTAGACTATTAGGTAATCGTTAACCGTTGATTCGAATTGAACCATGCTAGCCGTGACGCTCGTTACTGGGTCGTTCAACATTCCACGATGTTTCGTCTCTCTGGCTCACTCCGTATCAGAATATGCAAGGAAGACATCCATTCAACTCCTGTACCAGGGGTTTCCAATGGTCTGGGTAAATTGTTCTACTACCTTGAGAGCTATCTTGCCTCCGCCCAGCTAGTAGTTACAAACGTGAATATTTGTCTCGATTTTATTTTGTGAAGGTATTAAATCCAATTACCCTAAAGTTTCTTTGGTTTTCTTCTTTTCTCTTGTTGAGGTTTCACACTTTGTTTATTTTGTGGTTAATGGTCTGATCAAAATTTCTATGGTTTACCATACCCCCGATGCCAAGGTGAAGGAGATGCTCAAGAAGCCAGAGTGTATTACTATCGAGAGGAAGAGCAAGGACCATGCAGAGATATTCAATAAAAGTAAGTTTTCATTTTCCTATTTAATTTTCCTGCGTCCATCTGACCCCACAAATGCCATGGGTGGAATTCTCAAACTTAATGCTTTGTTGCAGGAGGTAAGGTGATCAAGATTTATCGGATTTTCTTTTCAATTGTAATGTCATGCAGATGGATGTTTACAGTCCTGGGGTTTTACATTCGCTTTGAAGAAGACAGTGTGGAGTCTGCTAAATCTGCAAGGCAGTAGAATGTGAAGATGGTTTAGGTAAGAGATTTAGACTTTTCTGTTACTGTTTCGAGTATTGTCAAGTTTCCGAGCTCTGCTTCTATAACACGGTGCTTATGGATTTGTCTTGTTCCACATGATGGGATAAATTTCAGTCTATTAGAGTTAAAAGTATCATGTACGCTCATTTCTTTTGCCATTAATTTTGTCTGCTTATTGTTTAGCTCGTGTAATTTACCTGCAGATTAGCAAACATAAGCGGCATCAAGATAAACCTGCAGCAATAGAGATTTGGGAGACGCTAGATGCATAGAAGATGGTTGGCTGTGGATAGAGCCCTCATCATTCAACCATTTTTATTCACCGTGTCACTGTGCAAGATTGTAAGGGCTTTAACCGTAGAGATAATGCTTTTTTTTTGGGCGGTTCTTGCTTGTTTGGTTTTGACGCGATTTTTATCCGTATCAATGTGCTGCAGACACTGTGCTTCTCTGTCAAAGCCTTTGCACGGAATTTAGTAAAAGGTTACATGATACACGTGACGAGGACGAAGAATAAGGACGTGCAATGTACTGATTGGTGAATGGTATATTAATTTTTTTTTAAGGTATGCTACTTACTGGTTCTGCGCGCTCTTCAACAGCCTCGAAAGGAGAAAACATTCTAATTCGATTTCTGAGTCTCTGCAGTTACATATTCTGAAGGCATGCTTGTTTTGCCCTTGCGATTTTATTTTGTATTTTGTGGCTGTATGGAGGGCAGAAGAGTCGTTAGAGATAAATTCTGTGTCGCCCATTGTGAATGGAGGTGAAGATATGAATTTGTTTTTCAATTTATAATATATTCAGATATGTTATTGTAATAAATTTGTACAATGAATTTTCATCAAAACTGTTGGAATTTAATTCCAACTGCAACAATACAGGAATCTGATTTGCAGTAAATGTTACAGGCTGTTTGATACCGCAAAGTCGCCT
This sequence comes from Pinus tabuliformis, assembly GCA_031772625.1. NCBI lineage: Eukaryota > Viridiplantae > Streptophyta > Pinopsida > Pinales > Pinaceae > Pinus > Pinus tabuliformis. The sequence goes on from CM062818.1 coordinate 1,239,336,684, forward strand.
TTGATATTTTTGCACATTAATATGCATTAAAGTTTCAATTGAATTCCCCTGCAGACAGCCGACTTGTTTTTTGATAGAAGCATCACCGCCTTGCTGCATTAAATACAGAGATAAACATTAGAAGATATTTTGTAATATTTTACTGTTTTAATCAGATATGTTTTGGCATATAAATGCCACACAACAATTCTGTTTTAAGGTTAGCAGCAGCAGATTGCTAGAGAGCAGAGGAGAGCACGCAACAGCGTAAAGATAATACTTGCCAGCTATTGAAACGCACAGCAGTGCACAGCAGGAGTAGATGCAACAGCGCAGCAGAGAGCAGAAAGGGAAAAATGCACAGCAGTGCAGATATTTGAATGAAATTTGTTTAACAGATGTTTATTTGTGTGGAACAGAAGCGTTCCTTGGTGAATCTGTTTTGTAATAGAAGTTGTGAAATTCCCTCAGTATGAGGAAGACAAATTTGTAACAATTAGTTTATTTTTAATAAACGCAAGTTAATTTTTCCTGTTGCTGTTACACCGTAACTCAAAAAATACTTGACGTCAAAAATTTACGTTGCTGCAACACAAGTTACAGCAACTAAAAAAAAACTGTGTTGCTGCAACACCATTTCCAGACAACGAATTTTTCTATTTTCTGAGTTAAAAACAGAGTATTTTTCTGTGCAAAAACAGAGTGCAAAAACAGAGCAATTTTTGTCTGTCTATTATGGGATTTATCAGAAAATTCCAACATGGTATCAGAGCTAGTCTAGGCACTCAGTGAGTCAAAAACAGAGATTGTTTTTCACTGTAGGAGCTGTAAGAAGTTTGTTGAGCTGACTTTTTCCAGCAGAGAAAGTTTTTGCTTGTTTTTATTCTACAGACAGTATCTCTTCTTTACTAAGACAGGTTAAGATGGCAGATGCTGGAACAGGTTTGACAAATCCCCAACTGCCACAGTTTAATGGGAAAAATTACAGTTATTGGTCCATAACAATGAAAGCATTGTTTGCTTCTCAAGGAATATGGGAGTTGGTTGAAACAGGCTATGTTGAACCTGCAGATGCAACAGCACTGGCTGCTTTGATAGCAGCAGAAAGAGACCAGTTGAAGAGCGACAGAAAGAAGGATGCCAAAGCCCTCTTTTTCCTCTTCCAATCAGTACATGAAAGTGTTTTTCCGCGGATTGCAGCAGCAACAAAATCCAAAGAGGCATGGGATATTCTCAAAACTGCCTATCAAGGCATGGAGAAGGTGAAGACTTCAAAGTTGCAGATGTTGAGGAGAGGCTTTGAAAATCTCAGCATGAATGAATCTGAAACAATAGATTCATTCTTCACTTAGGTTATTGGCTTGATAACCCATATAAGATCTCATGGTGAGATTCTTGAAGATAGAAGGATTGTAGAGAAAATCTTGAGATGTTTACCCTCAAGGTTTGAATCTATTGTGGTGGCAATAGAAGAAACAAAAGATCTCTCACAGTTCACGGTAGATGAGTTGAGTGCTTCTCTGTTGTCTCATGAACACAGACTGGGTAGAGGAACAGATTCCTCATTTGCGCAAGCATTCAAGACTCAGATGTCTTTTGGCCAAAGAAGAGGTCGAGGCAGAGCAAATAACAGAGGTTGTGGAAGAAGCAAAAACAGAGGCAGAAATTATCCTGCTAGCACAAGCGGAAGGAGCTGCAAACCAGCATGAAGGTTCAAGCAAACAGCAAGCTCATGGACAAAGGTATGACAAATCCTAAGTCCAATTTCATTATTGTAATAAATATGGGCACTATGCCAATGAATGTAAGAAAAAACAAAATGACATGAATAATAGGCAGAATGCTAATTTTGCAAATGAAGAAGATAAGAATCCAAAGAATGTGCTGTTAACATGTAACATTGCACAAGACAAACAAGAAGATTTTTGGTTCTTAGACTCAGGTTGTAGTAATCACATGACTGGAAATATTGAAATGTTTGCCAATCTGGATGAAAATGTGAAATCTGAGGTAACAACAGGGACTGATAATAAGATATCTGTCAAGGGTAAGGGCAGAGTCAGTATCCGAGCAAAAAATGGAGAACAGATGATTGTGCCAGAGGTATACTATGTACCTGGTCTGAAATGTAATCTTTTGAGCATTGGACAGCTCATTGACAAAGGTTACAACGTGTTCTTCAAAGATGATACGTGTACAATTAGAGACATACCTCCAAGTAAGAAGATCATTGCACAGGTGCAGATGACCAGCAATAGAATGTTTCCTCTTAAACTCAGGGCAGATTTGAAGGAAGGAAGAACTATTGCAGCTGTTACACAAGAAGTCTTTCAGGAACAGGTGAAAGATGTGAATTGGTTATGGCATTTGAGATTTGGACATCTCAATTTCGGAGGCCTGAATCTGTTGCACAGAAAGGGAATGGTAAAGGGATTGCCGTTGATTGAGAAACCAGACAGCCTTTGTGAAGGCTGCATTTTGGGCAAGCAACACAAAGAAAGCTTTCCAGCAGGAAAGAGTATAAGGGCAAAAGCACCCTTGGAAATTGTTCACTCTGATGTGTGTGGACCGATGCAAATACCATCACTTGCTGGAAATAAATATGTTTTAACCTTCATTGATGATTACACCAGAAAGACATGGGTGTATATGCTGAAACAGAAGAGTGAAGTGTTTGAGAAATTCCGCCACTTCAAAACTCTTGTTGAGAAGAAGTGTGGGCATTATATCAAAGTGCTCAGAACAGATAGAGGAGGAGAGTACATCTCCCAAGACTTTTTGCGTTTTTGCAGAGAGAATGGCATACGAAAGGAGTTCACAGCAAGGTATACACCTCAACAAAACGGTGTTGCTGAAAGAAAGAATAGGACCATTCTTGACATGGCCAGAAGTATGCTGAAGGCAAAACATTTGCCGCATGAGTATTGAGCAGAAGCTGTTACTTGCGCAGTTTACATCTTAAATAGATGCCCAACTAAAGTTGTCATGAACAGAATACCAAAAGAGGCATGGAGTGGTCAAAAGCAAACCGTCACTCACATGAGAGTATTCGGTTGTGTAGCATATGCACATGTACCGGATCAGCTAAGGAAGAAGCTCGACAGTAAGGGGGAGAAGTGTGTCTTTATTGGCTATTGTGATGAGTCAAAAGCATACAAACTCTATAATCCATCCACCAAGAAGTTAATAGTAAGCAGAGATGTGCAGTTCATTGAAGATGAAGCTTGGGATGGAAGCTTAGATAAAACAGTGAATGTGAAGACAATTATGTCTCATGAAGAAGAAGAGGAAAGGACAGCAGCAAATAATCCTTCCTTGGTGACTCCTCCTACACCACAGCAAGTACAAAAAACCACACCACAAGCTGGAATTCGAACAGCCTTGAGAAATCAAGGAAGAACAGACGCTGTTACACCACAAACAGCTGATGCTGAAACACCATAGGGATCAGAAATACCCTCAAGTTCGGATGGAACTCCAAGCACACCAAGAAGACCGAGATTCAGAAATCTGAGTGAGATTTATGAATAAGGAGAGGTAAGTAACAATACCGGTCTGAATTCATTATTCACTTTATATTGTCATGTTGATGACCCGATTCATTTTGAAGATCTTGTAAATGAAGATAAATGGATTGAAGCAATGAATGAAGAAATTGGTGCAATTGAGAAGAGTAAAACATGGGAGTTAGTGGACCTCCCTGAAGGCAAGGATGCCATTGGAGTTAAGTGGGTCTATAAGACCAAAAGAAATGTTGAAGGTAAGATTGACAGGCACAAAGCATGACTTGTTGTGAAAGGCTACAAGCAGCAACAAGGCAGAGACTATGATGAAACCTTTGCACCAGTAGCAAGGATGGAAACAGTCAGAACAGTGTTGTCTGTTGCAGCACAACACAAATGGAAGATTTATCAGATGGATGTTAAATCTGCATTCCTGAATGGAGTGTTAAAAGAAGAGGTTTATGTTGATCAACCTCCAGGCTATGAAGTTGAAGGCCAAGAGCATAAAGTTTGTAAACTGAAGAAGGCTCTTTATGGGCTGAAGCAAGCTCCAAGAGCATGGTACAACAGAATAGATGCTTATCTGATTGAGAATGGGTTTGATAAGTGTGATGGTGAACCCACACTCTACATAAAGGAGAATGACGGTAAGATTATTATTGTTGTTTTATATGTAGATGACCTGATTTTTACTAGCAATGATGCTTCTCTCATTGCTGATTTTAAAGCAGTCATGAAGAGCGAATATGAAATGACTGACTTGGGCTTCTTAAGATATTTTCTTGGAATTGAAGTAGACCAAAGTGAAAATGGTGTTTTCATTTCTCAAGATAAATATGTAGAAGCTGTGTTGAAGAGATTTAACATGCAGAACAGCAAGGCTGCTATGACTCCAACAGTAGTGGGGCTGAAATTAACCAAAGAAGACAGCAACAAATATTTTGATCCAAAATTGTACAAGAGCATAGTTGGCAGCCTTATGTACTTGACTGCAACTAGGCCGGATATTATGCACGCTATGAGTTTAATCTCCAGATTTATGGAAAGACCGAAAGAGACTCATTGGCAGGCAACCAAGAGGATTCTAAGGTATGTGAATGGAACGAAGGGGTTTGGTATTTTATACTCCTCTTCTGAAAGTTTCATGTTGACAGGTTACACTGACAGTGATTGGGCTGGAAGTGTTGATGATAGGAAATGAATATCGGGATATGTGTTCCATATGGGATCGGGAGCCATCTCATGGGCTTCCAAGAAGCAACCAGTTGTGGCTTTGTCAACAGCAGAGGCAGAGTATGTGGCAGCAACAGCAGCATCATGCCAAGCAATATGGCTGAGAAGAGTTCTCAGAGATTTGTGTCATGAACAGGAAAAGGGCACAACCATTTACCGTGACAATAGCTCAGCAATAGCATTGTCTAAAAACTCTGTTTTTCATAAAAGAACAAGCCACATAGACACCAAATTTCACTTCATACGTGAATTGGTTAACAATGGTGAGATTGTTTTGCAGCACTGCAGAACAGAGGATCAGCTAGCTGACATCTTGACAAAACCATTAGCAAAGAAAGGTTTTGATCATTTCAGGAAATGTCTGGGTATGCAACAGTTGAAATTAAGGGGGAGTGTCGGAATTTAATTCCAACTGCAACAATGAACAACTGTACAGGAATCTGATTTGCAATAAATGTTACAGGTTGTTTGATATCGCAAAGTCGCCTTTGATATTTTTGCACATTAATATGCATTAAAGTTTCAATTGAATTCCCCTGCAGACAACCGACTTGTTTTTTGATAGAAGCATCACCGCCTTGCTGCATTAAATACAGAGATAAACATTAGAAGATATTTTGTAATATTTTACTGTTTTAATCAGATATGTTTTAGCATATAAATACCACACAACAGTTCTGTTTTAAGGTTAGCAGCAGATTGATAGAGAGCAGAGGAGAGCACGCAACAGCGTGAAGATAATACTTGCCAGATAGTGAAACGCACAGCAGTGCACAATAGGAGTAGATGCAACAGCGCAGCAGAGAGCAGAAAGGGAAAAATGCACAACAGTGCAGATATTTGAATGAAATTTGTTTAACAGATGTTTATTTGTGTGGAACAGAAGCATTCCTTGGTGAATCTGTTTTGTAATAGAAGTTGTGAAATTCCCTCAGTATGAGGAAGACAAATCTGTAACAATTAGTTTATTTTTAATAAACGCAAGTTAATTTTTCCTGTTGCTGTTACACCGTAACTCAAAAAATACTTGACGTCAAAAATTTACGTTGCTGCAACACCACGAACAGCGTTGCTGCAACACAAGTTACAGCAACTAAAAAAAAACTGCGTTGCTGCAACACCATTTCCAGAGAACGAATTTTTCTGTTTTCTGAGTTAAAAACAGAGTATTTTTCTGTGCAAAAACAGAGCAATTTTTGTCTGTCTGTTATGGGATTTATCAGAAAATTCCAACAAAAACCCCTTTTCTTCAGTGCAACTATTCGAAATCGCAAGAGCTTTACCTTTAGAGATGATGCTTTTATTTTATTTGGCAGTTCTTGTTGGTTGATTTTGGAACAGGTGACGAGTACGGCTCGACAATGAGAAAGATGAGACGGGAAGCTTTGGTTTCTGTGTTTTTTTTTTCTCTGTCTGATTTACCTTCGTATGTGTCCATGTGATTTACCTTCCCATATGTCCATGCGAATCAATAGGACACCATGTTCTTTTTCAATTTTTTTTAGCTATGTTTAAATGGTTCAGTGAATTTGGAAATTAGATGACACGTGCGATGAGATAGGAAGAATTCGAATGTGCAATTTGATGGTTGGTTTCGTACGTTCTTGCGGCTCATTCATTCGTTGAGGTATGCTGGTTACTGATTCTTCTTTTTATTCGTATACCCTTTTGCTGTTAAAAAAAACAGAAATCATTCAAAAATTACCATTTTTTTACTTTTTGTGAGACCTTATGGTTTCTTTCTTTGTTGTTTTGACAGTTGGTGAAAACAGCACCTCTTCAGGTTTAGTTTTTTCCTTCTCCTCTTTATTAATAAAGTTTTTGTTTGTTCTCTTGGCATAAACATAGATATTTTTTATTTCCGATTTTGTTGTTAGGGGCTTGAATGAATCAGATGTGAGAGTTAGGTGCAAAGACACTTGGATCTGAATCTGTTATATAATGTGATTTGTGGTTGTGGGCATGCAGGATCTACTTCAGCTCCTAACACTAACACTTCTTTTGCTAGCAGTAAAAAGAGATTAGTATCTTTGCAGACTATTTCTGAGATATTACGTCCGCTGGCTCTTCTTCTGCTTGGACTGGCTGCCCAAGTATACCAGTAGCAATTTCAGAATATAATTCTCGCTATTTGGAAGGACTTAGGTGTTTACATGGTTCTGTGAGTAGTAGAGCCGCAATTCCTTGTCTTACTTGGATATTCAGTATTAGCAATAAAAGGTCAAGCTTTATATTCATTTTATGAGGCATATTCCCACACATATCATTTTCGGTATATAATATCAAAATATCTATCTTATGCACAATAAAATCAGTATCAAATAAATAAAAAATTGCAGTGCTTCCTTTAAACCAAAATTTGAATTTGAAGCCATGAAAACATTGTATTTAAAATAAATGTATAGCATGTCCCATCAACCCTGTTTGGAGGCAGATTACCAGTGGCAGTTTCAGAATATAATTTCCGCTATTTGGAAGGACTTAGGTGTTTACTTGGTTCCGTGAGTAGTAGAGCTGCAATTCCTTTTCTTACTTGGATATTCAGTATTAGCAATAAAAGGTCAAGTTTTATCTTCATTTTATGAGTCAGATATATGGCCTGGTCTTGGAATTGAATTATTGTGCTCTACACCTCATATTCTCACATTAGGTTTTCTTAATATTCTCACGTTAGGTTTTCCAATTTCAATAAAATATAAAAGAATCACCTAGGATTTCATTTGTCTAGGTTTGATTTTGTAGGGACCTGTCTTGGTCCTATTAGAAAAGAATCTTTTAGGTTTTCATTTGTTGAGGTTTGATTGTGTAGGGATCTGTTTTGGTCTTTATAATTAGATAGCTTTGGGAGAAATATTGGACAAATAATATATACAATGTGTATAGATGTCTCTTAATTATAATTTATATTAGTCATTTAAGAAAATGAATGTAACTATCAACACCAACATGAAAAATTCCCAATGGAAAATACATATGGGGTATATTTAGATCACAATACCATATCACATATATATTTAATCTATGCTTTTCTTCCATCCCAATGGAAAATACATCTAGGTTATATTTAGATTCTCCTTTATTTAAAAAATAAAATATTTGCATTCTTCAATTTATGCCTTACGGCGTTTCCTTTGCAACATTTGATACAAATGCTAGTCATAATATTTTCATGATCTAGCTGAGGTGTGCATTCCCATGCTTAGCTTTATAAATTCATTTTCATGTAAATATGACAGACAATCGTCTGTGTGACAGACTGATGATTCTGGTAGAGCCATCATCCTTTGGCTTGGATGATTATCTGTGCAACTATGATGTACATTTGATGTCTTTATTTTCCTAAATATATCGCAGCCCAGATGGATGAAAATAGATCCAGGGTCTTCAAACTAGTTCAATCTTCACCCGGAGTACAAGTCAATCCATGTGAAAAGATGTTTTGGTGTCGAACATGGAAAGACATCACCTGATTACCAGCCAATGATGTAAGTTGTTAACAAGCACGAGAGGAATCACCGCTAATGATAATTACCCTCAAGGTACTGCAGTACAATTCACGTGGTGTGAATACATGAGTCGATGTCGAACACCATGCAAAACCTTTCGGTCAAAGGCCATTGATGTAAACATGTTGCCGAAAGTGAGAAACTTGCCATTGAGGCATGCAAGCTTCAAAGTACTAAAAGGGTTGTTCCTAAGTCAACTTCTTGGATAATGAGCTGATGTCGACAAGAAGTGATCTATTGTAGGAGGGCCTTAATGAATCCCACATCTACGACACAAAACGGAGCAAATGATTCTGTGGAGGTGAAAATGATCTGATGATACAAGGTTCAGGGTGGTGGTCATGAAAGAATGAAGGGTGAAGGTATTGCAGTGGATGAGATGTTAGCTAGTTTGGTGAATTCTATGAGCGACTTCTCTTGAACATATCAGCGACACTGAAATGGATTGGTAGCGTTAACCCCAAGATGGATGGTACAAAGGACCAATGGTGATATGACTGGTGAATGGAATAACCCAACCCGACTCAATCATGGTGATGGAGTGAAAGTGTCATGTTCAAGAGAGGCTTGCTACCAATGAAGTTATTCAAGATTTCTTCCCTTTTTCGCCAGTCATTGCTGACCAGTACCTCTTTATTTTTGTCAAGCTCGAGGAGGATAACATATGCTTGTTCTATAATTTTCCCTTCGGGCAAACCTGTCGCTATGTTTTAACGAGCCTAGTGACAGTGAAACTTGCTCTTGTTTGCATGGACAAGTTTGTCGCTATTGTTTTAACAAGTTTAACGACAAAGATAACTCGGTCCTTTTCAATTTTAGAGAGTCTAAAAAGAGATGGAAAGGCAACTCTAATAGTCCTTTTTCCTAGTATAATCCCTTAAGTCGGAAAAAGTATAAAATAATACAAAATGGATGACTTTTTGATAGTTTTAACGAGCCGAACAAGACAAACGCTCGATATTTTTGTGTAATGATCCATTAGGTTCAAAACGATTAAAATATAGAGGAGGGATGGCACTTCCAATGAATTTAACAAGCTCGAGAGGCCAATTGCTCGGCAATCTTTTCATATTTTATGAGTCAGATGAAAAGAGCTTAAAGGAGACTCATTTTTTGAGGAATGAGTGATGTTTTTTGGATAGCAACTAGTTCCAGGTAAGGTTTGGAAATTTTTCAATCACAGAAGTGTAAAGAAGGTGGCTAATAGAATCACTCATCGCAACTGTTCCTCAAAAGGGTAAACAATCAAATGGAGTCGTATGATTGGCTAAAAAAGAGTGGAGGTGATGGTAAGAACACGACCCAGGTTCAATGGTTATTTACCGAAAGGTGGGTTCATTTTTTAATGAGCTTAAACTCTGGAGGAAGATATGCTCATTGCTAGGTTTATCTTTTAACGAGCTTGAACTTTGTGTAAACCTGCTTGTCCAGTCATATAATAAGGATGTCTCACTGAGAGGTTCATTTTTTAGGGAGCTTTCCCCATTCAAAACTTTGCTTCAGAGCCTTTCGTATGCAAGCTAGGAATGACCAACCTACGAGTTTAAAGGGTTGAGAGCCTACAAACTAAGAAAATAAAAGGTCGCTTTTCACTTGCATGCAAAAATGTTTGCATGCCCCCAGGTATAACGAAGTAGAGTTTCCAGGTTACCATACTGAATTTCTTGCATTAGCAAGATTGTTCCATTCACCTTGTAGACGAAACACTTCCTTGGCGTTGTCCATCGAAATGGACAAAGGTGACTGTTGTCAGTGCCAATCACATAACCTTTGATGAGGAAATGATATTTCCAGATTGATCTATTTTCCTAAATGAACAGGATTGTCATACTAGTCATATATCCTATGCGGAAACCTACCTTAAAACTGAGGTTTTCTTGCCGAAGCAGACCAGGGTGTATGCCCCCAGGGTTTTAGTCACAATCATCGAATAACTCGCGCTCATCAGGTGGATGGACTAGAGATTGATGAGACATTCCTTGTGTGAAAAGACCAATTAGGGATGGCACTTGACTAGTAGCTATGTTTGAACCGAGGAATGAAAGCTGGTCTACATGCTGGACCACTCTACCTTCATGCGGGAAACACATCACTCGAAAGAGTGCGGAAACAATAGCTCCCATGATATAAATGTAGTCACGGCCAAGGAGTAGATTTTAATCTAATAAACGGTTTTCCTTCTCAAAGTTATAGGAAAATTTGGAAGGATCCCTAACGGTCGACTGGTTCCATTGTTGAGGCCTGACAGATTTCGAATCTCAAGTAGAAGTGATGCAAACCAAGCACTTTCCAAGCAGTGGACGAAAGGATACCCACGGAAGCCCCTTCATCTATGATAGTACCAACAATAATCATTCTGTAAGCTTGTACTATGATTTAGAATGGTACATTAGATGGTAGGCGAGGTCTCCCAAGTAGATTCCAATCGAAGGAAAAAACTAGATTGCTTGGAGGAGGGACCAAATGAACAGCCAGATGAATCTCTGATGAACTTCCTTCCTACAGTAAAGGAACAGGTAGATTTCCCCCATGTTCATCTGATTCTATGTTAACAAAAATAATTTGAATGGTGTCGTTCTCATTCTCTTTGGTGACTGTATCATTTGAAGGTAGACCTTCTAAAGACAAGACTGGGTCGACTGCCGTCTTGATCCGTTGACATTGGTCTAGTGTGGACTCAGATGGCTTATCTTCAATGATAGAGGCTTTGACCAACAACAAAGGTGTGTTAGTTGGATTTTCAACTAGCGATGAACTTGGAAAGAGTTTCTTGTATCCAAGAGGAAGCCGTAGTGGTGAAGCAGGACAGTTATCCAAGACTCTTTTAGCTTCATCTAGGAAGGGACAACGGTGGAGGGCATGATCGCCTCCGCACAGTCTTCAAGGAAATTTATATTTTCCTTTTCCTTTTTGTCCATTGACATCGCTTTCACTAGTTGACGGTGTACTCTCAACATGATCGTCAGAGGTTGAGGACACCGAATTGTGCAAGTGGGGAGACCAGTCCCTTAAGATCCATGGGATGCAAGGAAAATCTCGATGATAGTGGTCTCCTTTGCAAATGACACATGGAGATTTATGTTTGGATAGTGCAGTGTGTGGATTTTCACCAGACGATGCATGGTTGCCCCCTTTTTCTATTGGCTTCTTCTTCTTCTTCTCCTTCCCTTTTTTATTCTTCTCAGTTACTTGGTTTTTAGTGTTACTAGCTTCACCAAGCGAAGAGGAAGAAGGAGAGGGAGAAACAAACAAAGTAGAATGTGGGGGAGAAACTCTAGTATCATTTGGTTGCTAATTTGATTGCTCACGAATTACGATGTTTTGAATGACAGAGGTAGAGAAAATCCATACTGGCAGGCTAATTGTAAGTCCTGGAAGGGACAAAGTAGCCATATGAGGTGCACCAACATCTCCCCAAGAAGAGAAAGGACTAGGATTCCCCCCAAGGGGAAATCCTTGATTGGTGGACTCCATTTTCTCAACCTAAGACCAACAAGGGAACAATGATGTTATTCCAATTAAAATAAATTTTGATGCTTTGACACAACTTGCTTTTTCAATTTTTAAGAGTCGAGAAAAAGCTAAAGATGACTCTAGTCTCCTTCAATTTTTAATGAGCCTAAAGTGACAAGTGCTCGGATGGACCTTTTCTTTTAAGGAGTCTGAAAAGGAATGAAAGTGACTTATCTGGAAATCTAGACAGAGGGATTACCAAACCAATCGCAAAACTTCAGAATACATTTTACGGTACAGCAATCAATCTTCCCGAATGTTTTGTTCAGTGCATTGCGATTGATAGGGCAGCAGACACGGCTTCCTAAGGATAAAGGATATATCCTATTCTAGTCTCCCAATATATACTCGATGGTACGTTGGAGCTATTATCGGGAAAACTAGTGTCTATGCAGAGCTGCTAGTCCCACTAAGGCTGGTAGCTACCTTAGAAACAAACACACTAAAAACCACTTTCGTTTTCCTTTATGAGCAACAGATAAGAGAAGAATAAGGAGACCAACCTTTGTCTTGCGCTTGGTTCCTTGCTTGATTCCTCTCTCTTCTAGTAGGTCTTTGCCACTCGCTTCCTTGTCTACCCAACTTCAAGGAGTACCTGTAGAATCAAAGTAGCATAACACTATCCAAGAACATAGATCTATTATCATAAAAAATATAGGATCAGATGTACATTGACCACACAAATGCATAAATCATCAATCATACAAGAATGTGGAGGAAAACTTGAATAGCTTTATTAATAATCAAGAAAGAGCAAAGAGGGTTACAACCAATTGTTCTGACCCAGCATCATCCTCTCTGCAAGAAAGCCCTTCTTCACCTCATGAAAAGCTTAGATCACCCAACACTATGATATTGCACCAAGAAACCAACAACACTTCCTTACAAGATAAAAAATTCCAGCCTCCTAGATCTCTGGGATGAGGGATCCATATATAGATGTCTACAAGGGAGGTGAGTCAGCTTTTGAGATTTGATTAGTGTCTTCTCTTTGATAGTTCTTGATTCCACTTGGAGCTTGATGATCTCTTACTCATCCTTGGTCGAATTCAGAGATGCAAGTGTCACAGGAGAGGTTTCTGGAAGATTCCATGCTCCTCCACCTTGTGGATTGACCCTACCATTTGTCCTTTCTCGCCCATTGCACCCCATAGAAGGGATTTTTAACATGAATCGCACCTACTGTGTGTATTCAGTTGGGATGCAACACACTTTGCCTATGGAGTAGGTGAAATGGTCCAGTTTTGACCAGTTCTGAGTAGTTTTTCATGGAGAACTTCTGGGAGATGTTGTAATCAGTTGACCGGGCAAACCCATCGCTATGTTTTAACGAGCCTAGCGATAGTGAAACTCGTTCTTGTCTGTTATGGACAAGTTTGTCGCTATTAGGTTTTAACGAGTTTAACGACAAAGATAACTCAGTCCTTTTCAATTTTAGAGAATCTGAAAAGGGACGTAAAGGAACTCCAAAAATCCTTTTTCTTCATCTAATCCCTTAAGTCCGAAAGAGTATAAAATAATACGAAAGGGATGAATTTTCGGTAATTTTAATGAGCCGAACAAAACAAGCACTCGATCTTTTTGTGTAATAATCCCTCAGGTCCAAAAAGATTAAAATCTAAAGGAGGGATAACACTTCCGGTCACTTTAACAATCTGGAGAGGCCAATGGCTCGGCAATCTTTTCATATTTTACAAGTCAGTTGAAAAGAGCTTAAAGGAGACTCGTTTTTTGAGGAACGAGTGATAGATTCGAGTAGCAGCTAATTCCAGGTAAGGTTTGGAATTTTCTAATCATGGCAGTGTCACAAGGATGGCTAATAAGATCACTCTTCGCAGTTGTTCCTCAAAAATGGGTAAAAAATCAAGTGGAGGTGAATGATCAGCCAATATAGAGTGGAGGTGATGATGAGAACACGACCAAGGCTTTAAAGGCTGAAGTAATACATTCACGATGGTTATTTACCGGAAATTGGTTCATTTTTTATTTTAAAATGATCTTAAACGCTGGGGGAAACACTTGCTCATTGCTTATGTTTATTTTTTAACGAGCTTGAAGTCTGCGTTAAAACTGCTCGATTAATCCAGTCGCATAATAAGGATGTCTCATATACAAAAACGACATTATTTCAAAGCTTTGCCCCACATCCTTTCTTTATGCAAGTTAGGAAATGACCAATCGTACAAGTTTAAAGGGTTAGAGGGCCTATAAATTTAAAAAATAAATGGTCGCTCTTCGCTTGCATGCCAAAAGGTTTGCATGCCCCCAGGTATAGTGAAATAGAGTTTCGAGGTTACCCCTCAATTTGCAGAAAAAACATTTGTTTTATCAAGAAAGGCCTACCTTTTAGGTTACCCCTCAATTTGCAGACAAAACATTTTTTTTATAGGGAAAGGCCTACCTTTTTCAGGTTACCAAATATTGCTCTATCTGTACCACAAAGAAAACACTTCTTCGGTGATGTCTACCGAAATAGACAAAGGTGAGTGGCGCAGACGCCTCCACTCACATAACTTTGATGAGGGAATCTTATTCTAGCCTAATCCCATTTTCCTAAACGGATAGGTGTGTCAGACTAGTCATATATCCTTCGCGGAAACCTACCCTATTGGTGGGCTCCAGTATTGTAGCAATAATGCTACAACTCCTGGAGCTTCCTATCTCTAATTTTATCAACCCGGTAGTTCGTACAAACTTGGAAGCGACGGTGCTGTATGCACAAGTACTAGCTCTTGTCGCAGCTGTCACTTGGTCAGCTGGCACAAGTCCTCTAGGGCTCAAGCCAACTTCTATATGCTCACAGAAGAAGCTTTATGAGTGATGGATGAAAGCTAACTCAAAGGAGGCTAATCTATTTGCAGAAAGAAACTGAAAGCCAACAAAGCATGAAAACCCTAATTTGACTAGCTAGGCCCTTACAATGCAAAACTGTGAATGAAACTTCTACCAATGATGCCATTACTTGCAGTGAGCTGAAATACATGCATCTAAGCTACTTGCATCTGAAAAGACATGTTTTTGTATTTTTTCATTAAGTGGTTGGATTTATTGTGATGATGTTTTTGATTAGGGTTTGACTGTGCAGGAGCGGTTCGAATGGAAGGAAAGCATGGGCAAGGTCAGGATGGCTAGGGGAGGTCCCAGAGGGTCTCTAGCATCAGTCCACAGAAGTCTACCACGTTCGGATGCTTAGCAACCGAGTTTGCAGGCTTCTACAGGAAGTCTGCAGGGGATCCTACAGGAAACTCAGGGGTTCTACAGGAAGTCTGTGCAATTCTACAGGACGTTCAATCGTGGGAGTTTTGGGAGATGGTGAAGTGATGGAGTGGTGTGGGAGGATAGGTGAGATGGAGATGGAACTGGTGATGGCTCAGGAGTAGAGAAGTCGGATGGAGAAAGAGTGCATGCAGTGGGTTGATGGCTGGAAGGATGGGATCAACGAAAGGTTAAGTAAATGGAGCTATGTGAGTAATGGGAGAGCTGGAAGGTAAACGAGCTGAACAGAGGTCGGTTGAGTGGCTTCAGGTGTGGTTGAAAATAAGAGGAAGGTAATGGAATGGTGTGGAGCAGTGTAGATGAAACAAATTGTCTATGAATGTCACCAAAAACGAGAACTCTTTAACCTATGTTAACTGTGCTATTTTGAACCAATGAACAGTAGTGCAATTTGTGAAAGAAACTCGTGCATGGAAGTGGAATGGAGAAGTAATGATCAAGACCAAAGTGCATGGATGGGTCTACGACTAAAGTAACTGTTGCAGCTTGCATGGACATGAAAAGAACTGCGTTTCTTTTTGGTGGTTGATATGGACTGCACCCCAATCCCTAAGCAGAGATGGCAGTGATCTATAACAACCTTTTTCTGGAGCTCCAATGAATTATAACTATCCTCCTCTAACCTAAGCAACTGGAAGCAAATTCACCATAAACTAATCCTATTCAATCTCATAAAAACTAAATCAGCAGACTGTAAATTCGAATTGCATGTCAAAGTAAAGAAACGAAGTGTTGGAATGAAAGGCAAATAACATTACAACACCAAGGAGATCTATTGCTCTCAGGTTGGGCCCTAACCTGAGAGCTATAGCTCCCTTAGAAACTCAGAATGAGATCAAAATCTGCCTGCCTTTATTCATAACCAAAAATCTGATGTCATGCCAAAACTGGCTTACAAAAAGAACCAACACCGAGCTGTAGCTCGTACTTCGAAATTACAAGAGTAATGCAAAAGTTCAAAAAGCTCCTATCAAAGGCTACGGCCTCAATATTTATGCAAAATGATAATCCAACATGTTTCCTTGATTTGTGGAGCTCGGCTATCCAACTGAAGGTTAAACTGCTGATCCTGTAGAACAGTTGTAACTGCTGTTCCTGTAGAACGGTTGGCTGCCTCTAAGCTCGGTGGGGAGATTGGTTGGAGCTCGGAGCTATGGTGGGAATCATGAGGAAGGTCCCCAAGACTGTGGACATCCTCTCCTAAAAACCAGCAGTGCCACCTTACTGTCTCCTTGTCTCCTTTCTCGTGGTCTTTGCTCCCTTTTAATGCCAAAAACCTGAAATCATCATGTATTAGTCACGTAGATAGAATGCCTACCCTTCTTCCTACAAACAACACGAATAAACCAAGAAATGAATGCATAAGAAATAAAAGATGAATGGTTTGAGAAAAGCAAGTAGGCCAAATGAGCCCAAATTGTACCAAAAATTGGGGCTCATCATCACCCCCCAGCTAAACTATTTGCTCATCCTTGAGCAACTTTGCTCTGGCTCCTCGTCTTTGGCCGAGAACTAGAGCCCGGAGCATGCTCTTCCTTTCCTGCTTTTGGTGGCCCTGCCTTTTTTGCCCCTGGTGGTGACGAGGGTGGCGCTTCTTCCCCCTTTCCCATTTCCTTGAGCCGGGCTTCCGAAGGCGATTGGCCTATTTTTCGTGTCCAGGAAGTTATTTTTGGGCTTCCCCTCTCGGGTGTGGCTGATGTTTTAGAGGGGGTTCCTGCACTGGGTGAAGTAGGGACATCCCCTAAAATGGTTTGGCTGCTGGGTGGAGGCTGTGGCTTGCCCGTGTTTATCCTCTTACTTCTCCTGGCTTCAGATGGTAGAGGGGTCTCCCTTTATCTCTTCTCCTTCGGCTTTGGAGGTGTACTGAGGGCGGCCAGCGCCGCTGCTACCTCCTTTTCGAGAATACCAGCCTTCTCTTTCTTGTGTTTTTCTCTCTCAGAGCTCCTTGTAGAGGGCCCCTCCTTTTCAGATTTCGGGCTTCCTGTAGAAGACCCTGCTTTGCCCACTTCCGGGCCTCCTGTAGAAGATCCTTTCTTTCCCGATTTTGGGCTTCCTGTAGAAGACCCGGTTTTAGCCACTCTCGGGCTTCCTATAGAAGCCCCTGCTTTGGTAATCTTCGGGCTTCCTGTAGAAGACCCTTTCTCTGTCTTCAGGCTTCCTGTAGGAGCCTGTTTCTCAATGATTTTTGGGCTTCCTGTAGAAGCCCCTTTTTCCAATTTCGGGCTTCCTGTAGAAGCCCTTGTCTCTGTCTTCGGGCTTCCTGTAGAAGCCTGTTTCTGCAATTTCGGGCTTCCTGTAGAAGCCTTTGTCTCTGTTTTCGGGCTTCCTGTAGAAGCCTGTTTCTTAATGATTTTCGGGCTTCCTGTAGAAGCCTGTTTCTGCTTTCCTGTAGACACAGGTGTCTCCACCTTTGCTTGCTTGCCTGCCTGAGTTTTGCTTTTTGCTTTGGTTGCAGGTGCTGTTGAGGTACTTGGGCTGACGTGGACCACCTCAGCTTTGTCCATTCTGCTCTTCAGCCTCTTTTCTCTTGCTGACAAGATAGGTGTGCCACCTTTTTCTTTGTCCTCCTTTTCCTCATGCTTCTTCCTTTGTTCTTTCTTCTGCACTGTGGTCGGGGTCTTCTGGCCTTTTTCTCTCTGTCCCTCGGCCACTGCTTCTTGTTCCTCACTGCTGGAGGAACCCGTTTCTTCGATCAACATTTTAATGTCTCCATCTTTTGTCAAATTCCGGAAGGATTCCCATGAGAGGGGAACCTTATATGAATGCAGCGCATCCTCCACAAGAAGCTTGATCAACCCATGGTGGGCTATCTGATCTGGTATGCCCTCTTTTAGCTTTGTGGCACACTCCATTAGAGACTGCAATAGGAAATAAGGGATGCTCAGTTTTTGTTCTACAGGAAGATCAATCCGGTGCCTCAATTCAGTGAGCAGCCGAAAGTGATATGCATACACGATGCTAAAACGGCCTTCACAAGTGATATATTTCATGATTTGCAAACTGACTTCATTCCATGGTGGCAACAGACTCGTTCTTCGCACCCCATTTTTGTCCTCCGAGAATTCCTCCTCAGGTGGAAAGAATTCTTTCTTTGCCTGCTGGCTCAGCTTTCTTTCTTCCTTATCCCACGGCAAACCCATAGGAAGTTCTGTGATCCGACTGATATGTTGCGGGGTGAGCTTGAGGCTTAGACCTCTGAAGTTCACTGTGGCCAGTGTCTGGGATTTCGGCCTCAGAGCCTGCAAGAATTCTTCGGCCACTTCATCATCGTAACCCTGCAGCTTATCACAAAAAGACATCCATTGTGCTCGTGTGAAGAGCTCTACCACTTCCTGGTTTTCCCTTAATTTGGTTGAATCAGTGGGTTCCCGTCTTATAAACCCACCCGGCATGATGAACACGGTTGTTTTAACTAAAGGTGGCAAATGCGAAAGAGATTTGGTCTATTGAGACAGAGCATGCACATAATCCACAAAATTCAACACAGTCTAATTACACTGACATCCTGTAGAACGACAGTATAGGCACAGCAAACAACAATTTCACCGATATCTTTATGACCAGACTGTGGACGATGATCTTGCCACTCTTACTAACCAGTTGCATGAAGAGTTCAGGGTTACCTCTTTAATTGGCCACCTTTTTTCGTGAGGCACCCGCTTCCCTGTAGAAGACTGCGTTCCTGTAGAGACTGCGTTCCTGTAGAAACTGTGTTCCTGTAGGAGCAGTGCGCAAATTTCGGGGAGGACTGTAGTTGGCCTGCGCTCGAGGTGTGCTTCACCGGCGTTCTGGTAGCCAAAAGCTCGGCGTATCAAAGTGCAGAGGAGATCAGAATAGCCACTCGAGTTTGAAGTGGTGGTTGATAAATGCATGCGCACAATCTAGCCGATTAGATTTTGAATCGGCGCAATCCGTGGCGCGGGGGGTGAGCTGTCCCCGCCGGACCGTTGGGCGACGTCATCCATCATTCGCCTGCGTATTCACTTGCTGCCGCATCCATTCCCACAGATCTGCCGCCGCCTCTTTCTGTTAAACTCATTGCTTCCGACGGGAGTGTTCTCACGTGCGTGCTGCTCATTCTCTTTGTCGTGGCCGCCACCCAAACATCCAATTATACCATAACTAGCCGACGTGGCCAGTCGACTGGCCATACGGCCGCTCAACCATTCACTTTTACGCTGTGCAAACAATTCAAAGTAAAATTCATGCGATTTGATGGAAGGAAGGGTCGAGACACTTACCTGCGTGGCTGCACACGATTTTTCCAGTTTTTGGACGATGGTGAGTGGATCTACCTGCTGCATGCGAACTTACACAGACCCGGAGGCTCATGGTTACAGGCTGCCGACGATGGAGTGGATGCTTTGGTTGCATGCGCCCGCGTTTCATTGCAGATGGCGGTGCTGTGAATGGTATCCACTCTAGCAGGTTTAACTGTTACAGGATTCCCGCGGGGTGTCTCGTAACAGTTCTTCCTCCTTGGGTGCATGCTGCACGACGGAGGATCTGGCCTTTCGATCACGCTCCCGGAGCTTCTGATGCCTGTGGTATGAGATCTCAGCACTTGTTTATCTTTGAAAATGGCTTTTCCCGCGAGAACTCATCGATCTGCTTTGTTGGTGCAGGGAACTTGGTTGCATGTCGACAAGGATGGTGGAGCAAGGTAACAGCAATGTGCAAGGGTGCCAACAGAGGCTTGCATGCGTCCAAACCGATCCGTAGTCGCTAGATCTCCTTTTAAAATGAATTCTGGGCCGTCCCAAACTTCTACAGGAAGTTTCCTGTAGAACACAGAGCTTCCTGTAGAAAGTTCGGGCTTCCTGTAGAAAGTCTGCACTTTCCTGTAGAAAATCCGCGTCTTCCTGTAGAAAGACTGCATCTTCCTGTAGAAGATTCAAACCATGATAAAATTGCACATACCTTGAAAAAACATGGGTATCCTTGGAGGAGGTGCTGGTGAGGTCTCTTGACAGCATGATAAGGACCCTTGGCTTTGAGTTGAAGGGCTTCCTCTCCTCCATAGAACATCTGCAACCTGCATGCAATTTTACCATATTTTGCTTATTGTTTTTTCTTTTTTTTTCTTTTTCTCTTTTTTTTGAAAGATAACAGGGGCGCCTCAAAGAGGTTTTCACCCGTGCCATCTGCCCTGAGCGCCTCAGAGAGGTTTTCACTCAAGGATCTTTTTCAAACCTTTTCCTTTTTTTTTTTTTTTTTTTGAAAGACAATAGGGGCGCCTCAATGAGGTTTTCACCCCTACCACCTGCCTTGGGCGCCTCAGAGAGGTTTTCACCCAAGGATCTTTATTATTTTTTTTCTTTTTTTTTTTTTATCCTTCAGGGTATGCCAAAAGCAGAGGCAGAACCCTTCTCTATGACCAATACAGATTTCTCCATAGTTTTGATGAACTCTTGTCTTGAGAGAGGTCTCCTGTAGATCTTCAATCGATGCCCATTGACAAGCATGGGAATGGCTTCCTCATCAATGGTTCGAATAAGGACAGATCCATTGTCATGGCATTTTTCCACTGCATATGGTCCTAGCCATCTGGTTCTCAGCTTCCCCTTGAAATCTTTGTATCTGGAGTCATACAACAAAGCCCAATCTCCCGGCTGAAATTGCTTGTCATGGAGATGTTGGTCATGCCACACCTTTCTCTGAAGTTGAACCACTTCTGAGTGAAGGAGGGCCTGCATTCGGTGCTCATCCAGGCCATTCAGCTGCAATAGCCTTTCTTGTTGTGCATGGCTGAGATCTAGGTCCAGCTGAGCTGCCATCCTCAAAGTGTTGTATTCAAACTCAATGGACAGCAAAGCTTTCTTCCCATAGACCAGCTCATACGGTGTGAAGCCGGTGGTGGTCTTCCAAGTGGTGTTGTAAGCCCATGTGGCTTCAACCAGGCGATCTGCCCAGTCCTTTCTGCTGCTGCTCACCACCTTAGTCAAGATCCCTTCTAATGCTCTATTGGTGACTTCCACCTGCCCATTTGCTTGAGGGTGATAAGGGGTGGAAGTCCTATGCTTGATCTTGTGATGAGCTAGTAGATCTTCAACCAGGTTGGAGGTGAACTGGCTCCCTTGATCGGTGACCAGCTCTCTTGGATAGCCAAACTTATAGAAGATGTTTTCTCTTAGGAACTCGGCCACCTTTTCTTCTGTTGCTGCTTTGATTGCTTTGGTCTCTGCCCACTTTGTCAAATAGTCAGTACACACAATGATGTAAGACCTTTGCCTCGAAGAGGGGTTGATTGGGCCCACAAAGTCCATGCCCCACTTCTCAAATGGCTCAAGAGTCACTTGAGGTTGGAGAGGCATCTCATCCCTTTGGGTCGGTTTCCCCATTCTTTGGCATTGGTCACACTGACTGACATATCTTCTGACATCTTGATGAAGTGTGGGCCAATAGTAGCCTGCCTGCAGGATTTTGAAGGCAGTTCTCTTTGCTGCAAAATGTCCTCCACAAGGCCCATCATGACAAGTGAGGAGGATATCAAAGACTTCCTCCTCCCTTACACAACGCCTTAAGATCTGATCGGGGCCAAGCTTGAACAGATTGCCCCCGATCCAAGTAAATGAGGCACTTTTTCTGATGATTCTGCTCTTCTCTCTGGAAGATAGGTGCGGAGGGAACTGTGCTGAAACAAGATAGTTTGCTATATCAGCAAACCATGGAGAGAGTACTGAAATAGCAAACAGATGTTCATCGGGCATCTGGTCATCCACTGTTCCATCCTCATCTGCAGACAAATCCAATCTAGATAAAAAGTCAGCAACAACATTTTCTCTACCTGGTTTGTCAACAATGGTCAAATCAAACTGCTGCAATAAAAGTAACCATCTAATAATACGAGCATTCACATCTGGTTTATTCATTAAATATCTAATTGCAGCATGGTCAGTATGTACAAAGGTCTGGTAACCAGTAATATAATGTCGGAACTTGTTCAGTGCATGGACCACAGCCAAGAATTCTTTCTCGGTTACAGTGTAATTCAGCTCAGCTTTGGACAAGTTTTTGCTAACAAAGTAAATGGCATATGGAAGTTTTTGCTCAACTTGTCCTAAAGCTGCACCTATGGCTTTGTTCGAGGCATCAGTGTGGATGTGGAAAGGTAGGGCCCAGTTTGGACCTCTCAGGATTGGGGCTGACACCAACTTGTCCTTCAATTCATTTAAAGCCCTCTGACAATCGTCAGTCCATTTAAACTCCACATCTTTTGCCAACAGGCCAAACAATGGCGAGGCTAGCTTGCTGAAATCTTTAATGAATCTCCGGTAGTATCCTGCTAATCCCAAGAAACTCCGGACATCCCTTACCTTTTGAGGAGGTGGAACCCTCTTGATGAGAGCAATTTTGTTAGGATCCACCTGCAACCCTTGGCAAGAAATGGTATGGCCTAGCACGGTCCCTTCAGTCATTAGGAATTCACATTTTTCAGGACTAAGGGACAAGTTCATCTCGGTGCATTTGGTTAGGACTTTTCCCAGGTTGGACAATGCTTCCTGGAAGTTGGCCCCATAAGGAGTAAAGTCATCCATATAGATTTCTACTGCATCATGGACCAGCTCCGAGAAGATGCTCAAGACAGCTCTCTGGAAGGTAGCAGGAGCATTGCATAGCCCAAAGGGAAGGACTCGGTAGGCAAAGGTACCCCAAGGACAAGTGAAGGTGGTCTTATCTTGGTCTTCCGGGCTGATTTGGATTTGGTTGTACCCGCTAAACCCATCCAGGAAAGAGAAGAACTTCTTTCCTGCCAGTCCATCCAACACTTGATCTATGAAAGGTAGAGGGAAATGGTCTTTCTTGGTAGCTTTGTTCAGTTCTCGGTAGTCCACACAGATTCTCCATTTCCCATTTTTCTTGGGAACCAACACTAGAGGGGACACCCATTCACTATCTGAGATGGGGTAGATGAACCCGGCATCCAACAGTTTTTGCAATTCTTCCTTGACAATGTCCTTAAGGGCTGGATTCATTCTCCTCTGAGGTTGCCTAACCGGTTTACAATCCTCTTTGATGTATATATGATGGGTACAGACCGAAGGATGGACTCCTTTCATTTCCTTATAGCTCCAAGCAAAAGCATCTAGGTGGTTGGCCAACAGACTACACAGCTCCTTTTCCTGGGAAGGAGATAGGGAGGAGCTGATCTTCAATGCTTTCTCAGGGCCGAACTCCACATTCTTGACTCTGGGAGTAACAGGGTTGGTTGTACAAAGATCCACTAAGGTGCTAGCTTGGGCATCCTCCACCAATTTCTCTAAGGGTAGTGCACTGGAAGGTGGATTCTGGATCAAGGTCTCGATCAAGTCATCCTCGGTTGGGGGGTCTCTTCTAGTGGTATCTAAGGTGCACAGAGGTGCTGAGTACACCTCGTCTTCCTCTCCTTCTTCCAACCAGAGTGGTAAGTCATGCTCTAAGGAGGGTTGGGCAGGAGGGTATAGGACTAGCTGCTTGGACATGGGACCATTTTTGATGGTCATGTTTCCTGCACGACAACTTATGTAAGCATCTGCAGTAGCTAACCAAGGCCTTCCCAAAATGAGAGGATATCCAGTAAGCTTTGCCTTTGGTTGCAGAACCAGGAAGTCTGCAGGGTATTCCCAAGAGTCAATAGAGACCAAGACATCCTCCACAATCCCTTCGGGAGTCACGGTGGAGCGATCTGCTAATTGCAGTACTGTCGAGGTCTTCCTCAAGGAACCCTGAAGATTGAGTTTAAGCATGGTATCCCTGGTCATCACATTAATGGCAGCCCCCAGATCAATCAAGGTGTGAGGTATAATGGTGCCATTGATGTGGACATCTACTACAGGACTTCCAGGATCTAGGTACTTTGGGCAGATGACTTGTCCTAACATAAGGTCAGACAGTTGTCCTATGACATTGATAGTTGAAGCATCTTTCTTCCGTCTGCCTGGGTGTTTGAAACACTTCTCCTTAACCAGTTTGTTGTATATTGGCACATCCTTGATGGCTTGGAGAAGTGGTATTTTTACACACAACTGCTTGAGCTCACCCAGAAGCTCATCCTCCTCTGGGTTGGGTTGTGTGGTGGCTGTTAGTCTCTCAGGAAAGGGTGGAATAGCCTTTGGTTCACTTTCCTGTTTATCTTCCTCATCCTCTGGGGGAGGAGGTTGGCGATCTGGTAGAGTCTTTCCAGATCGAAGATTGATCTCCTGGATCTCCACAGCATAGGTAGGGCATGAGGTTTCCCCAGTGTATACCTGCTGGGCCTGTCTATTGTTGGGGTTCGGGTTCGGTTGAGCAGGCATTTGAGGTTGCCTTGGAGGAGCAGGAGGTAATGGCTGAGGTTGAACTGGTGGTGGAGGCAAGATGGCAGGAGGAGTGTTGTATTGGGGCCTCCACCCCGACTGAGGTGCATTCCATTGAGGCTGTGGCTGGGCATGTGAGTGATATGAATGAGAAGTAGGTTGAGTGGGGTACTGAGGTGGATAAGACCATGGAGGAGGCATGGACCATGAAGGATGAGCAGGGGGACCCCAGGAAGGCATAGGAGTCGATTGGTTGGGGCTGTAATAAGCTTGAGATGCCCCTTGCATCCCCTGCTGATAAGGTCTAGATCCTTGTGGCCTCCTTTGGTTGAGGTAATAGAGAGGTTCAGTGGGAGCTTCTGTCCCTTGGTACATGGCTTTAAACCCAGGTAAGGTTGGACACTGATTTGTGGGATGGTCCTCCTCACAAACGAAACACACTTCAACCGAATGCAATGGACATTCGTTCTTAGGGTGTCTCCTTGTGCACCTAGGGCAGAAGACAGCCAAGGCTCTCTCAGCTTCTTCTTTCTTTTGCTGAATCCTGAATGTGTCAAGCTGCATGGCAATGGTCTGTCTCACCTCACTCTTAAGATCTTCTAATTGATTTGCAAGCTCATGTTTGGAGAAAGGGACACTAGTTGAGAGGAGGTTTCCTCTACCTCGTTTCCGAGCTGCCCTGGAGTGGTTTCTAAACACAGTCTTGATGTCCTCATAAGGCAGTTGGTAAATGTCCCCCCCAGCTAACATGTGAAGGGTATCTAAGAGGTCTTCAGGGACTCCTCGGAGCAGGACCAACTTGAGGGATTCAGGGTCAAGTGTGCACCTGGCCCGCTTATAGCTTAGTTGGAACCTCTCCTCATAATCCTCTAAGGACTCATCATTTCCCATGGTCATCCGAAAGATTTCCCCCTTTGTTTCCTTGGACCTACAGTAATCCCGGTACTTGGTATTGAAAGCTTGCTGCATCTGAGCCCAAGTGGTGATACTATTCCCAGGTAAGCCCATGAACCAGCGTAATGCTGCATCCTTAAGAGTGGAAGGGAAAAGTTTCAGCTTTTGCTCATCTTCAGTATAGTCATAGGTTCTACAAAGGACAGCAAACTCAAACAGGAAGGTATCCGGATCTTCAGTAGTCAGCCCATGGAAGTGAGGTAAGGCGGAGGGGCTAATGTTCTTCATTTTCATCTCTCCATTGGTCTCTCGGATGGGGAAGGCACCTTCTATTCTCTCATCTTCTCTTCTATTGTCAGCCATAGCTTCAGATGGAGTGGTCTCTAACTCTTCTTCTACTATAGGATCTTTGTATATCTCAGGATGTTCACCTATAGGTTCTTCTGGGTCACTGTCACCAAAGAAGAGAGAAGGGTGACTCAGTGATGTGGTGGGGGTGTTTGGTAGGAATTTGCCTGATCTATCTCGGTTCCTACGAGGCATGAAATGGAAAAGACTTTCTTTTTCTTTTGATTGTTTTTGCTTTTTTTTTCTTTTGGTACCTGCAAAACTGAAACAGATTGATCTACAACTAACTATGAAAGATGCAGAATTAAACTGAAAGCAGGAAAGAACTAATCTACTTTGCTCAAATGAAATTGCAAGAATGGAAATGCTAGTCTACGCTTGCAGAAAGGAAATGCTAATCTATGAAAGCAGGAAATGCTAATCTATGAAAGCAGGAAATGCTAATCTATGAAAGCAGGAAATGTCTATGCTACTTTTGCAGAATGGAAATGAAATAAACTACTTAGCAGAAGGCAAGAGTAAGAAAGTAGAAGAAAAGCAACAATTACTAATACTCTGACGCTTCCCCGGCAACGGCGCCAAAAAGATGGTGGGCTCCAGTATTGTAGCAATAATGCTACAACTCCTGGAGCTTCCTATCTCTAATTTTATCAACCCGGTAGTTCGTACAAACTTGGAAGCGACGGTGCTGTATGCACAAGTACTAGCTCTTGTCGCAGCTGTCACTTGGTCAGCTGGCACAAGTCCGCTAGGGCTCAAGCCAACTTCTATATGCTCACAGAAGAAGCTTTATGAGTGATGGACGAAAGCTAACTCAAAGGAGACTAATCTATTTGCAGAAAGAAACTGAAAGCCAACAAAGCATGAAAACCCTAGTAAACCCTAATTTGACTAGCTAGGCCCTTACAATGCAAAACTGTGAATGAAACTTCTACCAATGATGCCATTACTTGCAGTGAGCTGAAATACATGCATCTAAGCTACTTGCATCTGAAAAGACATGTTTTTGTATTTTTTCATTAAGTGGTTGGATTTATTGTGATGATGCTTTTGATTAGGGTTTGACTGTGCAGGAGCGGTTCGAATGGAAGGAAAGCATGGGCAAGGTCAGGATGGCTAGGGGAGGTCCCAGAGGGTCTCTAGCATCAGTCCACAGAAGTCTACCACGTTCGGATGCTCAGCAACCGAGTTTGCAGGCTTCTACAGGAAGTCTGCAGGGGATCCTACAGGAAACTCAGGGGTTCTACAGGAAGTCTGTGCAATTCTACAGGATGTTCGATCGTGGGAGTTTTGGGAGATGGTGAAGTGATGGAGTGGTGTGGGAGGATAGGTGAGATGGAGATGGAACTGGTGATGGCTCAGGAGCAGAGAAGTCAGATGGAGAAAGAGTGCATGCAGTGGGTTGATGGCTGGAAGGATGGGATCAACGAAAGGTTAAGTAAATGGAGCTATGTGAGTAATGGGAGAGCTGGAAGGTAAACGAGCTGAACAGAGGTCGGTTGAGTGGCTTCAGGTGTGGTTGAAAATAAGAGGAAGGTAATGGAATGGTGTGGAGCAGTGTAGATGAAACAAATTGTCTATGAATGTCACCAAAAACGAGAACTCTTTAACCTATGTTAACTGTGCTATTTTGAACCAATGAACAGTAGT
The DNA here is from genome assembly GCA_031772625.1 of Pinus tabuliformis. Taxonomy (NCBI): domain Eukaryota; kingdom Viridiplantae; phylum Streptophyta; class Pinopsida; order Pinales; family Pinaceae; genus Pinus; species Pinus tabuliformis. Next base: position 1,239,363,861 of record CM062818.1, read on the forward strand.
GCAATTTGTGAAAGAAACTCGTGCATGGAAGTGGAATGGAGAAGTAATGATCAAGACCAAAGTGCATGGATGGATCTACGACTAAAGTAACTGTTGCAGCTTGCATGGACGTGAAAAGAACTGCGTTTCTTTTTGGTGGTTGATATGGACTGCACCCCAATCCCTAAGCAGAGATGGCAGTGATCTCTAACAACCTTTTTCTGGAGCTCCAATGAATTATAACTATCCTCCTCTAACCTAAGCAACTGGAAGCAAATTCACCATAAACTAATCCTATTCAATCTCATAAAAACTAAATCAGCAGACTGTAAATTCGAATTGCATGTCAAAGTAAAGAAACGAAGTGCTGGAACGAAAGGCAAATAACATTACAACACCGAGGAGATCTATTGCTCTCAAGTTGGGCCCTAACCTGAGAGCTATAGCTCCCTTAGAAACTCAGAATGAGATCAAAATCTGCCTGCCTTTATTCATAACCAAAAATCTGATGTCATGCCAAAACTGGCTTACAAAAAGAACCAACACCGAGCTGTAGCTCGTACTTCGAAATTACAAGAGTAATGCAAAAGTTCAAAAATTTCCTATCAAAGGCTACGGCCTCAGTATTTATGCAAAATGATAATCCAACAGGTTTCCTTGATTTGTGGAGCTCGGCTGTCCAACTGAAGGTTAAACTGCTGATCCTGTAGAACAGATGTAACTGCTGTTCCTGTAGAACGGTTGGCTGCCTCTAAGCTCGGTGGGGAGATTGGTTGGAGCTCGGAGCTATGGTGGGAATCACGAGGAAGGTCCCCAAGACTGTGGACATCCTCTCCTAAAAACCAGCAGTGCCACCTTACTGTCTCCTTGTCTCCTTTCTCATGGTCTTTGCTCCCTTTTAATGCCAAAAACCTGAAATCATCATGTATTAGTCACGTAGATAGAATGCCTACCCTTCTTCCTACAAACAACACGAATAAACCAAGAAATGAATGCATAAGCAATAAAAGATGAATGGTTTGAGCAAAGCAAGTAGGTCAAATGAGCCCAAATTGTACCAAAAATTGGGGCTCATCACCTATACCTAAAGTTTTCCTACCGAAGCAGACCAGGGTGCATGCCCCTTGGGTTTCAATCATGCTCTCTGAATCACTCGTGCTCATCAGGAGGACAGACTGGGGATTGATGAGACATTCCTTGCGTGAAAAGACCATTCAGGGTTGGTATATGACTATTTGCTATGTGTGAATTGGGGAATGAAAGCTAGTCTACAAGCCTGACCACTCTTCCTTCGTGCAAAAAACACATTACTCTAAAGAGTGAGGAGACAATGGATCCCATGCAATAAATATAGTCTCATCCAAGGAGTAGATTATAATCCAGGGGTCCTTGGACTACCATTACGTTCATGTGAACAGTTTTCCTTCTCAATGTTATCAACACATCGGAAAGGATCCCTAACAGTCGACTGGTTCCTTTGTCAAAGCCTGTTAGATTTCTCATCTCAGGCAAAAGCGATGGTGAACCAAGCACTTTCCAAGCAGTTGAGGAAAGGATACTCACAGAAGCCCCCTCATCTATGATGGTACCGGCCATAACCATTCTATATACTTGAGCGATGATTCGGAATGGTACACTAGCTGGTAAACGGGGTCTGCCTAGTAGATTCCAGTCAAAGGAAACAACCAGGTTGCTTGGAGGTGGGACCAAATAGATGGTTGGGTACAACTATGACGAACTTCCTTCCTGCGGTAAAGGAATGGGTAGACTGCCCCCATGTTCATCGGAGTCTGTGCTTACGAAGAGAATTTGAACGGTGTCGTTCTTGTTTTCTTCGGTGACTGTATCATCTGAAGATGGACCTTCTGAAGGCAAGACCGGGTCAACTGCCGCCTCGACCTTTTGAATTTTGTCTGGTATGGATTCAGATGGTTTATCTTCAATGATAGATGCTTCGGCCGACCACAAGGGCGTGTCAGCCGGATTTTCAACTAGCGACGGACTCGGCAAGAGTTTTTTGTATCCAAGAGGAAGCTGTAACGATGAAATCGGACGGTCATCCAAAACTCTTTTAGCTTCGTCTAAGAAGGGATAACGGTGGATGACGTGATCACCTTCACACAATTTACAAGGAAATTTATATTTTCCTTTTTGTCCAGGGGCTTCACTTTCACTAGTTGACAATGTATGCTCAACATGATCATCAGAGGTTGATGACACCGGATTGTGCAAACGAGGAGACCAGTCCCTTAAGATCCAAGGGATGCAAGGAAAATCTCGATGATAGTGGTCTCCTTTGCAAATGACACATGGTGATTTAGACCTGGTCGATGCAGTGTGTGGATTTTCTCTATACGATGCCCTTTTTCGCCTTTGGCTCCTTCTTCTTCTTCTCTTTCTTCTTCTTCTCCTTCTTCTTCTCAGTTACTTGATTTTGGGCTTTACCAGCTTCATCAAGCGAAGAGGAAGGAGGAGAGGAAGAATTGGACGAAGTAGAGGGTTTGGGGGTAACTCTAATATCATTTAGTTGCTGACTTGATTGTTCAGGAATCACGGTGTTCTGAACAAGAGAAGTTGAGAAGAGCCATACGGGCAAGCCGATTGTCAATCCTAGAAGAGACAATGTGGCCATATGGGGTGCACCAGCATCTCCCCAAGAGGAGAAGGGACTAGGATTTCCTCCAAGGGGAACTCCTTGGTTGGTGGACTCCATTTTTCTCAACTTAAGATCGATGTAGGAAAGGTGATGATTATTCTATTTAAAATAAATTTTAGACGCTTTGACACAACTTGTTTTTTCAATTTTTAAGAGTCGAGAAAAAACAAAAGATGACTCAAGTCGCCTTCGATTTTTAATGAGCCTGAAGTGACAAGTGCTCAGATGGACCTTTTCCGTTAAGGAGTCTGAAAAGGAACGAAAGGGACTGCTCTGGAAATCTAGACAGAGGGACTACCAAACCAATCGAAAAACTGCAGAATACTTTTTACGGTACGGCAGTCAATCTTCCCGAATGCTGTGTTCAGTGCATTGCGATCAGTAGGGCGGCAGACACGGCTTCCTATGGATAAAGGATAAAGCCTATTGTGGTCTCCCAAAATATACTCGACGGTACGTGGGAGCACAAGTCTGTACTGGCACTTATCGTCTCAAAGTGGAGGAATCACCCAACCAACAGTGAAAACAATAGTTACCAGGCTTTACGACACCGGAATACGTCTCTAGCCTAGACTTCTAGATGTTGTGCGTTAGGTTCCAAAGCGTTTTTAGATTCATTAAATTTATTTTATGGTTGATCTTGCTTAAGAAATTTCCTTTCAGGTTCACCGCGTGATGTAGATGTACAATTCCTAAAATGCAATCTAAGATGATAAACAGTCGTTTAATCTTCTTTTTGGAATGAAAATCCTAGCTACTAAGGAAAGAGAGATGGCATTCTTTCAACAAAGAGCATAGAGCACACACTATATGCACTGTCCTAAATTAAGCCAACAAATAGTCTAAATGCAAATGCACATGCATGTATTTTTTTCAGCCTTCTTAATGTGTGAATGATAAAAAGAAAGCTAAGCGCAAATCTGAATTATTTTCCAAAGCGACAATTACTAACAAGTTTCTTTTCAAAACAAAATGAGGACAATGATGACACTTTGTTATTTGGAATTGAAAACTTGCTTTCGACACTTGGAAAACTACTAACTCAAATCAAATACAAGAGTAACAGTGTAACCGACTATCAAGAACAATCAGATTCTCTTCTATGACTAAAAACGACACTTGCAACACTTTCAAATCAAGAAACGACAGTACAATTACGCTACTTCTTTGTAAAGGAGAATTGAAAATGACTCAAAAATACATAAAAACATTTACAGTTCTTTATACAATTTAGGCGGAATAACAACAAGGAAGTGGGTTTCAAATAGAGGTGTACTGACTACAGGCAGCAAAACTCTTGAATAGAGCTAAAAAGAGTGAACACAGAAACCAAAATTTAGGAACAAGGACTTGTCTGATCAGCGCACCTGTAACATATTGAAACTGAAATGCAACGTACCTACTACACTCGGGAAGTGCGATGCATTTGAAGTTCACAGAACAGACAGTGTGCTGGACCAGGGACGAGACTTCGATTGGATTGCGGGTCACAGTTTGCAGTTCAGTTCAGGAATTTAGGCCGAGCAAGTGGTAATCAATAAATCAATCACAAGGGTAGATCTAAGGAGGTTACTAGAGCCACCATGAGGGCAATTAGAAAGATTGTAAATCAATCGTTTAATTCATAAACAAAACCCGTAGATTGAATGAAGAAGCGTTGATCTACTTTGCACTTGCATAGCAAATGTAGTTCGAAGGCTAGATGGCTTGACTTTAGGCTCCATCTGTAAGTTTATAAAGTAAACAAATGTAGATGAACAAACAATCTACTCGATCCCCAGCAGAGTCGCCATTTTGTTATCGGGAAAACTAGTGTCTATGCAGAGCTGCTAGTCCCACTAAGGCTGGTAGCTACCCTAGAAACAAACACACTAAAAACTAATTTCGGTTTCCATTATGAGCAACATATAAGAGAAGAATAAGGAGACCAACCTTTGTCTTGTGCTTGGTTCCTTGCTTGATTCCTCTCTCTTCTGGTAGGTCTTTGCCACTCGCTTCCTTGTCTACCCAGCTTCAAGGAGTACCTGTAGAATCAAAGCATCATAACACTATCCAAGAACATAGATCTATTATCATAAACAATATAGGATCAGATGTACATTGACCACACAAATGCATAAATCATCAATCATACAAGAATGTGGAGGAAAACTTGAATAGCTTTATTGATAATCAAGAAAGAGAAAAGAGGATTACAACCAATTGTTTTGACCCAACATCATCCTCTCAACAAGAAAGCCCTTCTTCACCTCATGAAAAGCTTATATCACCCAACACTATGATATTGCACCAAGAAACCAATAACACTTCCTTACAAGATACAAAATTCCAGCCTCCTGGATCTCTGGGATGAGGGATCCATATATAGATGTCTGCAAGGGAGGTGAGTCAGCTTTTGAGATTTGATTAGTGTCTTCTCTCTGATAGTTCTTGATTCCACTTGGAGATTGATGATGTCTTACTCATCCCTGGTCGAATTCAAAGAGGCAAGTGTCACAGGAGAGGTTTGTGGAAGATTCCATGCTCCTCCACCTTGCGGATTGACCTTGCCATTTGTCCCTTCTCGCCCATCGCACCCCATAGAAGGGCTTTTTGACATGCATCACACCTACTATGTGTATTCAGGTGGGATGCAACGTACTTTGCCTATGGAGCAGGTGAAATGGTCCAGTTTTGACCAGTTCTGAGTAGTTTTTCATGGAGAACTTCTGGGAGATGCTGTAATCAGTTGACCTTGTTCTTTTAGGGGTTGGAGCAACACTTTTAGGGACTTAGGAGCCCTTGGTTTATGGACATTTATGCTTGGGGTTGTAGTGCCCAAAAATGTCTATAACAGGAGCACAAGTCCATACTGGCACTTGTCGTATCAAAGAGGAGGAATCACCCAACCTATGATGAAAACGATAGTTACCAGGCTTTACGACACCGGAATATGTCTCTAGCCTAGAATTCTAGATGTTGTGCGTTAGGTTCCAAAGTGTTTTTATGTTCATTGAGGTTTATTTTACAGTTGATATTTCTTAAGAAGTTTGCCTTTAAGGTTCCTGTTAAACTACCTTCATAAATTGTCCTTTCCACAATAAAAATTCACTAAGAGCTATAAATGCATTCTTCTCTTGAACTTAGATCTTTGTTCCAAATGATCAAATGTACAAGCTATGTGAATCAAACAATAAAAAGACTAGGATATGCAAACTTTGTGAATCAAACAACCACAATAATTAAATATGAAGATCTTGTTTCATATCGGTACATGTCGAATCCAATAACAATATCATAAGGATTGCATTTAAATTTTAATGCAACTAATGGCTCCAAATCACACTTGACTCACTCAAACTAGGGTTTTATATTTTAGCAAGTCTCAAGTATAGAAAATACAAGCTAAGCCATAATAATCTTCGAATATCAATGGGAAATTTTAACTCATTCAACAATAGATGAAGATATTTCTATGTGATTTCAAACCCTAGTTACAACTTTAACAAAAGGTTTCAAATAGACCAAAGGTATTTTATACTTATGTTGCCTCAAAAGACTATAAGGTTTGATAGATTTGCAACTCTTGTGTCAATAGTGACTCAAGAGTTGTAGATATAAATCTCGTTTCATGATACCTCTGTATCACCACTTCATCAAAACACTGCAGATCATTAACAAAGGTGAAACCCTAAGAAAAAACTTGTAACAAAGTATCAACAAAATGCATCACCTTAGAGCATATGAAATAGTGTAATATAAGTTATGATCCTCATAATCCACACAGTCAAATATATAATGTTTCTGATGAATATTTATCACGATTATAATGATAAACCTTCAGATCTAGCTATGTAACAAGAACAAGTTAAAGGGTTGGGTAAATTTTGAAGAGACAAAGCATAAATATTATGCACACAAGATAATTAGATATGAAAAATAAACCATGCTAGTTAACACACTAGGATGCAAAATATACATTCCATTGAGCATATTAGTAAACCACTGAAATATATAAATGAACAAAAGAGGTGACGAGTTGGTTTAGTAGACCCAACCAACTAGCTTGCACCTTATATAAGTAATTAAATCACATAGTAAATATAATCATCAAACATGCCATGCAATGAAGATAGACTCTAGGATCAAAGGCTTTATATTAAAATTACTTAGCCTTTGTTACATCGGAAGCTAATGTCTGATATACAACAAATAAAATGGGAAACACAAAACACTAAATTAGTAGCATCTAACTATTACAATATTTCCTACTAGGAACAAGGTCGTAGCTTGGTTTATATAGATTCTACAATACATATCAGGCTATAAATGATCCAATCAAATACAAAAAAAAAAAATAGATGAAATATTATAACAATTTTCCATCGATAAAATTTTGATGTAGTTGCAATTTAATAAAGGAATCATAGATCTAGTGTGTGAAGAACTTTATCAAATAGGTTCTCCATCTTTGGCATGGAACTGAATGTAGTCTAGGTAGTCATTCTTTAACTTCTAACTAACCTTAAAAAGATCTCTGACATATGTATACCATACTAATTAACCATCGGCTCGTGTGACATACTCCAACAACCAAAGAAGCATATGTGTTCATTTACTCAATGCGAGAACTCTATAAATAGTATAGGAACTACACAACCCTTTTTTAGTGACTCATAAACAATCATAAATCTTTGAAATTATACACAAGAAAAGATATTTGATGAAAAATAAAAATTTGCCTTTCCACTTTTATGTAAAATACAAATTTAGCACAAATATTCACCATTGCATGAAAAAGAATGTGGAAGTGCTAGGTAGAGGTTCAAAATTGGTGAAACAGTTGAATAAAGTACAATAGAATAGGGACAAAAATAGCGAAATTTATGGTCCTAACAAGAACTGCTTGTGTTAACGTTTCTTCTTGTACTTGATTTTTTTCAACTTCCTTTGGATATCTTCTTCTACTAGAAAATATGGGAATGTGTGATGTGGATCTTAGTATACCATGTATTGAACTAATTGGGTGGATATGTGGATGAAGTGGTTCTATCTACCCATAAAACCTTGTTCCTTAGTCATGCATATTACCTTTCATGTTTTACTTATGGAGCTAGTTGTATGTCTAAATTAGAAACAAAATCCTATGTACATTCCCCGACAATGGAACCAAAAATGTTGGTTAATTCGATTTTATTAGAGTTATGTTACATTTAAATCATTAGTCTGAATTGGTGAACTTGTGAAGTGTAATAACTAATATATGGAGGGTCTGGTTTCTAACTTTGTTTATCAAATTCCAACATGAAAGAAAAATTTATTCTATGAAATGAAATTGTACTTTAACTAATTCAACATAGTCAAGGTGTTGAGCATAGCAGTGTTGGTGTTGATTTCACATGAGAAATGTAGATAGATACATGGTGTGTCAAACTCAGGGGGAGTCCTTTGGTTTATATAGTTTTCATTAGAGGAAAATCATAATAGTAGGATATACAAAGAAGATATAAAATATTATAGCTATGATGGGTGGATGGTCTGCCTTTGAGAGAATTTTATCCTTAGAAGAATAGCTCAGAGGCTTCTACAAGTCGCATAGTTCGATAGTGCTCAGAACGAGATTTACAAAGGTATATTCAAGTCTTCAAATGGGCAGAGCCAAAAGTGGTTAGAGGACCCTTTAGGGCAAGTTTAAGTTTGGCATCATTTCCAAATGAGGCAGAGTAGTTAGCGAATAAAGTAACAAAGAGTCATGTAGATGTGGATCTAAAAACAACAACACAAAGCATTTTGATTGGAAAACGGAGGTCCCACTTCACAACTCATCCTTACAGGTTTACCCCAGAAGACCAAAAGGTTCATGCAAAGGTTAAAGTAGGGATAATGCAAGCCAGGGATGATGTCACTTGGTGGAGAACCCCAGAAGGATCTAAAGGGACACAAAGGTGAAGGCTTGGCATGGTAAATAATTGGGGCAACATGGAAGAAACGAAAGAGTGTAAATAATGGAAATTATGAGAAAAGGGATATGAAAGGTCATAGGTTGCATGTTAGGAGGAAATTGAAGGAAAATAATCAAAATGAAAAGAATATAGGCCTCATTCATAAAAAGGATTCTGAGGATTAGTTGGCAACCTTTTTTCAATTCGTTTTTGAATCTCTCTCATTATTATCTCTCTCTCTCATACTCTTGGATACTTAGAGTTTTCTTGGATCACTCTTGGAGGGTGTGGAATACTTTGATTCTTTAAGAAAGAAGGAAAAGGAGGAGCAAGAAAATGAAAGAGGGCATTGGGATCAACAACTACAACAATTTTTCTTGCAGGTACTGAGTTGCATGTATGTTTTCCTTGCTAGTTTTGGCATGCATGACATATGCATGTCATTTGTTGGTTGTGATCTATCATGGCCATGGAGGATGGACGAGATTGATAGTGGATTGGCTAGTCTTGACATTTCTTGGATAGCCATGATGATTGTGGATTTGTCTTGCTTGTTTTGTTTTCGTTGGTTCTCGTGTTTCCGTAGCTTGGGTCGAGTTATTAGTCCTGGAAACCTTGGTTGGACAAATTCTCTGGAAGCCCTTGGTGGGTTGATTTAATAGTCGTAGAAGCCCTAGTTGGATAAACGCTTTGGAGGCCTAATAAAATTTGTGGGTTGAGTTACAAGTCTTGTAAGCCTGTGATGGACAAACGCTCTGGAAGCCCTAGAAGGCTTCAATAGAGACCAATCTGATGATGGTTTTGTGATGTTTGACCATGAGGTGGAATGGCCTAAGAGAGATTTGGCTAAGCCATTCTACAGCCGAGTGGAACGTCAAAGTCCCATCCCGAGTTTGGATTTTACATCATCAATATGAGGTTATTTCTCATTGTATTTCTATGGGTATTATACTGGATTATATGTGGTTTATATGGTTGTGATTTCATTGGTATTTTTGTTGCTATTATGTTGGTTATATATGTATTTTATGAAAATAGATATGTATGTCTCTCATCATGTTTTTACTTGTAAATCAATGATCAATGTATCTATGACCTAATGGATGAAATGGAAGTTGGTGTTGAGGCATCGATGCTTGTTATCAATTCTCAGTTAAGTATGAGACCCGTATGCTCAGATTTGTTATTTAAACCTGTATATTACATATTCATGATATGTTTGATGAAATGTCTGTCATGTCTAGTAGGGGTCCAATTAAAGTCTCATTCAAGTGATTGCATTTATACTCTCATTTCCTTATTATTTTACTATTCTAAATACATGATTCAATTCTGGCAAGCGACCTGCGCTCTGGGCCTAAAAAAGTGGCTCAAGTGCTAGGGATGCTGACACAAAACAGTGCAAAAGAGTCCCTGGATGCTAGCTTACATGCCTGTGAGAGCATCCATAGGTCCCTGGATGCTAGCATGCCCATAACATGAGAGTGTCTAGTGGTCAAGTGGTCTAAAAGCTTAGTGGGACCTAGGGGCCGATTGGTAGAAAGGTTGGATTAGTTCCTAAGGGTTGTAATGTTGATTGAATGTCTATATGGTGTGTTTCTTTCAGTTCCATTTTCTTAACGTGACTTAGGAGGTCGAATCATATCATAGTGGCCTCTTGTCACATGTTTACCTTGGCTGGCTAGTTGCTTGGGTAGATGTGGGAGGAGGGTGTTACAGAGTGGTATCAGAGCATGGTTCACCCCTCGGATTGGATGGGTTGTGTGTTGATCATGCATGCATGTCAGTTGCATGTGTGTCTCTTACACTTGCATTCCATGTGCTTGTTGCATTTTCATGATGTTGATCATGGTTGTAGTGATGTCGTCATGTGGAACTTGATTTTGTTATTGTGGAGTGCATCGTTGTGAGTGTATGACTGGTTACATGTCGATTATGTCACTTACATGTATCATTATTGTAGGCTTGGTTACATCCTTGTATGTTTGGTTGTATTCTTGTATGCTTGGTTGCATGTATCATTCTTGTAGGTTCGGTTACAAGTGTTGTTCGTTTATGCTTGATTATATGTGTTTATGCATGTGTGTGGTTGGTTATGCATTACTTACGCATATTCATGTTTGCATGTGGTCAAGTGTGTAGTGATGTAATGGTTGTTGTCATGCATGAGGTCATGGTATACATTGTTAATAAGATCATGCATTGATGACTAGACCCTAGCTAGAATGATGGTTGCATGGTTAGATGCTTATGTGTTATGTTTCTATATGATGTCGTGATCATGTTACACATGTATCATGCTTATTTGTTGATCTTGAAGACAATGTATCCTCCCCAAGCTATACTAAGGCACGTTGGTTATTGTGATTTGGTTTAGCTGACATGATATACCTAGCAGGAAGAAATATCAAATGGCTAGCAAGATGGTAGACTACAAAGACTCTCCCTATGAATCACAAGAGTAGTATGGTGTTGGGAACTCTCCTGATTTGGCAATTACACTAAGAAGCTTAAAGGAAAAAATAAGGATTTGTAAGGAAAATAATGACATAATCATACATGCATAAGAGAAAATAGTAGAGGTAAATGCAATGATACTTTAGAGCTTGACAGATTTACAGCGACAGGACCACTTCAAATCAGCCGTGAATAGGAGAACAAAACTAATGGGGCATATGGTAGTAGTTCGCATGGTGGTCATAGGTCAAATAGAAATGACATAGTCAGAGATGACATATTGTTGGACACTCCAGATAGGAGGAGGGATAGACACAAGTACCGTTCAAGTTCTAGTTCTGATAGGCAGATTGATCGATATCGTTATCATCCTTACAGGAGGAGTGATAGGGGATACTTTCTAGATGATTTTAAGTTCAAAGAAAAGTCACCTACTTTTGATGTAGAGATGAATAAATCGTAGGATGTAGAGACATGGTTTATTGGTATGCAGAAGTTCTTCAAGTTGCATGATTATTTAGAGAACATCAAAGCCAAAGTAGCTTCATTCAGTATCAAAGGTAAAGCAGACATTTGGTGGGAATATGTGAACAATGTCAGAGGTATACATGAGTAAGAATTGACTTGGAGTGATTTTGAGAGGTTATTCAAGAGGAAGTACATATCAGAGATAGACTTTGATGATAGGGAAAAGGAATTCTATGAACTAAAGATGGGATCTATAGCAGATGATGAGTACACTAGATATTTCTTAGAGATACTGACATATGTGCCTTACCTTAAGGAGGAGAAGACCACAGAATTAAGTTAATAAGGAGAATGTTGCACCACCCAAGAGGTTCAATTCATCTGAAAGAGGATAGGGACATCAATCTAAGGAGCATAACAAGTATGTAGGCTGGAAGCCTATAGAGTGTTGGACTTGTGGTAAATATCATCATAGGAGAGATTGTCCACAAAATCAGCATGGTAGGCCTCATATATATATTGCACAAGAGGCACATACTGTTGGGGATGTTGGCTATAACGTTCCTCATATTTATGCAGAATTGGATAAAAAATAGGCAAACCATTAGGCATCTATCATTGAGATGGACGATAAGCTTTGTGATCAAGTTATTTCTATTTTGATTGACCCTGGATCTAATTATAGCTATGTTAGTATTAACTTGGTGGATAGGTGTGGTTTGATTAAGGAATTGCATGCAAAACCTTAGTTAGTGCGGTTGGATACATGTACAAACATTAGGTAAGGGCTTGTGCATTTGATTTGAATGGTATGCCTACCGCAACACATTTGAATGTAGTACCATTAGGATCATACAATTTGTTCTTGGGCATGGATTGGTTGTATCTTCATAGGACCAAGGTGTATGTTTATGAAAATTCTATTCATTACTTGGATGACCATGGGGAACAAAGAGTATTGCAAGGAAAGAAGAAAACCACATCTGTTAGGATGGTGACAACTATGCAAGCAAAGCGCAGTCACAGAAAAGGGTGTGTGTTATTTGCAATACACATTTCAAGTGATAGAGGTAAGGAATTTGAGGATGTAGATGTTTTTAGTAGGTAACCAACTATATAACAGATCAAGGATGTATTTCATGAGGATGTTTCTGAGTTTCCACCTCACATGGAGGTAGACTTTTCTATTGAGTTGGTGCGAGGGGCAACTCCAACATCAAAAGCACCATATAGGATGATCACACCTGAGTTGGTAGAATTGAAGCTATAATTAAAATAAATGTTGGACAAGGGATACCTTAGGCCAAGTGTATCACCATTGAGTGCACCCGTATTGTTTATGAAGAAGAAGGATGGTACTCTCATATTATTCATTGACTACAGGCAGTTGAACAAAGTGACCATCAAGAACAGGTAACCATTGTCGAGGATTGATGACTTGTTTGATCAATTGAAGGGAGCAACAATATTCTCGAAGATTGATATGAGATTCAGATATCACAAGGTACACATCAAAGAGGAGGAAATTTACAAGACAACTTTCCGGACTAGGTATGGGCAGTACGATTTTGTTGTAGTTCCATTTGGTTTGACTAATGCTCCATATACATTTATGTGCTTGATGAATAGTGTGTTGTGTTTGTATTTGGATAATTTTGTTACTTTTTTCATTAATGACATATTGGTATATTCAAAAAATCATGAAGAGCATGTTGATCATTTAGCAACAATGTTGAGGTTGTTGAGAGAGAATTAGTTGTATGCCAAGCTCAAGAAGTTGTAGAAATTTCCCACTGTAGATCACCTGGTAATGCAATGTACTAAAGAAAAACACTTGATCTACTTCTTCAAACAATTGAGCAGAAGCTTAATCGAACATTAGAAACATCAAGCATGAACATATATAATTGAGAATGAGAAGTAATCAACCATAACACAGAAGATATATCACTAGGGAAAGCACCAACCTAAAAACCCAACTCTGTATTATCATACAAGTGGAAATCTTGTTCAAGCTACAAAAAGAATTAGATCTCAAGCTATCCTAATCTTTTTGCAGTCAAACAATACAGCTCACAGACTCAATAGACATAGTATATATCTTCCTCAAGCCCTCCAAGCCTCCTAATTCCTTGCGTAGTTTTGATTGGGTTACAATGACATCACATGTGTGAATTGGCCTCATCACACTCACTGTAACCTCAGGTCCAACTGTGCAATCCATAAGAAATAATATTCCTTTTGCATGCAAGGAATATTCACAAAGGAATATCCTAGCAACTGGTAGTACATTGTCCCTCCATCTGATCTCAAATGGGTCTCTGACTAAACTGACATGCATGAGTTATCTATGATTTAATATTCAGTTATCTGAAATACAGTAGTTACATGCATGCAAGCATTAACTAACTGAACTCTCATTAATTTAAAAAACTATTAAATTAATCTAACTAGACTTGACTAAGTTAAGCTAAGTCAACTAATTAAAACTCAATATTACAACTCATCCTTATCTCTTTAACTGAAGGTTAAATTCCTCAATTAATGGAGAAACTGTTGCATGTGCTCACATAGACTTCAAGTTTGATTTTCCTTAACTAATTAACTCAAGATGAATTAATTAATAAATTTTCAAACTGCTATTGATATGAAATTCGAATTTTACTTCATATGTTTAGTCCAGGGACTGACTAAAATAAGAAGGGATCCCGAAATGTTATTTTTAGAAAAGCTATTTTTAGCACTTTCACTTTTCACCCATTGTAGCTAAGACCTCTAATGTTTGAACTGCTATTTATAGCCCGACTATTTATAGCAGTGCTATTTTTAGCAATTTCTATTTTTAGTATTTCTTGTTGCACACTTTTCAAAACTCCCTCTCAACAAGAAAGGGATTATCAGTAAGCCCAATCCTGTCTCTGTGGAACTCGAACTTGCATTTTGACAATGCCTTTATCAAAATATCTGCATCCTACTCCTCGGTCAAAACATACTGCAACATCATGATCCTCTTAACCACACAGTCCCGTCGATGATGGTAGTGGATATCTATATGCTTGGACTTATCATGAAACACTGGATTCTTAGAGAGTTTTATGCAACTCTGATTATCGCAGTATATCACTGTAGGATCCATCATCTGACCAAACAATGCCACTAGAATCTTCCGCATCCAAATGGCCTCGCATGCTACCTAACTCGCAGTCATGTATTCAGCCTCTGCTGAGCTAAGTGCAACTAATATCTGTTTCCTGCTATACCAATAAACTACAGCTGAACCAAGTTTGAAGATTCCTCCAGAAGTGATCTTCCTTTCTGATGGACTACCAGCCCAATCCACATCTGTGAAGCCTTGCAGATTCACTCCCTCTATCTATCTGTACCATAATCCATACTATGTAGTGCCTCTGAGATATCTCAACACATGCTTCGCTGCCTTCCAAAACAGCTTGGTAGGCTGAACCATAACTTGACTTAGCTGGTTCACCGCAAAGCATAAGTTGGGTCATGTGTTCACCAAATACATAAGTGAACCCACCAACTGCCAATACACAATAGTAGCTACTACCTCACCTAAAGTAGCATCATCCTTCCTCTAGTTCCCAGCTAGATGAGTCTACATGGGCTTGCACTTCTCCATGTGAAAGCGCCTGAGTATCTCATTGGCATACTTGCCTTGAGACACAAATAATTCCCCATCTTTTTTCCACATTTCCATGCCTAGAAAGTAATGCATGAGGCCCATGTCCTTCATCTTGAACACTCTTGCAAGGTCCTCCTTGCAAGACTATATCAGTTGCTCATCACTTGTCAAAATCAGATCATCGACATAAAGTACAATAATCAAGGGCTTACCATCTACCATAATGTGGTATAGGTTCGCATCTGCTTCACTCTTGGTGAAGCCCAACCCGGTGAAATAGATGTCAATCTTGGTATACTAAGCACAGGGTGCTTGCTTCAGCCCATACAGTGCTCGCTTGAGTCAGCAAACATGCGACTCACAATCGAAGGTCTCAAATCCTTCGTGTTGCTCAATGTATGCCTCTTCCTCAATCTTCCCATTGAGGAATGTCATCTTCACATCCATCTAATGGATCTTCCAACCCATCTGTGCTGATAGAGCTAGCATCAATCTGATAGATGAGTACCTTGCTACAGGAGCAAAGATCTCATCGTAGTTGATCCCCTCAACCTCTTAGAAACCTTGGCTAACAAACCTTGCCTTGTGTTTCTCAACATTGCCATCAGCTGCCTAATTTACCTTGTAAAATCATCAGGAACTACCCACTGATTTGTCCACAGGTCTAGGGAAAACATCCCACACACTGTTCCGTATGATAGAATCATACTCTTCTACCATTGCATCAACCTAGACTAGTTGCTGCACTGCCTCCTAAAAAGAAGAAGGTTCGATTGCTACACACTCCCCAACCAGGGCCATGTAGCTAGTGTATCTCTCATGAGATCTCCTCTGTCTGCGCTGAGAGGATGGCTGCCCCACATTCTCTCTCGCATCCTGCATCAATTTGTCAGCTTCCCGCGAGCGTTTCCGCCCATCTCTGGAAGACTCTCCAGCAGTGGTGATCTCCAATGCTGGATCCCATACATGTGGTTGATCCACATCATTAGGAGGCTCATCCTCCTTTGGAACTAAAAGTTCCTCATCACCATGAAACTTGAGCTCCCTCTCAAGTGACACTCGCATGGCTCTCTACTCGTCGAACTTCAGATCCCTGCGCACTACGGTCCTTTGACTAGCAGGAAGAAACATACGATAGTTGTGGGGTGTATCTGTGTACCCCACAAGTATCCCCAACTCAGCTCTTGGGTCTAGCTTCTTCCGAGCATCTTTGGTCACATGACATAAAACTGGTGATCCAAAGATGTGGAATTGACTCACATCTGGTCGCTTCCCCAAAAAAGCCTCCATAGGTGTCTTCATCCCCAAAATACGATGAGGACTTCTGTTCTAAAGGTACACTATTGTATTGCATGCCTCAGTCCATAGATGAAGTGGTAGGCTTTGGTCATGCAACATTGCTTGAGCTTCTCCCACAATAAATTTGTTCTCCCTTTCAGCCACCCCATTTTGTTATGGGTTATGAGGTGCTGTCAGTTCCCGTTTAATTCCTTTTGCTGCATAGAAGTCTTTAAATTGCTGGGAAACATACTCTCCACCATTGTCTCTATGCAAGGCTTCTACTTTCTTCCCAGATTCTTTCTCTGCCGAGGCTTTAAACTCAGAAAACCTCAAGAAGGCTTGATCCTTATTTTGCATAAAGTAGATCCAACATCTATGAGAAAAATCATCAATGAAAATAACATAGTACCTTTGTTTAGCGGTGGAGGCTATAGAGAATGGTCCACATACATCTGAGTGAAATCGCTCCAGGATTTCTCCTGCTCTACTATCCTAATCCTGAAAGGAAGCTTTCACATACTTACCTAGGGTGCATCCTTTACATGTGTCTGTTTGCTCCAGTTTTCCCTTGGGTGAGCCGGTAGAAATTTGCTACATGATGTTCAATGCTCTGTGATGCAAGTGGCCTAGTCTCCTATGCCATAGCTCACAAACATCGTGGCTTTGCACCACCTGTACTTTGGAACTTAGTGCAGCATAGTCATCTACCTCTAACTTGTAGAGATTCTTTAATCGAATCCCTATTCACTTGGTTTGTCCGGTGCTGATATGCCTCAGGAACACTTTTCCTTTACTAAAGACTACATCATAACCTTTATCTTCTACCATAGCAATAGACACAAGATTCTTTTTCAAACTTGGTACATATCTAACAACAGATAGGGTGAGAGGAGCACCATGCTCCGTTTGAAACACAACTGTACCTTTACCTGAGACACAGTATTTTCCATCATCACCCATCTCGATCTGCATTTGGAGATCCTTCTCATTCAATGTACTAAAAAGATTCTTATCACCCGACATGTGGAAGGAAGCTCCACTGTCTAGGTACCAAACACATCCCACCATGGATGAAACCATGTATGCGATAAGCGAGAAATCCAACTCAGATTGTGAAGCTAGTGAATCACCATGAGATGCCTTTGAGGAACCCTTCTTGGATTTCTTCAGTGGATTTCATAGCATAATGGCCCACTTCATGACAATGAAAGAATCGCACCTTCGACTTGTCAACCTTCTTCCCACCATGAGAATATTTGGATTGGGACGCCTTCCCTTTCCCTTTCTTAGCTTTACTCGCTAAAGCTAGATTTTCTTCATCATCTTGTTTTGATGAAGATCCATCCCTAGTGCTCTGCCTTATCTCCTCCTGCATCAAGTTTGACCAAATTTGTTCCCAATCTAGTAGTTTCTCTCTTTCATTAACTGAGTCCTGGTAGCTATGCCAGCTCTTAGGAAGACCGAGGATTTCTATACTAACCATGTCATCATCAACAGTCACAACCCCTACACTTGGAAGCTCATCCCTGTAGGTGGTGAGCTTGTTCAGGAACATAGAGATTGTGTTGCCCTTTTCGCACTTGATCTTGCGAATTTTGTCCTTCAGTGCCAGCTTCCTTTGATCGCTGCTATTCTGATAAAGATCTTTCAATGTTTTCCACATTGAAAACAGAGTCTCCTTCCCATGGAGGCTCGAGACAATGTGACTCGAACTCCCTCCAGGAGGATTCTCCTTGCTCTAGCCAGACACATTTTCCATTCCACCAGTTGAGTAGCGTTAGTCAGCGTTTGGACTTCTTGATCAATGAAGTCCTTAAGGCCATTATCTTCAAATACTACCTCCATGCAATCCTTCTAGGCTATATAATTCAAGCTACCATCAAGGGCATATTCAAGTCTTAAACCACTGAACGCCATCAGTGAAATAGATCTGATAAGAACTCAATTCAATATTCAGAAACCAAACTTCGTAATTATCCTGCTTGTATACTGTTATGGCTTGCTCACCTTTGCTCTAATACCATGTAGAAATTTCCCACTGTAGATCACCTGGTAATGCAATGTACTAAAGAAAAACACTTGATCTACTTCTACAAACAATTGAGCAAAAGCTTAATTGAACATGAGCAACATCAAGCATTAATAGATATAATTGAGAATGAGAAGTAATCAACCATAACACAAAAGATATATCACTGGGGAAAGCACCAGCCTAAAATCCCAACTTTGTATTATCATACAAGTGGAAATCTTGTTCGAGTTACAAAAAGAATTAGCTCTCAATCTATCATAATCTCTCTGCACTCAAACAATACAGCTCACAAACTCAATAGACATAGAATATATCTTCCTCAAGCCCTCCAAGCCTCCTATTTCCTTATGCAGTTTTGATTGGGGTCCAATGATATCGCATGTGTGAATTGGTCTCATCACACTCACTATAACCTCAAGTTCAACTGCTCAATCCATAAGGAATAATATTCCTTCTGCATGCAAGGAATATTCACCAAGGAATATCCTAGAAAATGATAATACACTGTCCCTCCATCTGATCTCAACTAGGTCTCTGACTGAATTGGCATGCATGAGTTATCCATGAGTGAATACTCAGTTATCTGAAATACAATAGTTACATGCATGCAAGCATTAACTAACTAAACTCTCATTAATTTAACAAACTGTTAAGTTAATCTAACTGGACTTGACTAAGTTAAACTAAGTCAACTGATTACAACTCAATATTACAACTCATACTTATCTCTTTAACTAAAGGTTAAGTTCCTCAATTAATGGAGAAACTGTTGCATGTGCTCACATAGACTTCAAGTTTGATTTTCCTTAATTAACTCAAGATGAATTAATTAATTAATTTTCAAACTGTTGTTGATATCAAATTCGAATTTTACTTCCTATATTTAGTCTAGGGACTAACTAAAATAAGAAGGGGTCCCAAAATGCTATTTTTAGCACTTTCACTTTTCACCCATTGTAGCTAAGACCTCCAATGGATGAACTGCTATTTATAGCCCGACTATTTTAGCAATTTCTGGTTTTATCATTTCTTGTTGCATGCTTTTCAACACAAGTGTAGTTTATTTCAGACTAAGGTACACTACTTGGGACATGTTGTCTCCAATGAGAGAATGCAGTAGATCCATAAATGATAAGGGCCATCATGGAGTGGGTGGCTCCCAAGAGTGTGGATGAGGTGAGATATTTCATGGGATTGGCAGGCTATTACAGGAGGTTAATCAAGAACTTATCATAGATCGCTTATCCTATTACATCATTGCAGAGGAAAGGTAAGAAGTTTGAATGGACAGAGGAGTGTGAGGATAGTTTGTAGAATTTTCATGTAGATTCACAAGATCATGCAATTTACTAAAGCACAAGACAAGAATCTACTTCTACTTTCAACCAACGAAAGCCAATAGATCGATGAAAAGAATATGCACAAGAATAGGATAAATCAATGACACATAACACAATAAGTATCCAGGGAAAGCCTCAACTAAAAACCCCCTACTACCTGTATTACATTAAATTAGAAATCCAAGCTGATAATACAATTCTTTCTCTCACAAGAACAATCCCATCACTTAGTATGATCAATCTCCCTACTCACAAGCAAGCTCAAGCCCATATCTAGCCTCTTCTAATACTCGCCAAGCGCCTGATTCCTTTTTTATTAATTTGATAACTAACCCATATTTAGTGTGGAATTCCTTCCTCAAAACTACACAATCCATTAGGTTCTCTTCTTGATTGCATGCATGATATTTACAACTCAGTAAATCATACAACTGATAATACATTGCCCCTGCACTCTAGTCTCAACTGGGACTTTCTCATAATTTGCATGCATGAGTTTCTAATGAGGGAATCTTCAGTTAACTAGAGTGACACTTGTGGGTGCACTAGTGTAGCAACAGACTATTAATCTTCTTTTAGTTCCACAAACAGTTAGAACTAATTTAACTAAGCATAGCTCAGTAAACTAAGTTATCTAATTACAACTCATAATTAAACTCATCTTGGAAGCCTAAAACTTAGGGAGAACATATACATGATGTCCAGAAAACTTGAAACTCAAAATTCCTAAGTTAAATAAGTCAACTCAACTTAGTTAACTATTACAAGTTTCTATGAGGAAAGGATTCAATTTTAATTCACAATTTAATTCTAAGACAAATTAAATTGGAATTTCTGGATTCTATTTCAAACTTTTCATGTTGTTATTTTCAACTCTCCCTCTCAACAAGAAAGGAATTCAACTCAATCTCGATCCTGAGCCTTTGGAATATTTTTCATGCAAAACTTCTCTCTAGTTTTGTTTCTACAAAAACTCCTAAAACTAAAAAAGATCCAACCTGAATTAGTATCAGGCATTTGTCATCAAAGTCTCTAACTGCTACTACCTTTGTCAACTGAAAACTCTGCACTTCTGTTGACTCTCAATTTCTACACTATTGTCAAACCTTCTCTACACTCTCTAGTATCTTACTGTTCTAACCTCTATTACTCTGATCTCTAACTGCATCAATCACTATTGATTCCTCCCGCTACTATTTACTTTGGCCTCTCAAAGCAAGGTACGATCCGTGAGATAAAACCTCTTAATGGACCCTATCCAATGTTAGAAAATTATATATTATAGAGAAATGGAACACATAAAATATTGTAGAAATATAAACAAAGAAAACACATAAAACAAGTGAGACACAGATATACATGGTTCACCTAGTTTGGGCTACGTCCACGGAGAAACAGCCAGTCCTTCTTTTTATATTATCTAGCAAAATGAAGAGATACAACCTACAACAAATCTGCTGTAATTCCCTCTTCAATCTCAATCTCCTCTTCCTCCTCACTCCGAATACAGATATATATAGACGCAATATAATTCCCTCATATATAGCGAGGGGTTACTTTCTAGGGAAAAAACCATAAATTGAACATAACTTCTACCATCAGATCTTCACCTAATGAACAACCTAGATTGACTATGAAATTACAACATTTTACAAGGCAATTTTACATCTATTCTTAGCTTTGGGGGTGCTTCCCCCGATCTCCTCACTAGGGGGGCTCCCAAAGGTCGCAGCCACCCCCTGGACCCCCTGCAGTGGATATTTTATGGGCAGCATTGCCACACCATTACGAACTGGGGTCCAATGCGGTGATACCTTTGAATACAAAAGATAATCAAGCTCCACACCCAACACCCAATTTCAACCCTCTTGGGACTATCACTTCACATCACCCTGCCTCACACCTGGAGGTATGGCTTCATGTGCTCCCTATACCCGCTTGGATCAAAATTTACCCCTACTGGAGGTCTTTTCATGAGTGGATGTCTTCACTCGATCTCCTCTTTACTTCTCCAATTATGGCTGCTCCACAATTGTTTGAGACTGCTTCTCAGGCATCTTTAGGCATTGCATGTTTAGAGGTAATTCACTCTCCCTCTCAACCACCAAGTCTCTAACCTTTACCTTGCTCCTCAAGGCTTTTCATGCATCTTTTACCTCAAGTGCATACAGGTTCTTGACCCATGCCTCAATTTGTTCCACCTGTCCCATGGCGATGTATCTAAGGAAGAACTTTTCCTTACTAAAAATCACATCATAGCAATGGTCTTCTAATACCATAACTAAAAAAATATTCTTCTTTAGTCCTAGAACATACATCACATCTTTGATCCTGAGAGGGGAGCTAAACTCCCTCTGAAAAGTAACCATGCCCAATCTAGTAGCATTATACCTCCTATCATCTCCAAACTCTATGTTCTGCTTGAGGTCTTTCTCCGCAAAAGCACTAAAGAGATCTCTATTGCCTTTCATATGGAGTGAGGTGTCGTTATCAAGATACCATACACCTACCATGATAGTGCTGGCCATGCATGAAATGAGAGTGAAATCAAGTTCAAATTGTGAATCTAGAGCTTCACCTGCTGCCACCATTGTTGGCTTCTTCTTGCTTGCTTTCTTTTGTGGGCAATTCTTGGCATAGTGATAGTGCTCGTGACACTGAAAACACTTGACTCTCGACAAGTCCATCTTCTTTCCTCCCTCGTTGCCTTGGGACTTCTTTCCCTTGACCTTCTTTTCCTTACTTTCTAAGGAAAATCCCCTTCCACTTCCTTGGAAGAGGTCCCATCTCTGGTGTTTCATCGAAACTCCTCTTGTACCAAATCTGACCACAGTGGTTACAAATATAGTAGCTTCTTCTCCCATTGATAGAATGTTGATAACTATGCCAACTCTTGGGAAGTCCTAAAAGAGCTAGGCTCACCATATCTTCCTTGGAAATAGTGATTCCAACACTTCCAAGTTCATCTCGACAATGAGTGAACTTAGTCAAGTAATTTGGAAATGAGTCGCCTACCTTCATCTTGATTTTTTGATGTTTATATTTCAATGCCAACTTCCTATGGTCGTTTCTTTTCTGAAAAGTTCCTTCAATTCATTCCATATAGCATGTGGAGTTTCCTTCCCATGGAGTCTCAAGACAATGTGGTATCGAACTGCCTCAAGGATTATCCGCCTCGCCCTTGCCACACAGTTCTTCCATTTGGCTAGATTTTGAGCATTTGATGTTGGTGGCTTAGGAATGTCTTGAACAGTGAATTCCTTCAGGACATTATCCTCCAACACGATCTCCATCATGTACTTCTAGGCTATATAATTTGAGTTTCCATCCAAGGCATACTCGAACAACAGAAAGTAGAACGACATCTTCCGATCCTAAAGTATGAAATGAAATTTGAATTTCACCTATAACCCTAAACTAAAAACTTTGAAATATCCTCTAGTATACTATTCTCAGCTCTGATACCATGTAGAATTTTCTTGTAGATTCATATGCTCATGCAATTTACTAAAGAACAGGACAAGAATCTACTTCTACTTTCAACTAACAAAAGCCAATAGACCTATGAAAACAATATGAACAAGAAGAAGATAAATCAATGGCACATAACACAATAATTATTTGGGGAAAGCCTCAATTGAAAACCCCCTATTATATGTATTTCATTAAATCAGAAATCCAAGATGATAATACAATGCATTTTCTCAGAAGAACAATCCCAACACTAAGTATGATCAATATCCCTTCTCACAAACAAGCTCAAGACAATCTCTAGCCTCTTCTACTGCTCTCTAAGCCCCTCATTCCTTGTACTATTCCTGTGAGAATTAACCCATATTTAATGTGGGAAATCCTTCCTCAAAACTACGCAATCCATCAGGTCCTCTTCATGATTGCATGCATGGTATTTACAACCTAGTAAATCATACAAATAATAGTACATTGCCCCTGCACTCTAGTCTCAACTAGGTCTTTCTCAGAATTGACATTCTTGAGCTTCTGATGAGGGAATATTCAATTAACTAGAGTGAAACTTGTGGATGCACTAGTGCACCAACTGACTGATAATCCTCTATTAGTTCCACAAACAGTTAGAACTAATTTAACTAAACATAACTCAATAAACTGAGTTATCTAATTACAACTCATAATTAAACTCATTGTGGATCCCTAAAACTTAGGGAGAAAATATACATGACTTCCAAAAGACTTCCAACTCGTAATTCCTAGGTCAAATAAGTCAAATTAACTTAGTTGACTATTACAAGTTGCTATGAGAAAAGAATTACAATTTTAATTCAAAATTTATTTCAAGGACAAATTAAATTTGAATTCCTGGATTCTATTTTTAACATTTCTTGTTGTTATTTTCAACATAGTTTTGAATATACATACATTGAATATGTGGAGGCACTATCTTCTTGGAAGGAGGCCGGTATTGATGATTGATGACATTGGGTTTAAGTATTTGTTTGACCAGCTAAATCTAAATGCCAGATAGGTTAGATGGTTGCCACAATTAGTGAGTTTGACTTCGAGATTAGGTACATCAAAGGAAAGGAGAATGGGGTGGAAGATGCTCTCAACTTGTGGATATAAGTAAATCAGTTAGCAACTATGAGATCCTATGGGAAAAACTTACAGGATATGATCTTTTAGGTAGGTATATAGGATGTCAGATATATGGAGATTGTGCACACATTGCAATAGAGTACAGGTATAGGTACAGGTAGTAGTACATGTATAGGTATAGTTGCAGGTGGAGGTGCACGAGATGTGAATTGTTATCTCACAGTGGATGGATTGGATAGATTCAAATACTGGATATATGTTTCAAATAGTAGTGAGCTCAAGAAGGTGATCTTGAGGGAGTGTGATGCAAAACCATATTCACGTACCCCAGGCTACTAGAAAACATTAACCACGGTGAATAAAGTTTATTGGACGAATATGAAGAAGCATGTATCAACATTTGTGGCTAGGTGTTTTAATTGTTAGCATGTGAAGGT
Organism: Pinus tabuliformis; assembly: GCA_031772625.1. Taxonomy (NCBI): domain Eukaryota; kingdom Viridiplantae; phylum Streptophyta; class Pinopsida; order Pinales; family Pinaceae; genus Pinus; species Pinus tabuliformis. The sequence goes on from CM062818.1 coordinate 1,239,388,647, forward strand.
GGAGTGTAAGCATCTAGCTAGAATGATACAACTTATTGCGATTCCATAATGGAAATTGGAGGTCATTTCCATGGATTTCATAACAGGTTTGGCGAGGATAGTCAGACATCATGATTCCATCATGGTTGTTGTGGATAGGTTGACAAAGGTTACACATTTCATTCTAGTGAAGTCTACATTCTCAACTAGCGATGTAGCAAAGGTGTTCATCGGAGATGTGATCACATTCCATGGTGTTCCAAATAAGATTGTATCAGATAGGGATGAAAATTTCACTTCCAAGTTTTGGAAAGAGTTGTTTGCAGGTTTGGGAATAGAGTTGCCTTCGGTACAACTTATCATCTGTAGATAGATGGAGAAATATATAGGGTCAACAAGATATTCGAGAACATGTTGAGGATGTAAATGATGCATGAACAATGAAAGTGGGAAGAGTATCTTCCAATGGTAGAGTTCACTTACAACAATGGGTATCAAGAATATTTGAGGATGAGTCCATTTGAGGCATTGTATGGGAAAAGCTGCAATACTCCTACTAGTTGGAGTGATTCAGTTAACAGAGTGCTGATTGGACCAGACATGTTGGTAGACATGGAATCAAAAATGTATGTGATCAAGAAAAATCTAAAGGAAAAAAAAGATAGGCAGAAGAGCTATGTAGATTGAAACAGGGTTTTCAAGGAGTTACAGGTTGGGGAATAAGTGTACTTGCATGTCAAACCGAAGAAGATATCCTTGTGGATTGGATCATGTGCCAAGCCTTTGATAGTGAAAGTCCATGATGTTTTCCATGTGTCATTGCTTAGGAAGTATGTTAACGATGTTGATCGTGTGATTGACTGGTCGGTATTGTAGGTGGAACCAAATGGAGAATTCCGGCCGAAGCCTCAGTGTATATTGCACAAAAAGATGATCATGCCCCAGAACCGAGAAATCAAGTAGGTTAAGGTGCAATTGAAGCACTTTGGGCCCAATGAAGCTACATGAGAGATGACGAAGCAGATGCAGGCTATGTATCATCCTTGTTTTTTGGTTGAGGCAAAGCAATTTTGGTATGGTGTTTTGGTATATGTCTTGGTATACGTTTTGGTATATGTTTTACTGACATTTCTATATGTACATATGTATATGGATGTAAATACTGCCATCAACTATGTTATAAAGCTCTAATAAGTGGTATGGGTGTCATGTCATGATGATGTTATGTGGTTATGTTTTCATGTTGGTTTTCTTCTTTGCAGGTTGATCATTATAAATATTTCATCGAGCTAAGTTATAAATATCCATCCATAGTATATTTTTCTTACAACAATATTATGGTTATAGGTGTTATTGAACACCGAGGATGTTGTTCCCCCAAGGGGGAGGGTTCTGTAGTAGCCATGGTGAAAATTCTATGTAATAAAAGTTAATAAAGTAAAAATAATAACCAAGGTTGATGAGAGACTTATTCCAAGTTGAACGTTGGGAAAGACATCCTAGTGTGGGAGTTCATTTGGTTATTAATGACTAAGGAAATTGGAAAATGAAATGGCTAAGGTTTTGGAAAGGAAATTGGCATTTTGGCACATTTATTTATGAAAATAATGGAAATTAGGAGAAAAAGGAGGTGAAAGGTCACAAGTTTCATGTGAGGAAGAAATTGAAGGAAAATAATGGGAAATGAAGAAAATAGAGGCCTCATTCATAAAAGGCTTATGAGGATCAATTTCTAACCTTTTGTCAATTCAATTTTGAGGTCTCTCATTATTCTCTCTCTCTCTCTCTCATACTCTTGGATACTTAGAGTTTTTTTGGATCACTCTTGGAGGATGTGGAATACTTGGATTCCTGTAGAAATAATGCAAAGGAAGAGATAGAAAATGCAAGAGGGCAGAGGGATCAATAGTCACAATAATTTTTCTTGCAGATACCAGGTTGCATGTATGTTTTCCTCACTAGTTTTGGCATGCATGATATATGCATGTGGTTTTTTGGTTGTGATTTTTCATTGGCATAGAGGATGGTTGAGATTAACAGTGGATTGCCTAGCCTTGCAATTTCTTGGATAACCATGGTCAATGTTGATTTGTTTTCCTTGTGTTGTTTTGGTTGGTTCTCATGTTTCCTTAGCTTTGGTTGAGTTATTAGTCCTAGAAGCCCTAGTTGGAACAAAGCTCTGGAAGCCCTGTAACAACTTGGGTTGAGTTACTACTCCTGGAAGCCTTGGTTGGGAAAAGGCTCTAAAAGCCCTTGGTGGGTTAATTTACTAGTCCTGGAAGCCTTGGTTGGAAAAACACTCTTGAAGCCTCCTAAAAGACGTGGGTTGAGTTACTAGTCCTGGAAGCCTTGATTGGACAAATGCTCTAGAAACCCTAGAAAACTTGGATAGAGAACAATTCGATGATGGTTTTGTGATGTTCGACCGTGAGGTCGAATCACTATTTGATGGGTTAAGGTGGGTGGCCTTTGGAAGCCTTGGATGGTTTTGGATTGATGTGTTCTATCAGATCCCACATTCGTGATTGGAATATGGCATGAGGGTGAATGGCTGAAGAGAGATTTGGCTAAGCCATTCTATGGTTGGGTGGAACATGGAAGTCCCATCCTAGGTTTGGATTTTGCATCATCAATATGAAGTTATTTCTCCTTGTATTTTTATGAGTATTATATTGGATTATATGAGGTTTATATGGCCGTGATTTCATTGGCATTTCTATTGTTATTATGTTGGTTATATATGTGTTTTATGAGAATAGATACATATGGATCTCATCATGTTTTTACCTGTAAATGAATTATCAATGTATCTATGACCTAATGGATGAAATGGTAGATGATGTGTTGAGGCATCAATACTTCTTAGCGATTCCCAGCTAAGTATGAGACCCCTATGCTCATATTTGTTATTTACACCTGTATATTACATATTCGTGACATCTTTGACAAAATGCAAGTCATGGCTAGTATGTGTCCAGTCAAGGTCTCATTCAAGTGATTACATTCATACTATCATTCCCTTGTTATTTTTCTGTTCTGAATATGTGATTTAATTCTAGGCACTGACCTGGGCTCTAGGCTTAAAAAGGTGGCTCAAATCCAAGGGACGCTAGGACAACATTGTGCAAAAGAGTCCCTAGATGCTAGCTTGTAGGCATGTGAGAGCATCCATAGGTCCCTATACACTGGCATGTCTATAGCATGAGAGCGTCTAGAGGTCAAGTGGCCCAAAAGTTTAGTGGGACCCAGGGGTTAGTTGGAATAAAGGTTGGATTAGTTCCTGAGGGTCTTAATACTAATGTTGAATGTATGTATGGTGTGTTTCTATCAGTTCCACTTCCTTAATGTGACTTAGGAGGTCAAATCATATCATAGCGGCCTCTCATCACATGTTTACCTTGGCTGGTCGGTTGCTTGAGTAGATGTGGGAGGAGGGTGTTACAATTCCAATCATTCTCACACATTAAAATCATAAAAAAAAAATTATCACATTTATATTCATCATATTTCCAAGTCTAAATACATTCAAAATAGGAATAAAATGGTTTACTATCAAGAAAACATGTGAGATATTGCAAAATTTCTTAGATCTAAAAGCAATAAAATGGATTAGCACATTCAAATCATAAAGAACACACCAATCAATAGATATGTAAACTATGAAATAAATAAATGCGGAGAAGATGGGGTGATGAGCTATATTGGTTGGCCCAAACCAACCAACTCGCCCCCTGTAAAAGAGATATTAATTATAGATATGAAATTAATCATAAATTGCCCAAATGAATAAAATAAAACTTGGCATGAGTCCTTTATATTGAATAATACTTAGTCTTTTACATCTCAACCCATATTATCAAGGTTCAAACCAAAATTACCACTATAATAATATCCTCTCCCCCATATAGGCCACGGTTGGACTTTTCTAAAAGTTACAGGACAAATTTTGGCTCCAACAACCCAAATTTTCAATTCTGTAAAATTTTGCACTTTTAACAAATTGGCCCCAAAGGACTTGTTTGATCTCCCAAACTGATGCAAATTTTGGAAAAATATTCAATGGGGACCTAATTTACCATATTTTCAACAAAACGCATGTTTCAGAATTTTGGGATTTACCCTCGTCTACACGCAAATAGAGGAGGAAGTTGGCAGTTTGAAAATTATTCGAACTTATGGTTGAATTGTTAATTATTTTCTAAAAATTGATCCGTATGCCCCGAGTGCATTCTAACTCATGTGGAGGTGTTAAAACATCATTTTGGATGACAACAATCTTCACTTTTCCCCAAAAGTGTGCCAATCTATAAAAGCCCCAAATTGTTGCTAGAACCCTTGACTGGTGCACGAATATATCAGTGAATGATAAGCATGTCTTTGACTTTCAATTCACTCCAAAATACTCTCTAACAAATGCTCGTACTTCCAACTAGCAATTTCCTTTTTGGCATTCTTGGATGATGAAGCAACCCACATAGTTGGTGTAGGATCTGCATGGAGCGCAAGAACTAAGCACACCTTGATTAGTGACATAAAGATTATAATCCTTAGAAAACACATTAAGCAAAGGAATTTTTATGAAAAACAAGAATTTGTAGAAATGGTTAAAATGAAGGGTTAAAATGGAAGATAAAAATTTTAAAATGGGTAAAACAAGGGAATAAGAAGATTATCATAGGCGAAAAAAGATGCATTAAATACAAAATTTTTGAGACTTGACACCCCCCATGTCAATCATCTTTCATGTCCTCATGCAAGCAAATAAACTACTATACTATCTATCCCTTGCAAAAAAAACAGAATTGAAACATCTATAGGTGGCCTTGCACTTGTAGTAATGTTCTGCATGTTTGTTAAATAAAGATTCCTATGCTAGATATGGTTGATCGGAAAGGGGAATGCATGTTGTTTCACTTCCGTACTAGATTATTTATTTATTAAGACTAATTTCAAGAAAGTCTAATACCCGGGCTACCATAAAAATGTTAAATTGCAAGGATGGAGCTATCAATTTAAAGAGTGTCATTCTAACATTTTATTTTAGGTGGTATTTTTATTTACCACCCTACCCTAATTTAGAGGGAGAAAGATCTCCTTCAAGTGTAGGATTACTTCCTGTCTAGCCATGTGCATAACAAAATGCTAAATATACTCACACTCTGTTTTTAAAAGTAAACTTCAACGCATACTAGAGTATGAGAAACCAATTTCTTTAATTGATATGGTACCAAGAGTTTTTGAATGATGAGAGAATGAGGTGTGTTGATGATTGTTTGATACTAGGCTTCAATAAGATGCACATATTCACAATTCTCGAACTCATGCAAGTCTTCTACAATTTTATAATAACTCTTTTGGAGGCATAAGGGATATGGTGAAAGACAATAAAGAAACTCCACAATCTTGGGCTACAATGTTTGTTCCTCATATTGGAAAGGATGGTTAGGAAAAATTCAAGGGTTTTGAGCTTCATTAGTAGGTTCATTACAACTTCCAACCCTAGCTTGTTCCTCTATTGGTCTTTGAATTAAAGCTTCCCAAGGCAAAGAGGATGAATTGGTGGTACGTTGGATCGCAATTGTGATTGTTTTTGTTGTTTAGGTAATTGATTTTTCATGGGAAACTTCCCTATAGAAGAGACAATAAATCGTTCTTCGGGGCATGGGGATATTTGTCTCGAGGATGATATCTACAGAGAGGGTAACTATGGCCAAAGGGTAGGATGTTCACTCAGAGGAGGACTAAAAGTTTTCCATGGAACTGTAGGATCATAAATTTGTTGAGGAACCTACTAAGGATAATAAAAATTATTCCAAGAATTAAATGGTGATGGGGTTTGAGTTATACCTGGAAATCAATTTAATTCCTTACTTGATTTTGTGAATACTTCTAGTAATCCTGGCAATGATGGGAAATATTTTGTTTAGTGACCCATCTCGCAAATTTTCTAAACATTTAGTATACAAAGTGTGCCTTCTCCAAAGAAGTGCTTCTTTCTACAATTAGCGCAAAAAATTAGCGGTGGTTCTTCAATTTTTTCATCCTGCAAATCATTCAATGTTGAAATAAAAGAGTTAATAATATTATTTTTATGTTCAAGGAAGACTATAAATTTTTCACTCGTGAGTTCATCATTAGATGATTTGTATATCTTTGTAGCACCATCAAAACTCCTCAATGAAAGATTACTCATAATACCAATTTACTATTCTAAACAAGCTTCGGGTTTATCTTGTTATCACATGGATGAGTATATAGGGGTGGGTTCTTATAACACCCTAGAAATGAAAACAAAATGTGCAGGAAATAAATAAAAACTTGCAAGAAAAATGAGATAAAGAGCAAACCAAACTACAATGGGTGACCAAGGTGTATCCCTTAAGAGCCTACCTAACAATCACACCAAAATTTTTGGTTATATAAATGCAAGATTAATATACCAATATTTAATATGTCAATCGAGGTTTTTTAAACTTCAAGGCACGATACTAGAAATGTCAAAGAGAACCCTTAGAAATCTGCAAATAAATTTCCAGTCTAACTTGCACATTAATCTCTTTACAACAGCTTGCAAACAACAATTAATTGAAATATAACACTCAAGGGAAACTTTAAAAAACATGAGTAATCCTTCAATTATCCATAAAAAGAAACTCTAATTATTTATCAATTGAAAATAGGCCCAATGTTTGGACAATGTAAAAAGAAAACCCTAACTATTAAATCAGTCTAAAAATGAACGCATAAACTCCCAATTTGATTCCTACACTATGCTCTGTTTTCTAATATATCATGCAAATCAATTAAAGTTCTCACTCTAAAATCAGATGGAAACCTCTCACAAATATCCAAATCAAACCCAAACTTCATTAAGAAAATTATTTAACAAAACATTAGTGTGTATAAATCCATTTAATCAAAAAGAGATTAATGTATGCAAACAAAATATCTCGTAATCATGTTGTTGTCATGTTCGTTTATTAACACAAATCATAACCAAATGTTCTCAAAACCACTCAAAATATTCGATGGTGCTCTGCAAAGGAAATGAAATAGTGGATTCAAACAAGGGATTCTAGAAACAAATGCCAATTAATTAATAAATAAATAAACTAAGTCTTTGTCTCCCATTTTATAAGCTATTCATGTGTCTTATTAAATAAGAGACAAAAAAAAACCTACTATGTAATCAAAACATCAGATGCATAAATAAATTTTCTTAGAGACAAATTTCAATTCTCTCTCCAAACCTGCACATAGATTCCAAACTGTTAGAAGCAAATAAACTCAATTTAATCAACCAAATAATGACCTTGAAATCATAAATCATTGTTTTATTTATAACTGCTTAAAAAGAGTTACAATTCTATGTTAGCAAATCAATCCAGAACTTGAACTCTTTGTGGAGTTTGTGCTTATTCAATTTAAGTTCAATACATCCCAAATATGAAAATTGCTAGAAAATCTTGTGTGCATCTATTAAACCAGATCCAATTCACATTTGGAGGGCATCATCTATAGCAACAGAATTTAATCCAGAAGTAATCATGGGATAAGAACATAATTTCATGCGATCTTACAAACTCAATATTCTCAACCTCATCACTTAAAAATGAAGCCCGTGAATATAAAACCAGAGCCATTCAAAAGTTAGAGAAGATATGGCTTTTGGAAAGTGTATTTATTGTCATAACCAATGTCAACAAAGTAAGGGAAAGAAATTGTTGTAGCAATTCATTTTCGATCTATGAGGTTCTCAATAGATTTATATGAAAGTTGTGTGCATAGGTGTAGCTCCAAAATAGTGATCATTCTAAATTTATGCGTAAGTTTTGGTTTCCATTGTAAAAAATATAAGGTTGTCGCAATCCATGATAATAAAATCCAATCTTGTTTTAAAATTAAAATATTTTCAAAAGAGTTATACTTGTAAATACTTCACGGTTCAATAGGAAAACCGTCATCATTATGTTCCGAGCATTCTCACACATCAAAATCATAATAGCAATTTATCACTATTATATTCATCATATTTACAAGTCTAAATACATTCCACATAGGCTTGAAATGGGTTACTATTGAGACATCATGTGAGATTGTAAAATTTCTCAGATCTAAAAGCAATAGAATGGATTAGCATATTCAAATCACAAAGAACACACCAATCAATAGATTTGAAGCCTATGAAATAAATAAGTGCAGAGAAGAGGGGGTGATGAGATGGATTGGTGGGATGAGAACAAACAACTTTCCCCTCGTAAAAGAGATCTAAATTACAAAGATGAAATTAATCATAAAGTGCACAAATGGATAAAATAAAGCCTTGCATGAGTCCTTTGTATTGAATAGTCCTTAGTCTTTTATATATGAGCCCATATATTCAAGGTCCAAACCAACAATACCACTAGAATAATATCCTCTCTCCCACATAGACCATGGTTGGGCCTTTTATGAAAGTTACAGAATAAATTTTGGCTCTAACAACCCAATTGTTCAATTCTCAAAGATTCTCCATTTTTGACAAATTGGCCCCAAAGGACCCTTTTAATCTCCCAAACCGATGTGAATTTTGGCAAAATATTCTATGAGGGCCTAACTTGTCACATTTTTAACAAAAATCATGTTTCAGAATTCTTGGATTCACCCTCATATGCATGCAAATCGAGGAGGAAGTTCACAGTTTGAAAATTGTGTGAATTTAGCGCTGAATTTTTAATTATTTCCTAAAAAATTATCCTGATGACATAGGTGAATTATAATTCATGTGGAGATTTTAAAAAATTATTTTGGACAAAAATCATCTTTGGTTTTCCCTGAAAGTGTGTCAATCTATCGAAGCCCCAAATTGGTGCCGGAACATATCAATGAATGATAAGTGTTCCTTTGAGTGTCAATTCACTTCAAAATAGTCTTTGAAAAATGCTCGTACTACCAGCTAATATTTTACTTTATGGCAAGCTTGGATGATGAAGTGGTTCACATACTTGGTACATGATCCCTATGGAGTGCAGGTTATGAACACACCTTGATTGGTGACATAAAGATTATAATCCTTCGAAAACACGATAAGAAAAGACATTTTGATGAAAAATAATTTTCCTTGCCATACTTGAATGAAATATAGACATTTAATATTACATCAAATGAAGGGTGAAAGTGCATGATAAAAATTTTCAAGCTGGTAAAACAACAAAATAAGTAGATTATCACAGGGGCAAAAAAATTGCATTAAATACAACACTTATGGGACCTAACAAAAGTCAAATTAGTTGGTCTCTCACATTCACGTACATGTCAACTCATATATTTCGAGCCTACACATGAATTAATCTATCATCTTGTTATGCACATGGATCCATTGAAAGTATTCCTATGCTTGAAAATTTTTTTATTTTTTCAAGTAGAGAATGATAGAGGAATAAAAGAAAAAAAAATAAAAAAGAGGAAAATAAAATAAAAAATAAAACCTCAGGTGAAAACCTCCTTTGAGGTGCCTGATATTGTCTCACCAATTGAAAAGCTACATGAGGTGTTCAATGGATTTGAAAAAAGGGAAATGAAAAAGAAGGAAACAAGATCCTAGGTGAAAACCTCCTTTGAGGCACCTAGGTAGAGATACTAGTTATAAACCTCATTGATGCAGTTAGTAGGCCTAGAAAATAAAAATAAAAATGAAAAATCGAAAGGGAAAAAATATTCTTTTCTCTAGGTATCTCTCTGATATATGTAGGGTCTTTCGAAGGTAAACAGGCAACAAAAAGATTGACCAGGGAAGCAAACATCTAGTCAAGGGTAGTGAACATTGAGTTTTCCACCTTCTACAGTAAGATGCTCCAACATGGCAAAGACAAAGTCCATACATCTCTTTTCATCCTCACAATGCATCACCATTCCATTTTTCATGATTCCCAAGACTTTCCCATTCATTTTCCTCACTGCCCTGATGTGCTACAAAAAAGTTCTATCTTGGTACAAGATTGCTAAAAAAACACAGGGAAAAAATTGTTTTGACCATATATAAAAAACAATGCATACTTTTTCTACCCTATTTCATGGGTAGATGTATAACTATGATGGTAACATGTTTAAAAAATTTCAGCAAATTCCAGTGCACATTTTTTGATAAATTGGCCACCATCACCTACATCCATTTTTCATTATTTGTTGAGATTCATGTATCAATTGACCAATATTTTTTATGGGGAGATCCATAAGGATGATGGAAACATTCTCAAGATTTTTTAGGTGAATCGAATTTACTGTTAGAGGCATATGAGTTAAACAAGTTTACTACAGGATCATATCAGAACTCATACATGATTGGCACAAAGTGCTATAGGTTTGACACAACATGCCTAGGAAAGTCTAGCGAGATATAAAGAGCCTGATTTTGAGTAACTTCATCAGCCGCACCTTAGAATTCAAGGAGGAGCATCAAAGGAAGGGTATGCATGCATTTTTCATTGCCACCTTTTGACAAAAAATCCGCAAAACCTTTTATTCTTTTAAGCAATACATCTTGTAACAATTTATAGTAGAAGTTTTGGCATGAAATGAAAATGAAGTATATGTGTTGAGCATGATGGGAGAAGGAAATGTAGTTGTTTTGAGTTGTCTTATAAAATCTTACCTCTTCCAAGCAATGTTAACAAACCATTCCTTCCTTATCTCTACCTCAGTAGGTCAATTACACCGAATTGTTTTTAATCCCTATAGAATAAGCATAGGATTTATTTGTCTAGCTTTGGGAGGATCATGGGTGGTAGCCTATAACCACAAAGAGAGGAATGAGAAGGTATCCTTGAATTATTCATTTGAAAACTTCTACATGTACAACAAGGTTCAAGTGACAGTTAATGAAGAATAACACATTCATAGGAGAAACATAAAAATTCACCTTCACACACTCCCATTCATCTTTATGTGTCTACTCTATCCATCTCTTAACCTCTCCAAGATTTTACACACCATTATCTAGCCTCTATCACCCAATTATGTCAATATCTTGTATTGCTACAGGATTGTTCCATAATTTATATAGGATGTTGTTCTACATAAAAAGAAGGAACAAATTGAAAGCTTTTAACTCAAGAACAGGGGAGGGGATCCATAAGAACACTATCATCCATCCACCGCACTAGATATCACCTTTCCTTTCACCTTTATTCCCATTACCATCCTTCAAAATCCTTGCCCTTTTTTGGCTTATGGGGGCCTAACCCAGGTTCAAAGTTAGTTAGCCAAATAAATCCCTACACTATTGGCCCTTTCGGTATCAACCCTTGAAGCAGGGACTAAAGTCTCACCCAAAGTAGTATGGGGGGATGTTGGAACCAAGTTTCCACACCCTTGAGATGGTTGTGATGTCAATTTATTCCAAGTAGACCTTGCCTTCACTCAAGTCACTTTGTTTTTTGTTCTAACCTTCAGTACCTTTGCAATCTATTACCAATGGCATTTGTGCAGCCCTAACTAGAGACTGAGATGCTTTTACACCACCAGGGCAGCGAACTGTGATGTTTCCCAAACTACGCCAAGTATCTTACTTATCTTATTAATAGATCTTAATTATCTTCGCATAAACAGATATTCTAACTTGCGTTCACTTAACCAATACAGTTATACACATTCACACATCATATAAGCATTAGAAGTGAAATTCATATATAATAGATGCATAAAACAGGGAATAAAGACACTGAATTGATAGAAAATTCTCTTTATTAATACTTCCAGATGATTACAAACTCGACTCACCCTACACACTCATCTGCAGGGGTCTGCACACTCAATTGCAGACTACTAGGTTTCTGCGCACTCAGCTGCAGAGCCTCTATCTATGCTATGACTCAAAACTTAGACTTACACTTCAGAACTATCTTGCATACATCTGCATTATCTTATCTTAGATTAGATGCCTTTGACTACTTAGAGCTTCACTCTAATTATACAATTCCATGGTCCACAGGCCATGGGTACATCTTCTATAACCGAAATTACAACATCAAAATAAGGACGGACAACCCTACGACTCTTTAACAACTATGCGCTCCGTCCCCACAAAATGCGGAGTCTTTACATTGGAATTACAACATTGGACCAAAATCTAGGCTCTAAGCCCCAAAACTGCCCTTGGGGGATCTTACGCCCAATAGGCCCCCAACACAAATGTCGTGACTTGCCCTTGAGTCACTCTACAGGTGCAGAGATGTTAGCGGGAAGACCTCCTAGCTTTATTTGGATTCCTGCAAGTTCGGCAACACACTAAGCAGTTGCCTGCTGGAATTCCTCCATGTGCAATTCGGTCACTGCTGCTATTGGACTAGTGCCCTAAATACTCTCCTGAGTTTCTTGTAGTTGTGCGATCTTTGCTTCAATGGAGGCTATAATTGTATAAGCCTCATCAATCCATGGCTATAGGCGTGCTTTCAAAATTGGCTCTTTATGCCGAGCAGCATCCACCTACTCCTTTAGCGTCTTTGCTTGTTATATCATTACAAGCCTTTGTGTAAGGGAACCATCTGCGTGGTCCCTTTTAAGTCATCGTATCTCTATTACATTTTGCACACCTCTGTCTCTAGGCGCTTTATGTTCGGGTCCTCCTGCAGGGTGGTTAGGACCTCGAACGATTGTTCGAACAACTTCATGCAGTCTGTCACTGCACTGTCAACCACCGCCATTGCTGTTGTGACCACGGTGGTATGTTTTTCTCTGACCTCTAGCAGAGTTGAAGGTTGAGCCTTCAACTACAATTCTGCTATCTACAAGTTCAGCTCTAGCTAAACCCTGGCCATTTCTTCTCTTGCATCGCACATCCCTATGGTTAACTTTTGGACATGCGCCTCCACCGGTTCCTCTGCTTGGATGGCCAACTCTAGGACCGTCTGGCAGGCTTCGTCCACAACCTACACTATCTGTTTGTTCTGCTCCACTACCTCGCTGCGTTGCAGGCTCCACTCCTGAATGTTGATGTGCTACTTGCTCATTACATGTAGAGCGCGACTCTCCCTGGCTCGAAGTTCTACAGTGACTCCATCCTGCAAAATATAGAGCATCTCCCGAGGGAGCGTAGACATGTTTAACCTGACCCCTTTCAAACTTATGGCCATAGGCCTGTCGGCCTCATTCTCTATGATGAGTGCTCCATCTGGTAGCACTATTGTGTTGGTCATCTTGGCGCGCAACATTTCCTCGGCAACTAAAGTGCCAACTGCAAGGCTAGTGGACATTCTGCCACCCTGTGGAGTGAGCACCTGAAACTCCTATATTTGTGTCTGGAGAGCCCCCAATATGAACTAGTGTTGCTCCTCAAAGTGCTGGAGGGCCTTTATGGTGACATCCCTCACCGTTTCGCCGATATCATGCAATTCCCTTTCAGTAAGGGTGATAGGGTCGAAATATGTCTTCGAGGCCTTTGTTTTCTTTCATGGCCCTACCTACTCTCATGGTCATAGACACTTGAGCTAGGTGGACATTTTCTGCGGGTCCACGCCACCTTGTTCTATTTTTGTCTCCGGTTTGGGCAAAGGTGACTTCTATCCTTCACGCTCTTCTTCTGCTAGTTGTTGCTGCTGTTCTGCTAACTTCGTAAAGCCATGCACTGCTTGGACTTTAGCTGCTTCTTCTTCTTTGCTGTGCTTTTCCACCAGTTGTGCCATCCGTGGTTTTGTCTCTTCCTTCTTCCGCTGCATGGAGGACTTCTCTTCTTCCACCGCGGAGTCAGCTGGAACACGCCACTCTGGCGGCCAAGACTCGAGTACCACGAAAATTACATCATCGGTCGCCAAGTATGGTAACTCATTCCACATCTTTAGAGGGTCCTTTCGTGCCCTGATGAAGACATGGTGGAAGTCGAATTTGAACTCTGCAAAGCTCTGCAAACTGTTGTAGACAGTGGGCGATAACTGCAGCTTGTGATTAATCCCCATCCGGATATTCATCTCCATAAGTAACCAAAATATCTTGCTCTCCCTTATGCTCTGTGCATCCCTGGTCACCCATAGTGAAGCGTACTTTTCTGCCTCTAAAAGGTCTTACGCAATCGATGGGAACTGGCTATCTTTGGGAAAATCCCATGCCACCAGTACTACTGAGAACAAGAGCCATGCATAATGAAATGCTTTTCCCTAGTCCTATGCCTCGTGGCAATTCACAAGGAACTTACTGCATAGATAGTTTTCCTAATTGAACTAGACCCCTTCTACACATTGCACTGCTAGTGCAACCACTAGCGTGGGCACGTCATCCGCTCGACACTTTTGCATCATCTTTCCTGCCAATAGCTTTGTTGCAACCTTGACTGCAAGGTTGTTGATGCTGGAGATGGCATACCCTCACTTCTTCTTCTCCAACTTAAACTTCTTTTTCATTGCCTTCGTGAGGGCCAAATCACTACCTTTTCCCTCTGAAATATTTGATAGGTCCTCCCCTATGCAAGGTAGCCATGTAGTCTGGTGAACTAGACGGTCTGTGATGGGGATGGGATCCTCCAGCCACAAGCACCCATCATGCACCAAGCAGAGTAGCTTCCTGATGACAAAAACGATCGCTGGGGTGCAGTGGTAATGTGGCACCCAGAGTAGGTTTAGCAACCCTACTTTCCCAACACCTCCGAGCAATTTTCATAGCTCCAACTCTATCATTCGAGCTATCATGTGTATCGTTTGGCGCATTAGCTTGGCAGTCACTAAATGCGGTAACTTCTCATGGTCTGCGAGGTCCCAATCTTCAAATTTCAATATGGGAACCCGTCCCAAATGTGTTCCCTCAAAAATAATATCATCTGTGAGCTGTGGGGTTTGTAGAGAGCTCTTGCTCTCATCTATATCCTTTGGAACCTTAGCTTTACCCTTTCGCAGAGGAACATATTCTGGCAGCCTAGTGATAAGGTCCGTGCCCTGGGTTTCGACTTCCATCTCTACATCCTCCTCCTCCACTAGGATTTCTTCAAGCTCTTCCTGCTCAACGGCCTCCAAATTAATGGCCTTCCCCTTTTCCTACAATGTGAGCTTTGTCCTCCATGGATTTCTAGGCAAGACATGCACCGGGATCATGGCCTGCTTGTCCTTATTAGGTCTCGGTGTGCGGGGTGATTTAGGGACCTCAACGATTATTCTGGCACTCTCTGGGGCTTCCACTTCTACAATTTCCTACGCGGCTACCTCGGCTATCACTACTCCTATGTCCATGGCTTCTTCGGGTGCTGTTATAGTGATATTCCATAGTTCTCTCAGTGTCTCTGGTAATTTCTTAAACAACGAATTCACTTTCAGAATATCGAATAAGTCTTGATTCATGAATACCTAAGCACGCAACAACACAGTTTTCAAATTTCCAAGTGTTTTTTGCT
Organism: Pinus tabuliformis; assembly: GCA_031772625.1. Lineage (NCBI taxonomy): Eukaryota > Viridiplantae > Streptophyta > Pinopsida > Pinales > Pinaceae > Pinus > Pinus tabuliformis. The sequence continues at coordinate 1,239,403,975 of CM062818.1, forward strand.
CGACAGTAACTTGTAATTGATATAGCCTTTCGAATTTGAATTTGACCATTCCCTCCACATTCAGTCCATTAATGCTAGATTGGTGGCAAATTTTCAAGAATCTAGCCCATAAAGTTCGCCTTAAATGCCTGTCGCCTGCTCCATTTGGCTTCAAACCAAGCATCACATCGTGAATAGTGACTGTAACAGTCACTTTGCGGCAAACCTAGGTACCAGCGTAGCTATCTTCATGTTGTCATGGACCATGTGACACTTCACTATTGCGCGCAGTCCTGACATCATGCAGTTCCCAAGCAGAGTAGTTTATAGTCCTACACCTCCTTTCAGCTACTTGGGGCACTAAGACTGTGCTTTGGTCGACTAGTCAAGTAGCCTGGTCACCTGTGTATGGCTTCAAATAACTACTATTCGCTTTTCCTGGCAATGGATCGCCATTCAATTTTACCAAATATACTGCACCACCATCTGTAGTCTCCTTATAATATACAGTCGTAACCAGTGCATTCTGAATTTCCCTAGGAATTTATCAAACTATCATACAACAAAACCAAATTGTTTACCTTGAATGTGCGTAACTTGATGTGTCAATCATGCCATGCCTTTTCACACTGATCTATACCTGTTGGTGAAATCTAGCCAAAAAATCTCTTCTTCAATCTCATCCAGCTGCACAAGCCTCTCCTCCAAGGCTCCATGATCCATCATACCTGTGAGCACTATTATGTGTAGACTAGGCATGATGTATTCCATAGGCATTATGGCTTCCACTCCATAGACAAGCCTAAAAGGTGTTTGTCCTGTCAGTTTCTTACATGTCATCCAATAAGCCTATAACACTGCAGGTATCCGTAGGTCCCAATTACTTCTCTGTGCATCGCATACCTTGGACAATGCATTCTCAAGCACTTTTTTGAAGACCTCCACTATCACGTTGGTGTGCTCTTCTAGTGATACACCTAAAATTACTCTATTAGTGCGTTGATCGTCTCGTTTAGGAAGTGTGTACCATGATCGCTCATCAAGATCTTCAGACATCCAAATCACGTTAATACATTTTGAAATAAAAACTTTGGGGCAAGCGCGCCCGTGAAATCCTTCAACGGCTAAACTTCTACCCAATGAGTGAGATACTTCATCGCAATGATAATATAACTCATGCCTGTCATTCCTTGAGGTTTGATGGGTACTACAAAATCTATAGCCCATTTTTTGAAAGGTTGCAATGTCATTTGTGGATTCAAAGGCATGTCATCCCTTTGTGATGGCCTATCTGTTATGCTCTTAACTTGCAAGACGATACCGAAATACAGAATATGCGAAGAAATATACGGAGAACATATAATAGTGAGAAACAGCAACAAGTATGTTATTATTCAGAAAGAAATGTTCACTTGCCTCTTTGAGGGGGAAACCTACAATAGAGCAAAGCTCGATTACAAAATAAGACACGATGTTCCTCGCAGGGAGTCTCTATCCTTTATATATGACTCATACATGCAATACCATGGATCAATACCATGGTTCTTATTAATACCATCTATCTAATACCATGGCCCATTTGCAACTAACTGTGGTCCCGTCATTAATTGTGGGTTAACTACTTACAATTATTAATATGGGCTTTATTGACTCCTTACTTAACTATAACATATGACTCAATCCTACTACATGAATAAGGGGGTTAGGGTAGGACCCTAACACTATCTGTTATCTGACATACGTCACATGCCTTGCAATATGATTTTAAATCTTCATGAAGGGTTGGCCACCACAACCTGGTTTGTAGAATCTTCTGCACGGTTTCTCTTCCTACATAATTCCTCCCATGACACCCTCATGAGCATCTGCAAGGATGTTGCTTAGCTCAAATTCAGGTACATACCTTTGCAATATTTCATCATTCCCTTTCTTGTATAGATGCCCAACAATGATAGAGAAATCTGCCGCACACACCACTAATTCCTTCTTCTGCTAAACACAATATCCTTTTGGCATAGTTCCAGTTGTTAGAAAGTGAATTATATCTTCAAAACTTCCATCTACTATGCACACAGGTAATCCTTCCTCCAAACTAGTAGGTTCCTCCCCTGTCTTGATGCATGATAGGTGATCTGGTCCTGTGTTCAATCGTCCAGGCTTCACAACAACTTCAAAATTGTATTCTTTGAACAATAAAAGTTATCTGCAAATGCGCCCCCAAAACACAGGCTTATTGACTAGGTACTTTAGCACGGAGTGATCTGTATACATCTCAAAGTGGCCTCCTATCAAGTAGTGTCGATAGTTCTAGAGCGCATATACCATAGCTAGTACCTCATGCTCAGTTGTGGAATAATTCTTCTCTGCTTTGGATAATCTGTGACTTGTGAACATGATAGGGTGATCCAAGCCTTATCCACCATCCTGCAATGCTATACACAATGCGTCAACATGTACATGGAACTCTTTCTTCCAGTTCGGGAAGACTAGCATCGATGAAGTAACCATCTTTTCTTTCAATATATCTAGGCTTTTATTACAATCATCGTTCTAGCAGAACGTGACATCCTTCTTCAACAATTTTTCCATCGGTGCGGTGATCTAGGCATAGCCTTTGATAAACTTTCTGTAATATCTCGTATATCCCAGAGTGACATGCAACTATTTCACACTTCTTGATGCTTCCAAGTTTAGAATCACCATGATCTTCATGGGGTCTACCATCAGCCCTTGTCTGCAAACCACATTCCCCAATAGGTTCCCAAAAGGAACTAGGAACAGACACTTCTTGAGGTTGAGCGTGATTTGGTATCTTCGACAAGTATCTAGCATCAAGTGCAAGCTTGCTACATGGCACTTAACTAGGCCAAATATAGTCCAGTCACCAAAATAGACCTCTAAGAACTTATGAACATATTCCTTGAATGTCGCAACAACCATGAGCGAAAAGATAGCAGGGGCATTCTTCAATCCAAATGGCATGCCAGTATATTGAAAGCAACCCCACTCAATCACAAAGTTTGTCTTGCTCCTATCCTCCGGCTCGATTTTGATCTGGTAGTACCTCGAGAACCCATTAGTGAAAGAATATGTTTCTTGACCTCCTACATTATCCAACACTTCATCCATGAATAGAGTTGAGAATGGGTCATGCACACAAGCATCATTCAATTTTCTGAGATCCATGCATATCCTTATCTCATCCTTCTGCTTCTTCTCTTGTACCACCATTGGGCTTACCCAATCAGATTCTTCCACAGGCTCAATAATGACTACTACGAGCATCTTGTCTAGTTTTATGCAGACCTTCTCCTTGTATTTTAGATTTAAGCGGTAAGGTCTCTGCTTAACTGGCTTTGCATTGGGCTTTAACATGATCTTCATCACTCCTAGATCTCTGATTATTCCTTTCAAATCTGTAAACTTGGTTAGGAATAAGTCTTGATATTCGCGGAGTAATTCAGTGACCTTATCCACCATCGCGTCGTCCCAGTAGTCTCTGATCTTCATGAATTTGGGTTCTGCCTCCATACCAATGTTTACCTGCTTAGTTTTCACTAGTGTGGTTATATCAGGGTTCTCAATCTGTGGTCTGTGAACCTCGTGGTGGCCTTCTGTTTCTAGAATGTTAATATTCCATGGATCCTCATCCTCCTCTTCAGCAATTACATTATAACATTCCAGTGCGTGACTCAGCTGAGTAGCCCATTCAGGCTGAATCAAGTCTACTGACTCTTGTGGTATCCTAAAGATGGCTGATTTTACCTCATGTAGCACTTCATAAATACTGTCCCACCCAGCCTCAAAACTAAAGGTCATCACGAAACCTTCATGCAGGATATCCCATTCACCTGTCCCATGGTGGAGTTTTGTTTCTATATACCCGTTCATCAGTATAACATCTAGGGTATGATAGAACAGGTGCACCCACTCAAGTTGTGGCTTTTCTCCATAGGCCTGCGTCCACTTGGCCAAATGAACATGCAGATCATCCTGCCCATCATACTTGTCTGTCAGTCACACCTTAAGCTTCCCGAATGGTACTCGCATAATTCTCCTACATTCACGCTAATCATCAAAGCTTCCTTTGTGCGTACCCCACCATCCTGTGTAGCACGTAGTACCTAGTCCAAGGCTTGGAAGTGTTTCTTTTTTGGCACCTCCCTTTCGAATGCATCCAAGAAGGTATCTAACTCATTTAGGCCATCATAAGTAGGTAGATCTCTCACTTTTATCGACATGCAACACAACAACCTGGTCATCATATTGCAATTCAGTGTAGCTACTTCTTGTAACCGATTTTTCCAACATTCTATTTCCTCATCAGAATCTGAAGTGCAAGAGCTCTCGCGCTCCCATGTAATCCATCCATCTATGGTGGGATTTACCCAGTCTTGGTCTCGCGCTGTTATCTTATAGATATAGTCCAGATCATCATCACTCTCATATTCACATCTTGGCTTCATATAGCATGATCTTTCAGTAGGGTCCAGGGGTATAATTATGCGCATTGACTTCTTTTCAAAGATCATTTTTCACTTCTTCAGATTAATTACCCCATTCATATCAGCGGACCAGTCAATTCCTAGGAGCACGGGGTAGGGATTCCTGTCATCAACAATATTTATTACTTCAAAATCCACCAGCGCACTCACTCCCTCAATCTCCACAGTTATTCCTTACAATCGCCCCATGGGTATTATTTTCTATTGATTCACCATTCTCATCTGAATTGGAGACCATTGCAATGTGGGTCTTCTCATTCGCTCCCATGTCTATTTTGGCAGAACATTCACATCTGATCCCAAATCTAGGATGACTTGATCCATTTCATATTCTTTGATATGCGCAGTGAGTCTCATTTCTCGTCCTATTCTTATCTTATGTTTTCCAATCTTGTGGACTATGTGCGGTTAACCTTGCGCAGTCCCAACACATCTATTGATATGTTCATGTAGCCTTTTCACAGCCTTACTGTCACGCAGTAACTTTATATATGTTTCCAAGAAAGTTGTCAGCATGGATGGGTTTGTTTCCGGCTCTAGTTTATCTTTACTTCCTGAAGTGGAGGCATCAGCGAAGCTCTTCTTAGCTTCCATGAAGGTTTCCTGAGCATGCTCCAAATCAAACTCAGCTTATTTCGCCGGGGCTTTACGAACCCAAGTACTATCTTCCAACTATTTCCCCTTGTCATATTCCATCGTAATTCCACTTCAGAGCACAATATCTATGTTCGGATCTTCCCTGCGTGGCTCAGACCTCATCATCTATAGGTTCTGAGTTGGGGGGGGGTGTGGTAGCGCTCCTTTGTTGCGTATCCTAGCTATCAGCATAGAACAATCTTTTGTCTCATTATCAAACAACGTGTAATACTTGTACAACGGGCACATTGGATTCATGCAATCGTGGGCATAGTGTCTTGGCCCTTCCCAATTGTAGCAAATAAACTGTTCGCGACCTCTACCAGGTCCTCCTCCACCTCAGCCTCGTCCACAGCCCTGAAATCCTATCCACACCATTCCTACGTTCTAGTCAAGGGGCTACGTTTCAGCCATAACCCTGTAGGTGGGAGTTCTATCCATTGTTAATTCATAGCTTCTGCAAGTACACTCATCATGTCCCGCTGACCTACAAAAGTTGTAGAAAAAATATTGCGAAGTTTGCGTATACTTCTGTAATAAGTGGCAGTTGCCTATGGCATGTTTACTGATAGATAGCACACCACAAAGTAGGTGTTGCACGAGTTCCTGCTTGAACTTCTGGCCTTAAAGGCATTGGTCCTCCTCCTCCAAGGTAATTCATAAAAAGTGAGTAGTGGTCTTTGTCATGATCCTAACACTTGCATTTTATGCACCACACTTCTTCACGCACTTCTCATCGAACCTTCTTGTCATGTTTCAAATTCTGTAGCTCAAGGCACAGATTCTTATGTTGTGCATGGATCTGCTGAACTCCTAGGTTAGGATCCTGCATCATGGTCTCATGTAGCCTCATAATGATCTTTAATTCCTCTGCTTGAGTTTTTATCTTCTGCTGCGATAGCGCACTCCTTAAATGTGGTATTAGTGAAGCTACAAACCACTCGCGATACTATCCATCTATCAGATTCATATTGGCTTCAAGAATTGTACATTTCAACCTCTGATCTAGTTCTAAAGGAGTTGCATAGTAGCATCGTGATCTCTTTAAATCCCATGATCGACTGCGCTTAGAATTTAGGCCTACTAAATTCTCTATTTAGCGGTGTTTAGATATCCATGACTCTCGCATTTGGGTTATCATTGGAGTACTTAATATACTAGGTCAGCGCGTGATCCTACAGGGTGCTAACCAGCGTCACTTTCTTTATATGGTCATCTGTAACACATTGTTCTTCCCATATATCCCTTACAATGAACCAAAATTGGTCTGGATCTTCATTTCCCAAAAATTTGAACACAGGAAACTTCACTATGTTTTCCATACCGAATTGCAGTGGTGGTGGAGATGGTACGTGAAGATGGAGGTGATGGTGGTGAAGCCGGTGGTGGTCTGGGTGGAGGTGGTATTCGCGGAATTCTTTGTCTTATCAGGTGAATAGCACTTCACAGAGAGACCTTCGCGAGCTCTTCTTCATCCCCTCACGGAGGTGAAATCAAGGGGCTATTCTCTGGACCATTATTTCCTTCGTTCATGTAAACCTTTCTACTTCACATAGCCCCAAACATCAAGGTAAATATATAACCCGCTTTTTGCACAACAACATTTTAATCCAAGTATTCAAAGACTTTATGTATTTACCTAATGATCCTTTGAGAAGGCATCACTCTGCCTCACTATAGCTGACTGAGGCGTCAACCGTGAACTTAGTAACAGATCCTCCTATAATATGACCAAGCCAATGATCAAGGACGTGTGTGATCTTATCCCCCAATGCTTCCAATCTCTGCACTAGCTTTGGGGTCCACACAATAGGATCATCAAGCTTCCACCTTCCTTGGCTATCTGCTACCTTCGTGATTCACTCATATAGATCGGTAGGGAAGGACATGAAAAAAATTACGTGGATCTTTATATACAGGTAGCTGTCTAGCCACTCTTCTTTTGACAGTCGTGGGTTTCTGTTCTCCTGTGCCACGAAATTGTGAATTCTTATGTCCAACCAGCCTTCAATTTATTTCTTAGTTGGATTCCAGTGATACGTCATCAAACATATCTATGTAGATTCCATTCCTGGAAATGAAACCATTTGTTGGCTTATAGGGGCTTAACCCAGCTTCAGAGTTAGCCAAACAAATCCCTACACTACTGGCACTTTCAGCATCGACCCATGGAGCATGAACTGAAGTATCACTCGAAGCAGTATAGGGGGATGCTAACCAAGTTTCCACGCCCTTGAGATGGTTTTGATGTCAGTTTATTCCAACTAGACCTAGCCTTCACGTAGGTCGCTTCATGGTCTATTCTAACCTTCAATACCTTTACAATCTGGTACCAATGGCATTCGTACAAACCTAACCAGGGGTTGAGATGCTTTCGCATCGCTAGGACAACGAACTATGATGTTTCCCAAACTACACCAAGTATCTTACTTATCTTATTAACAGATCTCAATTATCTTTGCATAAACAAATATTGTAACTTATGTTCACTTAACCAATACAACGATACACAATCGCGCATCATATAAGAATTACAAGTGAAATTCACACCCAATATAATAGATGCATAAAACAGGAATTAAAGAAACAAAATTGATAGAAACTTCTCTTTATTAATACTTCTAGATGATTACAGACTCGACTCATGCTGTGCACTCCACTATAGGGATCTGCACAATCAGCTGCAGACTACTAGGCCTCTGTGCACTCAGCTGCAAAGCCTCTACCTATGCTACGACTCAAAACTTAGACTTACACTTTAGAACTATCTCACATACATCTGCATTAACTTATCTTTGGTTAGATGCCTTTGACTACTTAGAGCTTTGCTCTATTTATACAATTCCATGGTCCTCGGACCATATGTAGATCTTCTACAGCTGACATTACAATATCAAAATAAGGGTGGACAACCCTATGACTCTTTAACAACTACACGTTCTGTACCCACAAAATGCAGAGTCTTTACATTGGAATTACAACACTGGACCAAAATCTGGGCTCTAAGCCCCAAAACTTCCCTTGGGGGATTCCATGCCTAACACCCTTCATCTCTTTTCCAACATTTTTCATCACATCATAGCTCAAACCATTTTCCATCACATAATAGCTATATGTCCATCATCGACAAATTTTTCATGAATTATCAACATTGTTGGAAGCAAAAATTGGAAGAAATTGTATCATAAGGGTTCTGTGTGACTACTATAGAAAACACACAGTCCTGTAGTGTCCTCCATAAACCCTATAGGATCACATTTGAGGCAAATACAAAGAAATTTGAATGTCATGATGCTTTAGGAGAATGCAACACTAGTCTGAAGAAACTATGGGATCCATGATCAACAACAACAATAACAACAACTAATCCATGGTGGCACCTATATTTTCGTCACATGAATCATGTAACTTTAATCAACAATGAAAAATATTCCAACCATCAAAAAGATTGATAAAAGTGACATTTTGAACCTTAGAGATAATTTTAATAGCTTCATCAACACTCTAATAGCCTCATACAAACATCAACTAGTTGATCATAAGCCAAAACACTCACATCATGAGCATATGAGCTTAGTATTTTCGCCATCTGAACTAGAGATGCAAAGTAGCAATCGAAAAAAAAAACCTTCAAGACCTGTAGAAACAAGTCTATCAGCAATAGGACCTCTAATAAGTTATCACATGTATCTTCAATATCATCAAAGGCAAACTCCACATCTACAACAACATCCAACATAAGAAAAACACTCATGGTAAGGCACGAGTATGCAACTCTTTAACCTCACCCTTTGAACCTATTCTATGTTGATAAAACATTAAAAGTGTGAGAAGGAAAGGTCTTTTATAGCCAAATTTAATAGCAGGAAGCCTTGATCTTATCTAGCAAGTCACTTGACTTTTCTCCAAAGGACACTCCCACATGTGGGAGATAAATGAGATAAAAGTGAAAAAAGACTTAAGAAAGTGGGATGTTATCATGGAGTACAAAAAGTAGGTAGGGTTCAACTCAATTAACTCAAAGCACTCCAATTTCATTTTGCATGCAATATCTATAAGGAAAAAGGAAAAAAGAAAATATATAGGTGGGGCCAGTCCACTTAACTCAAAGTTTTGCATGCAATGTTGTTTAAGAAAAAAATAGAGAGAAGAATATTTAATTTTTTTTTATGTAAAAATAGATATAAAATTGTGGACCCACTACCTCTTGGCATGAAAACTAGCTACTCAAGTATCCTACAACCATTGCTATAGGTTATAGATAGGCTGCTACAAGATCATACAAGCTGCTAAAAGAAGTTAACAAATTTCTATAGGAAGACACTTTTTTTCCCAAAACAACCACCAAAGCCTTGTATGACTTGAAAAACAAGGGAATCTTCAGAGGAAACGTAAGTCAAAAATTATTTCCACTTACATTTGAAAAAAGTGTTTAAAATATATCAGTTATCAAAGGGAATTTTTTTTGCATTATACAATTTGAATTCAAACACTAAAATAGTTATGTAGTTTTATTGTTGTTAGTGTGAAAAATGGTGAAAATTTGCATGATATAATTGGTTAACCTTCCTATCCTTTCCTCTCCTTGAAAAAACTATGCATCTTTCCTCTGCTACAAGATTCCTTGTTGTCATAGGAAACCCTGCTACAATGATGAAAGGATGATGTGCAAAGGGTCTCTGGTCTCTTTAATTTGGATTCCAAGGCTTAGGGGACATTGTAAAGTGATGAAAAAGAAAATGGGCTTAAGGGGCAATCCAAGCCAAGTTTTGATTAATTTTCTGAAGTTCTATAGAATGTTATAGGATTGTTATAAGATGCCTTATATCACTATATGATTGTATCTGAGAGTGATCTAAGGTTCTAAAAATGGTCTAAATATAGGAAGAGGCCATATAAAGTTGTATAATAGTGTAATGGGCATTTCCAAGCTCACATAAACTGAGGAAGAAACGAAAGAAAAGATAGAGGCACATGCAAAGAAACAATAGAGATGATAATAGGTGAAATATAGTTAGTTGAGCTTCATTTAGCATGATCAAAGGTTCAAATTTTTAGCAACATAGATAGAGTCTCAAGAGCCTTAAAAAGACATTGAAACACCAATAAGACTAGCTAAGAAGAGAATGGAGGAAGTATAATACCCCATGATACACAAGGAAATGGAAATAAAGGCATTCATCTAGTAGGGGAAACTATATGTCATACAAGTCTTTAGGGAAATGAATGAAGAAAAGAAGAGGAAACAAGATGAGTAGGTTGCTAAGAGGGTGAGAAACAATTTCAGTAAGGGCGTCTGATGGGCCTCCGAACTAGATGCAAATTGAGGCGCATCTAACCTTTCCTAGGAACATAAAGGCTATATTAAATCTCTCCTTATGCACTTAATAATGTTTTTTTAGCTTTAATATGTTCATTAGGAAGGTTTAGAGATAATTTCATATTATGTGTCTAATATTATTTACTTTTGCAGAATATTGTGAGAATATTGGGCAGATTTTGAAGATTTGGAAGATGAGATAATTTAGAGACTTTGTCCCTACCACATGATGTGATAGGATGGACCAATAAATGAATAAAATATTATGAAATTATTGACATGTTCTGGAGCTCCAGTGGTTGAAAAAATCTAGAATGTGTTCCCTATCATTTAATGGATATTCCTACTACTAGGAACCAGATCAACCTTTTGAGGGATTTTGGAGTGGGAGTTTGCCTCCTTTTGAGGATGTTTCCCCATAAATTTTTATAAGTACCAATTCAAACTTTCCTCTAGGGGAATGCATTTTGTATTCTTCTTCTGAAGAAAACTTGTTATTTAGCACCTCTACTTTCATTTCTACCAGGGATGTACTTGGATTGATTCACATAACAAAGTTTAGTGAAATTTTTAGCTTCTAAGGCTTGGTTTCCTTCATAGGAATTTGAGTATCCTTGGACTTGGCCATCCCATGATCCTTAGGACCTTTCTGTACAATTTGTTTATCTTCTTTGAATTTTTTGATCACTTGAATTTCTTATTCTTACATTTCCCATTTTTGCACTTAATATTCATGTTTCATTTGTTATAGGTTAGATTAGCTAAGTGATTGAACTAGTTGGTTCTTCATATTTACAAGTATGATCCATCCTTAAGAAAACTTTTCAATGTCATATTCATGATTGAGCTACTTCGATTAGTTTACTAGTTCCCAATTCTGGAATTTCTGGAAGTATCCTATAGCAGAATAGTAGTAATTTTCTGCTAAATTTTAGCACACGAGCTCATTTTGGGTTGATTCCACTTGGATTGAAGCTTAAAAAAACTTCCAAATTAATAACAAAATTTATCTGACATCATTTGCACATGATTATTTTAGGCATTTGCGTACTCAGACCAACTTAGTAGTTCATTGTTATGAAATTTCTTGTTTTTAGTAGTAATTTCTTGTTGAATTTGAGCACATGTTAAAAAACAATGACTGTTACTATTACTCATGTGAAAATTGTACACAAGACACTCTGAATAAATATTTATTAAATATATAAATGTAAACTTCTACGAACTGTAATAGGAAAAAAAATTGAAATTCGAAAAGTATCCTATACATTTACTTCACACTTTGCCCCTCCTTCAAGATCATTGATATATGTGATGTAAGAAACAAAAATTTACGATATACAATAATAGATGTTGTCTACCGAACTAGTAAATTCACCCACATGGCCAAAAAATCACCACAATATGGAATTTTTTTATTTGTTTTTACAAAAAAACTGACAATATGAGTGTTAAAATTGCTTTTTCTAATAATGGAAATGGATTTAGCATCATCAAAAACCCCATCAGAAAATTTTCTGATACCGCCAAAAATCACTACAAACCAATTTTTTGTTTCCTTTTTGTCTTCTTAATAAAAGTATGGTAGCATGACTATTGACACCCAAGATCATGGAAAGTGACAACTATAACATCAAATTACAAAAAATCAACACTATATTTTATCAGCAACGTGTCAGAATTTCCTTTATTTTTTTGGTCAATTCTGAAGACCCATAAAACTATCGATAATATTTAAAAATATTAAAGAGCACAAGGACATTCACAAATAAATTTTATGCCAACGCATATTCAACTACCTTCTAGAAGAAATCAACTTGGTAGCTAGTCCCTATTGTAAAAATGAACCAAATTTGATTTTGGGATGACTTAACACATCAATTTCTTGCAAATTCAACATGAAGTCACAAGATAGATTTAATTTTAAACTCTTTGATTCTTGGAGGTGTGAAAATAATTTAATTACTTAAACATAAGCTTTAATTTGTAAGTAACATGAACAATTGCAAAAAGCAGTTTGTAAACCACAAAAAAGGGTAAATGTTGATACCTTGTGCATATTGATATACATGACAAATTCAATGTTTTCTGTTAATAATAGAATAGACATCATAACATCTAAAAATAAATAAATAAAACTAATGACTTCAAATAAACTACACAAGTCAAGGAATGGAAGCCAACATTATGTCATATACATTCAATATACCACATATGCATACACTATTTCCTGCATCAAAATTACTACACATGACATGCTCAATAATTAGCAATTGAATAAACCATAGCTAATCAAAATCCATTGGTTTAATATCAGCTTTATACATGTGATTAAAGACAAAAATTTACGATACAAAACAAGTTTGAAATAATTGTAATCATCATAATTAACAATGAAACTGCCAAATGTGAAGAAGAAACTTGCAATGGTAGATCAATTTAAATGTTTGCAGTATTGTAGAGAAAACCAAAGGTAATCAAAATCCACTGATTACGTGTCATAAGAAATAGAAATTTACCATATAAAACAATTTTGAAATAACAGTAATCTTGATAATGAGCTAAGAGACTATCAAATGAAAACATGAAAATGGAAATGGTGAATTAGTTTATAAGATTACAATATTTTACAACTTATGTATTCCTACACTTCTACTATCATCCAAGATTCAACAAAAATGCCATTGGGACACCATAGAAGTGTTAGGATATTCCGACACATAGGAAATAGTTAAGTTCAACTTGGTCTAGTATAGAGTTAGGTAAAGTGTATTTCTTTACCGTTGTACATTTTGTAACTTACAATCTGACGGTCACGATATGTAGTGATCCGACGGTTCACTCTCTCCTCGGTATTACCGACACTTGATCCGTGGCTTGACACCCAATTGGTCCATGAGTTCTATTTAAAGCGCATGGAGGGTCATTGTTCGAGTAATCCGTGCATGAGAGAAGCTTATGTAAATTTTCATTCTTTGATTAATAAATTGCCTGAAGTGGCCGCGTTGGCTCAGGCCGTGGACTGTTTCCCTCTTTGAGGGTTTTAACCACGTCAAAAATACTGGTGTATTGATTTGTGATATGGTTGTGAGTGGTGTCTTTTTGGTGTTCTTTCTGAGGAACTTACCCTGTAAATTCCTACATGGTATCAGAGCTATTTGAGGGCCGCGTCCGTTGGTGATCCAAATCTGAAGCCGGTAGAACTGCATGCGGCTGTCGTTTCCTAGATCTACTGTTTCTGACTGCTTTCGGGCCAAGAGGACTACTTTGTTGTGTTCGGAGCATCTGTTCCAGTGAGGAACCCCTTTTGTTTCACGCGAAAAGGTTTCCGGTAGCCCTATCTGCGTCATTTTTAAGATCTGAGGTATACAGTGTTTATCTGTAGCTTACTATTATTTTCTCTCTGGTTATTTCGGTTTCTGTTTATTTAGCTTTTTTTTACCGGATCTATACCTTTCATTTCTGCGTAAGCTCTTTTCCCTGCGACTCTATGCGATCTGGGTAAATCAGAAACAGAAAGGAAGTTTTTTTTCTCATGCGTATGCTCTTTTCCCTGCACCTTAGTGTGATCTTGGAAAATCAGAAACATTGAGAAAAATATTTAGTTTCTGGCTAAAGCTAACCTCAAGCCGTAAGGTTCGTTTTTCTATGCATATTCGTGTTGGGTTTTGTGTTTTTGTTTTGTAGGAAAAAAGAGCTTTCTCAAGGCAAGCACGCAACCCAAGGCCCCCCCCCCCCTCTCTCTTTCTCTCTCTCAAATTTTTTGTATAGCTCAATTGGTTCAAAGCTATTTTAAGAGAGTAGAGGTCTTGGGTTCAAATCTCCATTTTGTGGGGGCGTTTTTTTCATTCCCGCACATTCGCGCACTTTGCCGGCAACTTCAACAAATTTTTTTCAAAAAGCCATAACTTCTTCATCCGGAAGCCTTTTTCAGAGCCGTTTTTTTTAAAACAGCCTAATTTTTCGAGATGTATCCATTGGAACACTTACTTTTAGCATCTTCAGCTTCAGTTTTTTTTAAAATGGAAAGTCCATGCCAAGTCATTCTTGACAACACTAACTACTTCCAATGGATATCCTACATGGAAGATTTACTTAGAAGTAAAGGTCTCTACAGAATAGCCATAGGCCAAGAGAAGAAACCAAAAGATGAAGACAAGGCTGCAAAATGGGAAAATAGACAAGATCAAGCACGTGGTTTGATAGGGATGTCTATTTCTCCTGATCTTAGATTCCATATTGCAGAACTTGATACTCCTCATGAAGCATTGGAACAAATCACTAAAGTTTTTGGGATTAAAAATGAAATTAGAGCCCATCAACTTGAAACTGAGTTGCTTACATTGGATCCTAATAATTTTTCTTGCATTGAAGATTTCTTGTCCAAATTCAAGACCCTTAGATATCTCTTGGAAGGTGTTAAGGTTAAGAAAAAAGATAGTAACCTTATTTATTCCATCCTTACTAAGTTGGGACAAGCCTAATCTGTATTTGTTTCCACCTTCCATTCTACAAGGGAAGCTTTCATTTGCCAAGGAAAAGACTACAAGGCCCCTTCCTTTGACTCTTTTTGTGATTCTTTAATAAGAGAACAAGAAAAACTCTTACACCTTGGTCTTCTTAATCTTGGAAACTCTTCCAAGAAAGCGTTAGCTGCCCAGCAGCAACCAAATTCAAAGAATCCTAAGAAGTCATATCCTAAAAAGAATGGTCCTAAACCAAACAAGGGTCCTAAGCAAACTCAGCCTCAAAATGAAAGATCATTTCAGAAAAATGATAAGACCAATAAAAACAAATGGAAGAAGACTGATAGACATTGTAACTTTTGTAATCGAGATGGCCACTTAGAATATAAATGCTTTAAGAAGATGGAAGCCTTGGAAGCTGCAATGAAGAAACATAACATCCATGTGGAGCATTCTTCAACTTCAACTTCATCTTCAGGAATGGCACTTTCTGCATGTCGTTGTCAATCATCTCAGTCTGGTTATGCATTAAATGTATCTTCTTCTTCTCATTCTCATGAGTGGCTCATTGATTCTGGAGCCTCTTATCACATGGCCAAAAACAAAGCCATGTTTTCTTCTTTAAATGATTGTAACACCAAATATATATATGTTTGTGATGATAGATCTCTTAATGTTGTAGGGACTGGAACTATTCATCTAGACAATGGTCAGTTTAATGATGTATTATGTGTTCCAACCTTATCCTGCAACCTTCTATCTGTATATCAGATAACTCATTTAGGTGAAGGTAAAATTGTTGAATTTTCACCTCATGATGTTGTAATCAAGGATCTAAGAGATCCTAAACAGATTCTAGCTACTGGTATTGCTGATGATTCCACAAGGTTGTATAAATTTCACAACTTTGGGTCATCAAATCTTCCCTCAGTATTTGTTGCTCATAATGATGAAGTGAGCAAACTTTGGCATGAGCGATTTGGTCACTTAAACTATCGCTCCCTTCAGCATCTATGTAAAGAAAATATGGTGACAGGTCTTCCTATGGTATCTTGCAGAGATGGTGTTTGTTCCGGATGTGTACTCGGAAAACATCATCGGGACAGTTTTGAAAAACGTGCCTCTTGGCACGCCTCAGCCCCTTTACAGCTTGTGCACAGTGATTTATGTGGTCCACTTCCTGTTGCTTCATTCTCTGGCTGCAAATATTTCTTAACTTTCATTGATGATTTCTCCAGACGCACTTGGGTATACTTCTTAAAACTCAAGAGCGAAGTATTTAACACATTTTTGGCCTTCAAAGCCTTTGTTGAAAAACAATCTGGACATCAAATTCTTAAGCTAAGAACTGATAATGGTGGAGAATATGTTAAAAACACATTCATCAACTTTTGCACCGAAAATGGAATTCAAATGCAACATACTGTTCCATACACTCCACAACAAAATGGTGTAGCTGAAAGGAAAAATCGCACCTTAAAGGAAATGGCTAATTGTATGCTGCAATCTAAAGGACTCAGTCTTATTTTTTGGGCCGAAGCGATTAATTGTGAAAATTATATAATAAATCTCACTCCTACTAAGGTTCTAAAGAATATCACTCTAGAAGAAGCTTAGAGTTCCATTAAACCAGATGTAAGTCACTTTCGTGTTTTTGGAAGTGAAGCATGGGCCCATATTCCAGATGAAAAGCATAAAGCTTTAGAACCTAAGAGTGAGAAATGTACTTTTGTTGGATATTCTGAAGATGTAAAAGGTTATAGACTTATTCCATTTAAGTCCAAAAATGTTATCATTAGAAGAGATGTAAAATTTGATGAAAATAAATCGGCCTGCGAGCCTAGTCCGGCGGATGTGCCACCTCTTCCTATCTCTTCTACTTTTGAAAACATTTCTTCTTCAGATGATGAAAGTGAGGATGACAATCCCCCCCCACCTTCTCAGGATCCTCAACTTCCAAGATGGGTCCATGCTACTCGGGATGCAGCAGGTGATCTTGCCGGTGATCCTACAGATCAGCGACGTACACGTTCTCAGTTAGAAAGAGCCTCTTCTTTACTGGCTCAAGCTCCAGTAAATCATGATCCTGACACTTTTGCAGAAGCTTCAGGCCATCCACATTGGGAAGCAGCTATGAATGAAGAATATCATTCATTGTTGGCAAATGATACATGGGATCTTGTTCCTCTACCAAAGGGACGCAAACTTGTTAGATGTAAATGGGTTTACAGAACCAAGTATGGACCAGATGGGAAAGTTGATAAACATAAAGCTCGTCTTGTTGCTAAGGGCTTTTCACAGGTTGAAGGAATTGACTACACTGAAACCTTCTCCCCTGTTGCCAAAATGAACTCTATCCGCCTTGTTCTTTCCCTTGCTGCCTCTTTAAAATGGGAAGTCCATCAGATGGATGTTAAATCTGCCTTCTTGCATGGGGACTTGCATGAAGAAATCTATATGGAACAACCCATTAGCTTCATCCAAATAGACTCCAGCCTTGTATGTCGACTTAAGAAATCTCTTTATGGTCTCAAGAAAGCTCCTCGGGCTTGGTATGCCAAAATGGATAGCTTTCTTTTAGAATCTGGCTTTTCTAGGCGTTATTTTGACAATACTGTCTACACCAAGAAAGTGGGCAACTCTCTTATCATGCTTGTTCTTTATGTTGATGATCTTATTCTTACTGGTAGTGATCCCAACCTTATAAACCATGTGAAGTCCAGCCTTAAAAAGAAATTTGAAATGACAGACTTAGGACACTTACACTATTTTCTTGGTCTTCAAGTCTTGCAATCCAAGGAGGGTATTTCCCTTTCCCAGTCCAAGTATGCTTGTGATATTCTTCGTCATTTTCACATGGAAGACTGTAAGCCAGCCCCTTCTCCCTTTCAGTCTGGAGTCAAACTTTCAGTCTCTTGTACTTCTCCTGAAGTTGATGCTACCTTATACCGTCAACTTGTAGGAAAACTCTTGTATTTAACCCATACTCGTCCTAACCTTTCCTTTGCTGTTGGCCTTGTTGTTCGTTTTATGCAAAACCCCCGTGAAAGTCATTGGAAAGCAGCTAAAAGAATACTTCGTTATGTTCGAGGTACAGTATAGTTTGGGATTCATTACAGTGCCAAAGCAGCTCCTCTATTAGTTGGTTTCACTGATTCTGATTGGGCTGGTGACCCTGATGATCGGAAGTCTACTGCCGGTTATGTCTTCACTCTTGGTTCAGGACCTATTACATGGGCTTGTAAGAAACAGGCTGCCATTTCTCTTTCGTCAGTAGAAGCAGAGTATCGTGGTGTCGTGGAAGCTAGTAAGGAAGCCTTGTGGTTTCGTCAGATCCTATCAGAGTTTGGCTTTGAGCAGCAGCATCCAACCACACTTTGGTGTGATAATCAAAGTGCCATTCAGCTATGCAAAGATCCAGTCCAGCATCAGTGCAGAAAACACATTGAACTACACATGCACTTCATCAGAAAGCTCATTCATGACCATGTTCTTGAAGTGCAATATTGTTCAACAGATGATCAGGTTGCAGACATCTTCACAAAGGCTCTCACAGAGGCGAAGTTCACTAAACTTCGATATATGCTTGGAGTTCAGGAAGTTGTCACTAAGGGGGGATAGGCTCTAGTGCCTCCTTCCTTCTCCTATTATGTCATATTTGTAAATCCTTCAATCCTATCCCGAGTTGTTCTTAAGGGGGGATGTTAGGATATTCCGACACATAGGAAATAGTTAAGTTCAACTTGGTCTAGTATAGAGTTAGGTAAAGTGTGTTTCTTTACCGTTGTACATTTTGTAACTTACAATCTGACGGTCACGATATGTAGTGATCCGACGGTTCACTCTCTCCTCGGTATTACCGACACTTGATCCGTGGCTTGACACCCGATTGGTCCATGAGTTCTATTTAAAGCGCATGGAGGGTCATTGTTCGAGTAATCCGTGCATGAGAGAAGCTTATGTAAATTTTCATTCTTTCCTATCAGAGTTTGGCTTTGAGCAGCAGCATCCAACCACACTTTGGTGTGATAATCAAAGTGCCATTCAGCTATGCAAAGATCCAATCCAGCATCAGCGCAGCAAACACATTGAACTACACATGCACTTCATCAGAAAGCTCATTCATGACCATGTTCTTGAAGTGCAATATTGTTCAACAGATGATCAGGTTGCAGACATCTTCACAAAGGCTCTCACAGAGGTGAAGTTCACTAAACTTCGATATATGCTGGGAGTTCAGGAAGTTGTCACTAAGGGGGGATAGGCTCTAGTGCCTCCTTCCTTCTCCTATTGTGTCATATTTGTAAATCCTTCAATCCTATCCCAAGTTGTTCTTAAGGGGGGATGTTAGGATATTCCGACACATAGGAAATAGTTAAGTTCAACTTGGTCTAGTATAGAGTTAGGTATAGAGTTAGGTAAAGTGTGTTTCTTTACCGTTGTACATTTTGTAACTTAAAATCTGACGGTCACGATATGTAGTGATCCGACGGTTCACTCTCTCCTCGGTATTACTGACACTTGATCCGTGGCTTGACACCCGATTGGTCCATGAGTTCTATTTAAAGTGCATGGAGGGTCATTGTTCGAGTAATCCGTGCATGAGAGAAGCTTATGTAAATTTTCATTCTTTGATTAATAAATTGCCTGAAGTGGCCGCGTTGGCTCAGGCCATGGTTTGTTTCCCTCTTTGAGGGTTTTAACCACGTCAAAAATACTGGTGTATTGATCTGTGATCTAGTTGTGAGCGGTGTCTTTTTGGTGTTCTTTCTGAGGAACTTACCCTGTAAATTCCTACAAGAAGATGTAAGCTCAACTTCGAAGATAACTGTTTATGTAAGGAAACAAAAGCTTAGACAATACTCGAAGCTCTTAAATGCAATTGCAAAGAGAAAACACTAAATTATCCGATGTTTTTTCTATCACTACAAATAACATTTTTTTCGCTCACTATACTAGCTATTTCAAATGTTTTCAGCCTCGTTTCTCTAGAAATCAACACATACCACTATCTTATTTTTGAAACACGCTACAAAGATAAATTCGTAATTCAGATTTTTTATCGTCTCGATGTTTTTCGTCTGATTAATAGAAAATGGAGTTTCAAGTAAATACATGTCATCTCAGCATTCAATTCATCGACTACACACCTTCTCACACATTCATAAAACCACATAAGCACTGAAACATCAAATCTAGAAACATGATTTTCATATACTTTCAACATAACAAAAATGCATATGTGTGGTACCATAGAGAAAATACATTTGTGTGAAAAAATGTCTTATGCACAAACAAATCCCCACAGTTTCATCCACACAACTACTTATAAACTCAACAACACCCTTTCATCAGTCATTGACATTTGAAACTAATATTAAGAAATATGGGTCCCAAATTTCATAGGAAGGAATCATTCAGTTTTAGATACATTCCTAAATTAGAACCAAACAATACATTTATATATTTATTATTTTAATAAATGTTGCTCAAACCATTTGTTCTTCGCACACGCCATGTTCGAACGTCTATTATCCCTTTGCACCTCCTTATTTTCTCACAAATTCGTCACATCCATTTGTTCTCCACATAGGCTCCACACATGAACAACCACCTCCAAACAACTAATTATGCACTCAATAATGTGCTCAATCACTAAAATTCAACTGATATTATTTAATGATCATATGTTGTGAACTAAATCCATAAATAAGAATAAAAAAATGAATTTACATATTTATTCTTTAAAGCAATTTTGCACAAAACTTTTACATAACATATGCATGCTCACAACCACCTCCACACAACTTTGTCTCGACAACTACTTCTGCACTCAATAACTACCTTTGATTAGTCATTGAAATTCGAAACTCTACACACATTACCTCCAAATGGCTAGCTTTGCACAACCTCCTTCACACAACTATGTACGTAGTTGCAAAAGACGTTCCTAAATAATAATTAAAAAAGAGACTTGTACATTAATTATTTTAATAAACCCTGCATGAAGCCTCATGCACATTCATTTTACTACACAACACTTCTTCTTCACATGAATTGAAAACACAATTTATTTAGCACCCCCATCTATGCCAAAAATCCCTAGTTCTCCTGCAGATACTATCTAATAATATCAATTGGACATTTGTTTTAGAGCCTTATTATTAGAGAAGAATGAATAAAATAATTATTCTGACAAACATTCGATGGGAATGAAAGGGAGGTCATCAAATAGCCTACCAGAAATGCTTGACCAAACCCAACATGAAGATTGGGTCCTGTAAAAAAATCTGCAACCACATTAATTCTCACATCATTGACTAGAGCACTAACATAACACTTCCACACAACTACATATCACACGGATTGAAAACATGATTTATCTAACACTGCGTAATAAGTGTATCTTTTATAGTCCAAAAATTACGATAAATGTTAAAAAAAATGATACTATATCTCTCTACCCCCCACCTTCATCACTAGTGTCAAAGCATCCTCGTCTATGCAAAAGACCCTGATTCTCTTGCACATACTCCATCCACTACATAGTAATAGTTCTGCACAAGGAAATCGTACCAATTACTCCTTCCTCAGCAGAAGAAAACATAATAATATTAATTCGACATTTGTTTAGCCCCCCTCGTGGGTCTATGCAAAAAACTTGCAATTTCATCAATTATCGCATCATTGAACATAGCACTAACATAAGAGTCCCTTGCAACAACATCAATTCTCTCAACATTGAGTAGAAAACTGACACAACAGTGACAGTGTTAAAGAACTCAACATTGCAATGTGATGACAAAAGACCAAGTTACCCCAACTTCCAATAACCTAGGATACTCCACAAACACTCATAACTTTGTATTTAGTATTTAATTCAACAGTGTTTCATGAATCATTTTTTATATGCAGTCAACTCAAGAACTTGGACTTACTTGGATAAAGGCCATGGGAGTTCTTTCTCTCACTTTCTAATATTTTTGTCACCTCACCAAATATAATATATGTCCATCTAGAAAATGGTGTAAGAGCAAGTCAAATGGGTCATTTAAAAAACCAAGACATAGTGCTAAAAACTTTCTACTATAGGCACTGTGAAATTATTTCGTAGTAGTAAAAATCTTATAGGTGCTACCAAATGATTTCATAGCGCTCCAAAAAAACTATATTTTGAATTGGGAAGACAAAATGACTCAGATTGGTTCCTAATCGATTCTCCATGTCCTTAACTTTCTCCTTAACACAATGAGTGATTTCATATGCCTTTCTTCACTGGATTTACAAGGCTAACTCGAATTTACCAAGTAGGGACAAATCTAAAAGGATTTTCATAGCATTCCAAAATAGTGTTCTCTAGTTTTTAGTTGTAAAAACACATCAATCATCATGCATCCACTATTCCAAGGCACAACGACACATTCTTCTATAGAATTTACAACAAGAATCTAAAAAAGAAGACGAATGGGAAATCACAACATATGACTTCAGCCATCGAAAAACATTGAAAGAGGCATTTTTTATAGTGTTTCCAAAAAAAAGGGCTATGTTTCACAATGACAAGATTAAAACCACTATAAATATCACACATTCTCCTACTATACCACAACAAACACTCTTTCATGAGATATTGGAATCATTTCAACAAAAATCAATAATATGTATAAAAAAACCACAATAATCTATGGATTCAGTGCTCATACTATCAATGTAATTCAACAGAATAAGGAAAAACTTTGCAAGATAAGAAACACACAGGAATCAAACCATAATTAAACACAGTTCGTATGACGACAATAATTTGCTTCAAACGCCATATTTTATTCATTAAAACAACAACAATTTACAATCCTATTTGCCATCCAATTTCACCATTCACATAGAAATCACTTTTCAGTTCACACAAATGGAAAGTATAGTGATTTACAATCTCATTACTATAGTTACACAAAGGAACAATCTTCTCTCTTCTCTCCCTCTCTTTTCTCCTCTCTTCTCATTACACTGATGCACTTCTACACCCTCTCTTCTCAAACACTCTTTCTCTTTAAAAAGAAAGCTAACATGGGACAACCAAAATTCACAAGGTAAATTGTTTCCCCTTCTCCACAAAAGGAGGGAAATTGAAACTAAATTTACATTAGGGAAGAATTTCCCAATTTATTCTAAAACAAAACTCAATTCCTGAAGAAAATTTTTACAGTTTCTTAAAAAAAAAAAAAAATAGTAACATCATCCTGTGACCATCCCATCATGTTGACAAGATTTTGGTCCAGTCTTCATTGGATTTTGTGCTCCATCTATGCACTTGCATCATAATGGCCAAATCACAAAATTAATTTTATTTTAATTTTAGAATGAATTGTCACCCATTGAAAAAAAATGAAAATAAAACATCATCCGCCAGGGGAATTATGTCCCATTAGAGGTTTATGAGGAAATTGGAAATTAGAAATAGAATTTATTGAAAATCTGAAATTTTTTTTTGAATTTATGAAAAAATAGAAATATTAGGTCTCTCGCAAAAAAATGGTTGAAATTGCAAAAACATAGCCAAATAATGCATAGTCAACACAAATTGACTGTGAGGTGAGTGCTATAGTCCCTGAAAAAGCGGGGACTAATAAATGATAAAAAAATCTTAAAATAAATAATATAATTTATTTTTTTAAGTAATAAATTATCATCACCATTTAGTATTCTATAAGGTTATAAGTAATGAAAAATACTTTTAAAAAGTATTTTCCTAACATTTTAGATTTTGGCACTTGGTAGTTTATATATATATATATATGATTGATTTTGGCACTTGGTAGTTTATATATATATATATGTATATGTAAAATTTAAAATGCTTAACAAGTGATATCAAAATGCTATTTTTTATGTATTTCAAGTATAATATTTACTTGGTTTATTAAAGTTATGAATGTTATTTTACTATATCAATGTGACATGTTAATGTTAAATCTTAAGATAACATTTCTTCTAGGATTTTGTCACATCTCCCTTAGCATAAAATAATTTCACAAAAATGATACATTTTTTTTGCATGACATAAGCAGCAAGGTCATATAATAAATTATAATTTCCGATAATATGTATGGTAAATGGTGTTAATATATTCATGCACAATTGTTTTATTATGTGATGTAGTGCTTGATATAGCAGTATATACATAAGTAATGTTACCACTAGCGTTTAACCAACAATATGGTAATCTAACTCTGATTACACACACTATGATTCAAAGATGGAAACTTCTTGAGATTAATATTCCACCCTACACTTGGCACTAAGCTCTCAAGATCTAAAATCATATCTAAAGTCCTCTGATTACCATGAGATATCGAGGGTAGATAAAGAGGGTTTAGGTTTGAAGGTAACTACCTACCCTAATCGCGCCTTCCGAGCTCATTTAGTTCAGTCACCACTAGGGTTTGGCTCTACACCCTGCAAAGGTTTCATGGTGATTTTCTAGAACAATAACTCATTGATTCTAAGGGTTCAAGCGATATTATCCATCATGCATACTATTAGTACTTGGCTACCTCACGACATAACAATAGCAACCCTGAATTTCTTAATTGAATTTTCATAGGTAATTATTTCTTTACCCTAAATGTGTACAACTTTTAGGGGTTAAATTTATTTATATTTTAAAAAAGTTTATTCTTGCAATAGGGTCTTGGCTCCATCTTATCTTTCCACATATAAATGTGTACAACTTTTGGGGGTTAAATTTACTTATATTTTAAAAGATTTTATTTTTGCAGTAGGGTCTTGGCTCCATCTTATCTTTCCACATATATCAATTGCCTGCACATGTCCATCCGCTCTCGGAAACCCAAGCTCCCATAAATCAATAATTTAAGTTCCATACTTTTTCCCTCTCGTTGATATTCAAGAACTCAATATGATAATTCATTTTTTCTATTTTTTGTCAAGCTACCGAGGTGTTAGAAGTAGAATTACACTGACTCAGGTGGTTTTTCTTTACTTCCTCACATTTCCTCTATTTTATGTCTCTATGCTTTTTGGTAGGGTTTTCATACATTACAGATGATGCTATGTCTCTTTCTCATAGATACCTTGGTATTTATTACAATTTCTAGTCCGATAATAAGGTCCACTTCCTTGCTTCTCCAGGTATGGTTGCAGTTCTCTCGCTTTTATGGTAACAGGGTTTTATCCTGCTCGAGATGTGGTTTGAGGGTTATTTCTTGGAGATATATGCTCTATATAGCCATTAATCTGGAAATAGAATCGTTTTACATTTTATTTTGATTAGCTAACAGGATGGGCACAATATCCCTTCAGGGTTTCGTTAGAGATTCATCTTCTTCTCAGTCCGGCTACCTCTGAGACGATGTTTAGTAAAAAATTGCATAAATTTGGCGGCAAGCCTTGTTGGTTAATGTGAATGTTACCAAACTAGACTTGAACATTTTATTTGTAATCGATGATTACTTTCCACCATTTTTGGTTGTTTAATGATAGAATTTCTTTTCATTTGATTCCAAGATTATTCTAAGAATGTTTAGAGTTTTCATATAATATTTGTTTTCTTTTTCCAGGGTTATGTTTAAAGTCAATGATCTTGGTAAATCTAGTTGTATGTCGGTGTTGAGTGAATTAAATACATTGTATCTTGTTCATGTCACTTCAAATTGAATTTCATTTGCTCAGTTGTTTATCAAATATTTATGGCTCTTTTCATTTTCAAGGTTTCAATTATTTAGGTTCTTCTACAACCTTTTTTCCGTTTAACTAATTGGATAAATACCCATAGGAAAAGGACCATCTCTAGCCTATTGAAAAGGACCATCTCCAGCCTATTGTAATGCGCAGGAAACTAACCTTGAAATCTTGCTAGATAAAAGAAGGTTTAAAGGGTTCTGGTTTGTATTACTAATCTATCTCCATATCATTCCCCTTATTCACTCAAATTGCTACAGTCTATACATAGACTTGTTTGACTTGTCGCTCGATTAACCATTCAACTAGGAAGAGTCGTTAATGGATCTCTACCCAACTATTTCACAAAAAAAAGATGTAGTTTCAATTATTTAAAATAGTACATCTAACTTCTCACACATAACTACTATGTTCAATATTAAATAGTGAGATTTGGGTTAAAGAAAGTAACAATAATCAACATAATATAGTACTTATCTGTTTCCTTAAACAAATTCCACAAGGATCACGTCACCACCCAGAAATTAATATTTCTCCACCCAACCAGTTGAGACAGGTCTCACTACTACGTCTCCCCCCAAGATATATTCACGAAAGGGTTTTCTGGTAGATAATACTGCATGAAGAAATACCTCAACGACTGGTCCAAACTAGACATAACAGTGAGTGAGTCTATTGTTCACACATATCCGAGGGGGCCAACCAGTGTGAATTCTATAGTTTGTTTTTCCATTATCTTGCACTTCTTCTCCTTTAGGTTACCTCAGGTCCATTCTACCCTCTCGGTTTCCCTTTTCCTGAGAACTTTATTTTCTCATGGAGAAGTTATGGGTAGGTAACCACCTAGCCCATAATTGTCTAACCACAATGAACTGTGAGACTCTTTCAACATTACTTTCTGATATGACATATTCATAATCCTTGCATAACATTAATATATTTTGTAGACAAAGTTAATTATTTTGTCAATTATCGTTTGACCTTCCTAAGATCTGCAAAGTATCATAATGTTTTGAGTTGCAATAATTATATATTCACGAGTTACCGCCGGATGTTACATCTCCCCCCCCAGCAAAACACCATCACGATGTTTTCAGATCCTCAAAATAGGCTTCGATATGCTTCCCTCATAAATTTTTTGTCCTCCGAGGTTGCCTCTTATAGGCTAACGTTCCTCCACTGCACCTTATCCAGGGTGATAACTCTCTTCCGCATCATTACTTCTTCTGATCGAGTATACATAGAGGTTTGACTAGGAACTTGTCATCTGGTTTGACCTACAATCACACTTATAAAACTATTTATTAGTTTATTTTCCTTATCAACCAGCCAATTCACAGTATATATATATATATATATATATATATTTCTTAAATATTAAATTACATGTATATCATTCCAAATTATAACATGCTTAGGATCATATATATATTTATTTAATAGAGAAACATGAAAAACATTATGTATGCGTATGTGGCTGAGCAGGGATAGTTGATAAGCCATATGCTCAATTCGGGCCAAAATCTAAAAATGGTCATAGTACTAGGGGGATAGCTTGGCACATCCTGCCCTTTCATTAGCTACATGTCTTTTTCAGATGGATGACTGCGACCATACCATGGGTCTGTTATATGTGATCCTTTTCATTATTGGATGGCTACAACCATAACTTGGGTTTGATATGATCCTTCTTACTAGATGGTTGTGCCCATACCTTGGATCCATTTACATGATATTCTTTTGGATGGCTTCATCCATACCACGATTCATGTATCAGATATTTCAGTGATGTAAATGTATCTACGCTTTCTTGCAGGTTTTCCAATGACGGTCTCCAGTTCCATGCATCTACTCGTAAATCATTTCACCCCTCACTCTTGTTCGGCCTTCATGCTTTAGGGTGCATCTGTTACACAACATTTTGTCACTGTCCCTGTAGTCCCTGTTCCCCGATCCTGGAGAACCTCTACTGTGACCCTCATATGTTTCCCTACAATGAAGAACATGTCCCTACATCCCTCTTCATCTACAGAACATTTCCCTCTTACATCATTTCCCAAGAATATTCCTTCAAGCGTAGTTTTCAAGGTCAACACTAGCACTCAGTTTCCTCCCTGCACCGATTTTCAGAGTCTAACACTGGGCCTAGTGCCGAACAACGTTGGTCAGCCATTCATGACCCATGCCAACCCTCTTTTTGCAAGCTTTTAAAAATGGAGTCGAAGCTTCCAGGTCTAGAAGCTTCGTGAACAGAAGTCTGCTAAATGGTTGAGCAAGATAAAGTCGCGAGAGACTGTTTAGGCTCCTTTCCTCCATTAAAATGGAACAAGCCAAAAGGGATAAGACCTCTCCCACCATAAGAGGATCCATTTACCCTCTATCAGAGCTATATAAACTCCTCATTTTACAACCTCAGCTTGCTAATGATTGTGTTGAAATAATCTGCAAATCCTAAGAGCCATATTGAGAACCTTAGCCTTCTAGTTTGTGTGTGAAGGGAGAATAAGCTTGTAGTGCTTGGTTTGGAGCAAAGGGAAAGAGTCCTTGAACTTCCATTGTTTTGAGGGTGAATCATGAGATGCTTATAGTGGTGCTAGAATCCAGATATGCCAAAGGTAATCTGCAATGTGAAGGCTCCAGTTGTAATTCTCTTTGAAGTTTATATTAATACAACTAATGGTTTATTTCCTATATCGTGTGTAATATTACATTTGATAACTTAGAACTCCTTGACCTTTTAAGTAGATTGTATTCAATTTTATGCTATCACGTTTGGTGTTATTCCTTGCATGTTTGTTTCAGGTATTTGAACGAAAGGAAGCTGGAGCAAGGAAGCAAGGTCACCATCAAGTGGATTAGCGTTACAAGAGGTAGGCCCTCTTATTCAATTCTAATCTAAGGAAATTTACATTAGATTGTCTTATTTGTGGCTAGACCCACTCTCTTGGGCTAGAGGGATCGTCTCTATCTGCAGGGAGGATACTCCTACTCCACAATCACACTTCCCTAAAGATGAGCTTATTTGAGGTGTTATATGGATGAAAATGTAGAACACCTATAAATTTGAGTGGCTTTGAAGACAAATTGATACTGGGCCCTAATATGTTGGAATAAATGGAAGAATTTGTAAGAAAAGTAAGGTCGAATTTGAAGGTTGCTCAAGATAGATTGAAAACCTATGTTGAGAAAAAAATAAGCTATCGAGAATTTCAAATTGGGGACCACGTGTATGTACAAGTGAAACCTATGAAAAGAACTATGCATTGGGCAGGATTGTAGATTATTTCAGCCCTTTCATTAACTAGCTGAGGTTGTAAAATGAGGAGTTTACATAGCCTTGATAGAGGGGAAATGGATCCTCTTATGGTGGGAGAGGCCTTACCCCTATTGGTTTGTTCCCTTTTAATAGAGGAAAGGAGCCAAAACAGTCTCTCACTGCTTTATCTTGCTCAACCATTTACTAGACATCTATTCACGAAGCTTCTAGACCTGGAAGCTCCGACTCCATTTTTAAAAACTTGCCAAAAGAGGGTCGGTGTGGGTCATGAATGTCTAACCAGTGTCGTTTAGCGCTAGGCCCAGTGTTAGACTCTGAAAATTGGCGTAGGGAGGAAACTAAGTGCTAGCGTCGACCTTGAAAACTGCGCTTGAAGGAATATTCTTGGGAAATGATGTAAGAGGGAAATGTTCTGCAGATGAAGAGGGATGTAGAGACATGTTCTTCATGGTAGGGAAACATATGAGGGTCACGGTAGAGGTCCTCTAGGATCGGGGAACAGGGAGTACAGGGACAGGGACAAAATGTTGTGTAACAGATGCACCCTAAAGCATGAAGACCGAACAAGAGTGAGGGGTGAAATGATTTACGAGTAGATGCATGGAACTGAAGACCGCCGTCGGAAAATATGCAAGAAAGCATAGATACATATACATCACTGAAATCTTTGATACATGAATCGTGGTATGGACAAAGCCATCCAGAAGAATATCATGTAAATGGATCCAAGGTATGGGAACAACCATCCAGTAAGAAGGATCATATCAAACCCAAGGTATGGTCACAGCCATCCAATACTGAGAAGGATCACATATAAGAGACCCATGGTATGGTCGCAGTCATCCTTCTAAAAAAGACATGTATGTAAGCATGATCATGTCATATTGCTCTACAAACTGGACTTGTGTAATCTAAGCCCAGGGTCTTGCACTCAAACACAACCCGATCAAAGTACAAATTATAGCATGCGAATAGATGTGTTGATGTCGAACATGCTAGAAAATCACTTGATTACCAGTCAATGATGTGAACTGTTAACAAGTGCAAGAGAAACCACCAATAATGACAATGGCTCCTAAGGTACCAGAAACACAATTCACAAAGTGTGAATAAGGAATTGAAGTCAAACACCCGTGAAGTCACTCGATCAAAAGCCAGTAATGAGAACTTGTCATCGAGTGTGAAGAACTTGCCATTAGGGCATGCAAGCTCTAAGGTACTGGAAGGGAGTCTCTCGGGCAACTTCCCAGATAATGCATTGAAGTCGACATGAACTGACCTTGTCGAAGGAGGGCCATGATGTATCCCAGAACATCGACATGAGACAAGGTATGCAATGATTATGGATGATACAGAGAATCAGGAATGAGTGTAAATTGTAGAAGGATTAACTCTTGAACATATTGGTGACATGACTCTAGATTTTGGCAACATTTAGATCCATAGGATCAGAGGTCATGATGACATGGTAGAGATCATATGGAAAGGAAAATAGTGGCAGCCCAAACCCAGGAAGGTCAATGATGAATTGGGGATATCCCAACCTGACGTGAAGCAGAAAAGTTTCATGTTCAAGAGTGATAAGTTGCCAATGCAACTGGTAAAAATTTCCCATTTCCCCCCACCATTTCTGGCAGGTACACCAATTATTTTTAGTCACAAGCTTGAAGGGGATAACATATTCTTTTATTATAAGTCCATCCTTCAGATAGATCCGACCTAGTAAGATTAACGAGCCCTAGGAAGGAGAAGCTCGTGTTCATCAAGGTGATGAATCTAATCCCATCTAAATTTTAACGAGTTCAACGAAGGGAAAACTTGGTATATTTTTCATATTCAGGGAGTTTGAAAAAGATAGGGAAAATAAAACTACAAAGGGTCCCTTTACGTAAAGTTGTCTCTCGAGCCCAAACACTTAGAAAATAATACTCGAAAGAACCTCTTCACCATGTTAGCCAAGGAATACCTTTTTCATAAATCGTTTATCCCATCCCGAAAAGGTGATAAACGTATACTAGGTAAACAACGTTTCGAAAACATTTACGAGCTAAAAATGACAAGAAATTGGCAATATTTTCATGTTTTGAGAGTCAGAAAAGGGCTTAAAGAGGACTCCCCATTTTTATTTTCCTTAACGAGTCAAAAAGGGAAAAATACTTGATAATATTTTCATTTCATTTTTTTACGAGTCAGGAAAAGATCTTAAATAAAACTCTAGTTTCGCATCACCAACAACAAACCATCACCTGTCGCTACACAAGAAGCAAATATATTATCCATTTCTAAGGTAAAATGGAAAAAAAATGATTTTAAAACCCTAAAACATGGTGAAAAGTTTATAAAAAGGGAGAAAGTTAAAACATTTTCACCATTTACCTTATTTACCTCATTTGGAGAAATTTTTACCCACTTGTGCCTTAAATCTTTAGGAGCAGATTGTAGCGGATCCAAGAGGCCGATCAACGAACCATTTGTTGCTGGTAAGAGTTGAGGCCCTTCTCTTGTATTGATGCTTCTTTTTCATGCATTTAACCATATTTTTTGGGGTTTTAAGGGACTTTTGGAAAAAAAAAAATTGGCCTTAGTTAGTGTGGGATCTAGGCATGGGACCACGCCGATCAGGGGCTTTTAACATGGGTATTCATGTCAGTTAGCACACCTATTTTAAAAATAGTTGCGTCCGTGCAGAGAAGTAAAAAGTTTTATTTTTTGCCCAATTTCTTTGCTTCAAATCAAATTTTTCCCTTTCAAGGACCGATGTTAAGTTGAATGCATGGTTTTTGCAAGCAAACTACAGCAAGAAAGATGGTTATCGAGTGAAAAGAACATGTGCATGAAAGGATATATGCATTGGCATTGGAATATCCAAAATATCTAGATGCATTGAGGAACTGCGAGCTCCTCATGTTCTTCCTGACAATGAGCCTACGAGCTCAACCTGAGCTACTACAATACCTGATCAGTCTATGGGGCGTTGGATGAGAGGTATTTGTGATCCATGATCGAGAGATGGAGCTAGAGACTTTAGAAATTTACTTCATTACTGGACTATCTCGTAGAGGGGAACCGGTCTAATTGTATGTAGGCAGGCTCATCAGGGTGAGTATCAACATGATCCTTGCAGAACATTTCCTGGGAGCTCTGAAATCCACAAGAGGTAATATTGACATCATGACCATAAACGATCTGATATTGAAGGTGCTACTTTTGACCATTAATAGAGTAGTTGGGGATCAAGCATTACATGAGTCCAATAGTTCTAATTTCCAATACGTTGTAGACTACACGACGCCCAATGTCTTCAATTGTGTAGAAGCAATGAAAGTGAATATGAAATGCTAATTATCCAAATGCAGGGTAACAACCATTTCTCGAATGTCAAGAGCAATGGCCTCTGACAAGAGTTCGATAAATGCACTATATTCAACAATGTTATTAGTTGTTTGTCCCAAACAAATACCTTGAAGATTAATCAACTCACCATGAGGGGCATAAATAGCCCATGCCATGGACGATAGATTATGGGTAGTACGGAAAGCACCATCAATGAAACTCACTTAAGGAGTCACAAACATCTACAAAAGTAGGTGAAGACATAATAAGCAGGAAAGATGCTTGAAAAAAACACACCAATCCAAAATGCGTCGGAGTTCCACTGTTGACATGACATGTAAACATTGACTCAGCCAACTAATATAGTAAAACTCATAAGAAGTTGTGCCCCCATGCCACTTTGGGTGAGTGAGGGTTACTAGTCATAAGATGGAAACCCCATTGCGATAATGGGAAAATGGTAGAGACATGGTGAAAAAGGCACATGAAAGGAGGCAAGAAAAAAACCAAAACTCGTGATGAGGGAAAGGTGCCTTTAGCATGACTCATCGAGATCCATAAAATACTCGATTGGGATTTTACGGGATCTTAATAAAAAGAGTCGATGTGGAAAAGGGAGTTGTTTCATTTTTAAACGAGGTTGACACAGTAAAAGAACTATCCTCAAGACTCCTTGTTTCATTTTTTAAGGAGATTGAGACAAGACCAGGAACCATGCTACGACAGCCTTGTTTCATTTTTTAACGAGGTTGATGGAAGACCAAGAACTTTCTTCATTACATTTGATCATGGACCATACAAGAACATGGCTCCCAAGAGGTCCTCACTAGATGGGAGAACTACGCTCTGGGAGGACCACATGTCAACTGGTGCAAATGACAGATCAGGTTCCAATGCCCCCAATACCATGCCATCTGTGTGATCATCAACAGAAGTGGAGATGGAACAGGTAGCCAAATCATTGACCTATGGTAGGGAAGGTATTGCTTGCAGATAAGAACCAATAGGGGACAATGGTTGTAAAGGGGACATATGGTGACCAATGAACGACAATTGATAACTGGTCACTATTCTCCTTTTGTGTGGAAAACTAACCACACGAAAAAGCAAAGAAACAAGAGCTCCCATGACATAAACATAATCACATCCAAGGAGAATATTGAAATATAAGGGACCTTGGAATACCATCACGTCTATATAGATGGTATTTCCTCCCAAAGTAATAGGGAACTTCAAAAGGATCCCTAAAGGTTTAATGGTTCCTCCGTTGAAAGCCAATAGATTCTAGGTGACAAGCACAAGCTGTTGGGAACCCAAATCTTGACAAGTGGTAGAAGACATGATGCTAACAAACACACCTTCATCTATTATAGTGCCATGTATTGTGATCTGGAAAGGCACATAAAATGGAAGGTAGAAATAAGTCAACGGACTCCAATCAAAAGAAACGATAGAACTACTTGGTGGGGGTATCATATGATTCCCCCCATGTTCTGTAAGACGAAGAGAAGGACTCTCCTGAACAACTGAGATTGGGGGTGGGGGGAGGGATCATTCTTCAATTCATGAGAATCTCAGGAGACGAGAAGAACATGAGTAGTATGATCACTACCCATTTCAGGAACAGAGTGAACAACTACAGGCGGAGCCGAGTTGGCACTCATTTCAACTACTGGTTGGTCGGGATCACGCTCAGGAAGATATGAATCCAAGCCAATATCTTTACCAACTAGGAGAGGGTTAGAAGAAAGCCTCTGATAACCAACAAGAAGTTGGGGTCGAGGAACTGTAAGGTTGTCCAAAACTTTGGAAGCTTTATCAATAAGAGGACAGAGGTGAAGAAGATGCTCTCCTTCACATAACCTACATGGGAATCTAATATTTCCCTTATTATTACCATCATTAGTTGAGGCGTAGCATTTACATGATCCCTAGAGGTCGATGGGGATGGTCGATCCAAATTTTGAGACCATACCCGTAAGACTCTAGGAATACCAGGATAGTCTCAAAGCAGATGATCACCCTTACATAGCCTTCAAGGGAATTTTACTTTTTGCAAAGGATCGAAAGGTTTTTTGACTAGAAGTGTATTTGGGGCAATAGCTGCATGGTCGGCCTCTTGTTTATCTAACTTGTTCTTCTTCATTTACATCTTCATCTTCTTCTTCTTAGCCTCCTGGTTATTAGATTTCGAACTTTCACGAGGTGAAGTAGAAGAGGAAGATCAAGAAACATGGGAAGAAGGTGAGAGATCAACCTTAGAATCAACGTGATCTAGTTAAAATGAATGAGATGGTTGGATAGAAGTGGGGACACGCGGGACCACCGAGGTCGAAAATAACCAGATAGGAAAACCAATGGTTAACCTAAGGAGGGACATAATTTCCATATAAGGAGCACTAGTGTTTCTAAAAGAAGGAAAAGGACCAGAATTCTCATCTGAGAGGAATCCTTGACTCGTAGGCTTTGGAAATGTTGCCATTGGAATCAACCCTTAAAGGATCACTGAGGAAGATAACTTATAACCAGGAATATTTCGTGGGTAGTTACTTTTAAGACAATGAAATAAAACTTTGCCTTTTCATATTTTAAGAGTCGAGAAAATGGCAAAAGGTGACTCTAGTCGCTTTTGGAGTTAACAATCTCGAAAGACAAGTGCTTGATGATCTTTTAAATTCAAAGAGCCAAAAAGACCAAAATAACTGCTTGGGATAATCTAGGCAAAAGGATTAATAGGTAACCATGAACTACATAATACCTCCCAGAAAACCAAAAAGTACAAGCAGGAAATCTTCCTAAATGCTGTGTTTGGTGTATCACATTTAGAAGTCGCAGAATCAGCTTCCTAAGGGTAAAGGATTGGAAAACTAGTGGGGTCTCCCATTATATACGCGATGGTATGGGAAGCACAAGTCCATACTAGCGTTGTCTAATGTCGAAGTGAAGGACAACTGCTAGGTTTAAAGATGCCAGAACATGTCTCTAGCCTAGACCTCTAAATGTGAGCATTAAGTTTCAATGCTTCCTTAGGTTAATTCAATAAATTTTAATGGTTGATCTTGAATTAGGTTTCAATTCCAAGATCCTACTGCTGTCATCTAAAAGCTCTTATATGAAACTAAATGAGATAAAACCCTTTCAATTCAATGAATGTTTACACTAATTGAGAGAAGAGAAAACAATAAATGCAACAAACAAGCTATCAAAAATAAGATGACTCTTCACTACTTCGCTTATAAAAAAAAAATACTGAAAATTCTTTCCACTTCCTACTCTTCCTATCAAATGCACTTCAACAAGTCCTTTTAACAATAAAATAATTTTGTTTGATTCCACATGCTCATGATGATGTAATTCTAGCTTTCAATGATGCCAATCGATGCAACATATTAATTAATCAAACTAGAATGATGTATTTTCTTCAATGGAATGCTAAAATGGATCTTTCACATACGCATTTCAATGCATGTTTACAAACATTCAAAACATCAATCAAATGTGAAGCACGAGAAGAAGAACTCCTCTCAAATCAAATGCAAAGATTCAACCAAAACAAACTGAGCAATGTGATCCACGCTTGGAAAATAGATGTTAAACGAAAGAAGAGAAAACGAAACTTTTCACTTGTTCAATTGAAACCAAAGCAAGATAGATGTGAGGACTAAAAAACAAAATGCACGAAGTAGCAAACCAACAACTGAACTTGATGAGTAGAAAAACAAATGAATGGACAGTGACCTAAATGCCTTAGGGACACAAACCATCCAAAAACTCAAAAATTCAAGGCAATCTCAAACCAATCAAGCAAACAAATCAAGATAACAAAGAATTCTAGACAGGGAGAATACAAGCAAACAAGCAAAGAATAAGAACCTATGAGGACAAGACACACTAGCAATGATTTAGGGGAAACCCTTATTTAAACACACAGGCATTGACGCGACTGTCTAACTGACAATGTTATGAAACCAGCTCACAAAAAGATAGAAAAGAGAGATCCACGCCTTAGAATTCAGCCTCTTCGAGGGGGCAACCTCCTTTACATTACATAAATGAACAATTCTTGGATGATACAAATGACAAAACCTCCTTTCTATATATAGGAGTCTAAGGAGTCACAATATAATCCAGCCGACCTAACAATAATAATATAAAGCCAAAAAATAACAATAGAGGGATTCTATGGGGCACAGAAATAACAATATGGGGGTAATAGGGGCACAACAATATAAATAAGGGGTATAACTACAATAGTAATGGGGTAATCACTAGTATTATAGGGACCCAACATGCCCCTCTCCTTCAAAAAAGTGTTGTCCTCAACGCTTGAGTAGTTCTGGATACTTCTGCATAAAATTCTCATCCTCCCATGTGGAATCTTCAGCGGATAAGTTCTTCCACTTGATAAGATACTCTGAAATTGATCGATTTCGTAGCTGTCGAGTTCTTGTTTCTGTGACTGCTTCCGGTTCCAATATAATTTTTCCTTCCTCGTCAAGTTCTGGCAATATTGTTTGAATTGGGAGCTTGTCACCTATAACCTTCTTTAAACATGAAACATGGAAAACTGGGTGCAATCGAGAAGCTGCAGGAAGCTCCAATTTGTATGCCATAGTACCAATCTTTTGCAACACCTTGTACGGACCATAATACTTTGGTGATAATTTATTATCCTTCTTAGCTTGCTTTAGGGACATTTGCTTATATGGTTGTAGCCGTAGGAATACCCAATCACCTACATCAAAACTTCTTTCACTGCGATGTTGATCTGCCTGTTGTTTCATTCTATTTTGTGCCAACACGAGGTTATCCTTTAAGAGTTGGAGGACTTGTTGTTGATGTTCGATGTGATGTTCCACTGCCTGAACCTTAGAATTTTCTCTTAAATATGATGTGATGGATGGTGGTTGATACCCATAAAGTGCCATAAATGGGGTCATTTTTGTTGCTGTATGGAAGGAAGTGTTATACCACCATTCAGCCAGAGGCAACCATTTGACCCATTGTGTCTGTTTATCAGATACAAAGCAACGAAGATATCCTTCCAAACATTTGTTTACTATCTCAGTTTGCCCATCAGATTGAGGATGATAAGATGAGCTATGAGCTAACTGAGTACCAAGACAAGAAAATAATTCTGTCCAAAAATTTCCAGTGAAAATGGGATCTCTGTCACTTACAATAATCTTTGGGTTTCCATGTAGCTTTTGAACTGTTTCCATAAATGCAGTAGAAACTGTACTGGCTTTAAATGGATGTGATAATGCACAAAAGTGTGCATACTTGGTAAGTCTGTCAACTACCACCATGATGACACTCTTTCCCTCAGACTTGGGTAAACCTGTGATAAAATCCATTGAAACCTCCTCCCAACGTTGGCTTGGAATGGATAAAGGTTGTAATAGACCCGGTGTCTTAATTGTTTCAACTTTATTTTGTTGGCAAACCAAACATTCCGCCACAAACTTTTGAATATCTGATTTAAGGCCATCCCAAAAAAATTCCTTCTTAACCCTGTGGTAAGTTTTTAAAAATCCTGAGTGCCCTCCTAAGGGAGAAGTGTGCAATTCCATAAGAATCTTTTGTTTTAGCTGGGAATTCTTACAGAGGTATAAGCGATCTTTGTACCATAACGAATCATTTTGCCAGCTAAATGTATCAGAAGTACTGGAATCTTGTTGTAGCTTTCGAATAAGTGCCCACACTTCTTCGTCATTCTTCCATTCCTCCCTTGCTTCGTTTATCCAATCTGGTTGGATAATAGAAATGGCACACAACAATGCTTCCACATCCTCATCCTTTCTTGAGAGTGCATCTGCCACCACATTTTGCTTCCCTTTTTTGTAGATGATTTCAAAGTCATAACCCAACATCTTTGTGACCCACTTTTGTTGCTCTTCAGAGGATAATCTTTGTTCTAAAAAGTATTTAAGGCTATCATGATCCGTTTTTACCTTGAAGTGTCTTCCCATTAGGTAGGGTCGCCATTTCTTAAGTGCATGGAGTATTGCCAACATTTCCTTCTCATAAATAGCTTTGCTTAAAAACTTTCCCTTGATTGGACGACTTTCAAAAGCAATGGGTCTTTCATCTTGCATTAGAACAACACCAATTCCATTTCCTGAAGCATCACATTCCACAATAAAGGTTTTTGTGAAGTCCGGTGTAGCTAAGACCGGTGCTTGGCACATTGCCTCTTTAAGATGTTCAAAGGCCTTTGTTGCTTCCGGAGTCCATGAAAATGAATCTTTCTTCAATAATGTTGTTAGAGGTGCTGCTATTCTCCCATAATTCTTAACAAACTTGCGATAATACCCTGTCAACCCAAGAAATCCTCGCAGATGCTTTATGGATGTGGGGATTTTCCATTCCTTAATGGCTTTAATTTTGCTAGGGTCTACCTTAACTCCTTCATGAGATACAATATGACCCAAATATTCCACCTCCTGGACTCCAAAGAAACATTTGGATCTTTTTGCATATAATTGTTTCTCCTCCAATAGTTGTAGCACCCTGTCAACATGTTCAACATGATCCTTCCAAGACTTGCTGTAGATTAGTATATCATCAAAAAATACTAACACAAATTTTCTAAGGAATGGTTTGAAAATTGAATTCATCAAACCTTGAAATGTTGAAGGTGCATTGGTAAGGCCAAAAGGCATGACCAAAAATTCATAATGACCCTCATGAGTTCTAAATGCCGTTTTCGGAATGTCTTCAATCTTCATTCTGATTTGATGATATCCCGAACGAAGATCCAACTTGGTGAAGTAAATTGATCCATGCAATTCATCCAGTAATTCATCAATGACAGGAATGGGGAACTTATCTTTAATAGTGAGCTTGTTGAGCTCCCTATAATCCGGACACATGCGCCATGATCCATCCTTCTTGTGCACCAATACTACTGGAGCTGAGAAAGAACTTTGACTCGGTTGAATTATACCAGCCTCTAGCATTTCTGCAACCATACGTTCAATTTCACTTTTTTGGACATAGGGATATCTGTACGGCCTGATGTTTGGAGGAACACTTCCTGGAATCAGATGAATAGCATGATCATGATCACGCATAGGTGGGAGACCTTTGGGAGTCTCAAATACCTTGGAATGATTGTCCAGGACTTTTTGGAGATCTGGAGAAATAGATGATTCCAATGTGGAAACATCTAGCGAACATAATTGTGCAATTACACCTCTTTGCTCCTTTTTTAGAAGCTTTGTCATGCCATTAGAGCTGATTATCTTTCCTGGTTTCCCTGCAATACCCCTTAATTCAACTTCCTTTCCTTCCACAGAAAATTTCATGAAAAGTTCTTGAAAATTAAAAGCTATTGTACCCAA
Organism: Pinus tabuliformis; assembly: GCA_031772625.1. Lineage (NCBI taxonomy): Eukaryota > Viridiplantae > Streptophyta > Pinopsida > Pinales > Pinaceae > Pinus > Pinus tabuliformis. Next base: position 1,239,443,535 of record CM062818.1, read on the forward strand.
GGATTGTAGCCATTGGACTCCTAGTACAACATCAGCACCTCCCATTGGAATGGAAAGCATTGGGCTAGTCAATACATATTCTCCCATGGATAGCTTGATATTATGGCACTTTCCAGAACAATTTATTGTTCCTCCATTTGCAATCATCACTTGACACTCTGGTGCTGGATATAGGAAGCAATTCAATTCTTTTGCTACCCTACAATGAATAAAATTGTGGGTGCTTCCTGAATCAATCAACACTATTACCTTTTTCTTCTTGATTTGTCCTTCTATCTTGATGGTTTGAGGAGTGGTAATTCCCGCCAATGCATTACAAGATATGGTCGGATTTATTTGTTCTTCATCTAGGCTTTGTTCCTGGAATATATCCTCTTCTTTTGACCTTTCTTGCTCCTTTTCTTCTTCCTCTTCACAATCTATGTAGAATAATTTCTTCTCAGCACACTTATGACCTTTTGTGTATTTGCTATCACAATTGTAACAAAGCCCTTTTGCTCTTTTTTCTTCCAATTGTTGTGGTGTCAACCTTGTAGGTTGTGGAAGACTATGGGCAACAACACTTCCGTCTTTATAGTTGTGAATGGTATGCTTCCTAGTTGCCATAATTTTGCTTTCCATTTTTCTTGCTAACCTGAATGCCTTCTCTAATGAATCAGGTTCCCAAAGGCGCACATCATGTTGGATATTATCCTTTAAAGACCCTATGAACACATCAATCCTATGCTCCTCTGGAATATCTTTTACCCTTATGTTCAATTTTTGGAACTCCTCAATGTGCTCCATTATTGAACCCTTTTGTTTGAGACTTATCAATTGGCTAAAAAAAGTGTTGCTTTTTGTATCCTCATAATGTGCTATCAATTCTTCCGTAAAAATTGCCCAAGTGATAAATTGTTTACGAGAACAAAGCCATTGATACCATACAAACTGATTTGGTTCCAAATATAAAGTTGCCATACGTACCTTTTGTGTGTTTTGCACATTATTGAGATCGAAGAATTGCTCCATCTGTAATATCCATGTGGCGGGATCCTTGCCATCAAACTTCCTCATATCGATTTTTGGAACATGGTGAGTCTTCGATCCAACATTAGAGTCTATGGAATCATGATTAACATTTCTTTTGTTCTCATCATGAGTTTCCTTTACTACCTTTTCACCATTAGTGACCCTTTCTTGTAGCAACTTCTTCAATTCATCCATCTTATCATCCATGCCATCAAATTTAGCGTCAATCTTAGCTTCCATGCCATCCATCTTAGCTTCCATTCCCTTTATCTTAGATTCCACACCATTTACCTTAGATTCCACGCCACTTATCTTAGCTTCTGTTAGCTTTTGTGAGCGTGACATTTGTTGCACTTGTTCTTGTAATTTTGATATATCATGTAGCATTTCTTCCTCTTCTTCATGAGTCATGCTAGAGCTTTCAGGTTCCTTACTAGGTGTTTGCATTTTCTTTCCTCGGGGCATCAGTTACCGATAATAATGCTTTACTATGCCCTTTGAATTCCGTTAAACCAAGCTTACACAAAAATTAAAAAAAAAAACTACACACCTTTTTTCACTTTATAGAAGCCTGATATTGAATCTGATGTATCTCTGTAATTTCGGATCATCCAATTCTGAAATTGCTACCTGTAGTAGCCTTCTACGTCCTCTTTCCAATGCCACAAGTCTGAGCCAAATTGGATTCTCCAAGGAAGAGTTATGTGAAATCTCCCACAGTGACTTGCTTTTAGACTGGTTCAGTAGAGCGAACTTGTACGACGTGCCACGAGTCACTGTTTCAACCTTTGAATCTGAAACACACACACAAGAAACTACAGTCCGTCCTCTTTCTGTACCTTTTTACGAAATTTCAATCCGATCCTCAGAGAGAAAGTTATGACGATTTTCCCCAGGTCACCTGTTTTGAATGTAATTCAGGAGTCTGCAAAAAGACCAACTTCCTCAGATCATATCTCCGAAAATATCGCGAGAAAAGCTCTGAAATTCGGACCCAAGGTTCAGCGCCAATTCTTCTCAAATGGGTTTTTTTTTGCGACTTCTGAAACGTCACAGAAAAAAAGTTATAGCGAAAATGCCACGATGACCTGTTTGGAGCAGCGAAACCCTAGAATCCAAAGCTCTGATACCAAATGTTATGAAACCAGCTCACAAAAAGATAGAAAAGAGAGATCCACGCCTTAGAATTCAGCCTCTTCGAGGGGGCAACCTCCTTTACATTACATAAATGAACAATTCTTGGATGATACAAATGACAAAACCTCCTTTCTATATATAGGAGTCTAAGGAGTCACAATATAATCCAGCCGACCTAACAATAATAATATAAAGCCACAAAAATAACAATAGAGGGATTCTATGGGGCACAGAAATAACAATATGGGGGTAATAGGGGCACAACAATATAAATAAGGGGTATAACTACAATAGTAATGGGGTAATCACTAGTATTATAGGGACCCAACAGACAACAAGCACCAAAATGGGTTGTGGTGTGACTATTGAAAGGGAACTCGCAACAGTCAGCGCGACTGTTAGAAAATAAATAGCGTTGTTCAAGGGATTCTTAGGAAAAATAAAAATTTTCACAAACCAGAACCAGATCTATCACTCTAAATTCAAGAATCAAAGTTGCAATTGAATTGAACTACAGATTACCAAAGAGAAAGAGTGAAACAAGAAAAGTTATCACAAATCATGAAATGAAAAGAAATCCAAAGAGAAAGCGGACTCCCTAGTGGAGTCACCAATTTGTGGAGTAGAATTATCCTCTCTACAAGCGGAGATGATCCCTCTAGCCCAAGAGAATGGCTCTAGCCACACACAAGACAATCTAATGTAAATTTCCTTATATTAGAATCGAATAAGAGGGCCTACCTCTTATAATGCTAATCCACTTGATGGTGACCTTGCTTCCTTGCTCCAGCTTCCTTTTGTTCCTTTTGTTCAAATACCTGAAAAAAACATGCAACGAACAACAACAAATGTGAAGGAATAAAATCGAATCCAATCTACTTAAAAGGTCAAGGAGTTCTAAGCTATCAAATGTACTATTACACACGATATAGGAAATAAACCATTACTTGTATTAATATAAACTTCAAAGAGAAATACAACTGGAGCCTTGACGTTGCAGGTTCCCTTTGGCATGTTCGGGTTCCATCACCACTATAAGCATCTCATGGTTCACCCTCAAAACAATGGAGGTTCAACGACTCTTTCCCTTTGCTCCAAACCAAATGCTATAAGCTTATTCTCCCTTAACACACAAACTAGAAGGATAAGGTTCTCAATATGGCTTTTAGAATTTGGAGATTATTTTAGCCCTTTCATTAGCTAGTTGAGGTTGTAAAATGAGGAGTTTATATAGCTTTGATAGAGGGGAAATGGATCCCCTTATGGTGGGAGAGGCCTTATCCCTTTTGGTTTGTTCCATTTTAATAGGGGAGAGGAGCCCAAACAATCCCTCTCGGCTTTATCTTGCTCAACCATTTACCAAACTATTCATGAAGCTTCTAGACCTGGAAGCTTTGAATCCATTTTTAAAAACTTACCAAAAGGGGGTCAACACGGGTCGTGAATGGTTGACCAACTCCATTCGGCACTAGGCCTAGTATTAGACTTTGAAAATTGGTGCAGGGAGGAAACTGAGTGCTAGCACAGACCTTGAAAACTACGTTTGAAGGAATATTCTTGGGAAATGATGTAAAGGGGAAATGTTCTTCAGATGAAGAGGGATGTAGGGACACCTTCTTCATGGTAGGGAAACATATGAGTGTCAAGGTAGAGGTCCTCTAGGATCGAGGAACAGGGGGAGTACATGGACAGTGACAAAATGTTGTGTAACAGTGATAGATATTATTGTAAGAAAAATCCACCAAGAGTATATAGTCCTCCCACTTCGTTGTTTGATGCATCACATACATTCTCAACATACCTTCAATCACTTGGTTTACACATTCAATATGTCCATTGGTTTGAGGGTGTATGTAGTGTTGAACTACACTTGAGTACCTAATCCCTCAAACAAATCTTTCCAAAATGCATATGTAAATTTAACATCCCTATCAGAAATTAGCACTTTTCGTATTCCATGCAACTTGAAAATCTCTTTCATGAACATATTAGAAATTTGAATCATCTTAAAGGAAGATTGCACTGGAATAAAGTGATTAGACTTACTTAGTTTATCTACTACCACCATTATAGAGTCATTTTGTTTCTTGGTCTTAGGTAGGCCAATAATGAAGTCTAACATGATAGTCTCCCATTTCCATTCTGGAATAGGGAGTGGGTGGAGCAATTCGGATATGTCTTGTGTTCAATATTCACCTACTAGCATTCCAGACACTTAGCGAAATATTCAGCCACTTCCTTTTTCATACATGGCCAAAACTATTCCTTCCTTAATGTAGTAATCAACTTCTGGTAGCCAGGATGAGATGTGTAAGGACTTTTGTGACACACATTTAGAATCAATTGCTTGATGCTTACTTGATTGAAAACACATATTCTACTTTGATATATCAACATGTTCTCTTTATTTACATCGTATCCTAGTTGTCATTCATTGTTGTTTGGATCTTGTGCTTGGTGCCATGAAAATCGGTATTCTAGATCTCTTTGGGTAGCCTCCCTAATCTGTTCTTTAAAATCAATTCTTACTTCACTAAATGATATTTCATAAACACAGTTCAACTTCCTACTCAAGGCGTCTACAACCTGATTCTCATTTCCTTTTAAATGTTTAATTTCAAAATCAAACTTGCTCAAGAAAGTGATCCAATGTGCTTACCGAGAATTTGTATTAGGCTACTTAAACTAATTAGTTAAAATGTTATGATCTGTCATCAATATAAATCATTCCCCAAGTAAATAATTGTGCCACATTTTTAAGGCGTGAATCACTATTATCAAATCCATGTCGTATGTTGAATACTTATGTTCACGATCCTTGAATTTTTGAGATTCATAGGCTACAACTCTACCCTCCTGCATCAATACTGCCCCTACTCCCTATTTATAAGCATCTATATAAACAACAAATTCCTTGTTTGGGTCAACAATTCTTAGTATGGGGGTAGTAGTAAGTAAATTTTTAAACCGATCAAAATTGTTTTGAGACTCAGCTATCCATTTGAAATTTATTCCTTTCTTTTGCAATGTAGTAATGGGATAAGCGATTTTTTAGAATATTTCAATAAATCGCCTATACTATCCAATGAACCTAACGAAATAACTTATATCAGCCACATTCCTAGGAATGAACCATTCCATAATAGTTTTTATATTTTCTAGTCTACATTGATTCTATCCTCAGTAACAAGATTTCCTAAGTATTGGATCTGTTCCTTATAAAACTCACACTTACTATATTTTGCATACATTTGATGCTCCCTCAAGGTTTGCAAAATAATTTGCAGATGCTTTTTCTGTTCCTCCTTATTTCGTGAATAAAAAAGTATATTATCTATAAAGATCAATACCAATTTATCCAAATATCGATGAAATATAATATTCATGAGACACATAAATGTTGTCAGGGCATTTGTTAGGAAAAAGGACATAACTACAAATTCATAACTCCCATAACGAGTTCTGAAATTTGTTTTATATATATCTTCTTATTTAATTCTTATATGATGATACCCTGAACGCAGGTCAATTTTAGAGAATATTGTAGCCCCCTTTACCTAATCAAATAAATCGTTAATACAGGGTAAAGGGTATTTATTTTCCCTATTATCTTATTTAATTTTCTATAGTCAATACACAATCGCAGAGTACCATCCTTCTTTTTGACAAAACGTACTGGAGCTCCCCAAGGTGACACACTAGGGAGAATTTACTTCTTGTCAAGTAACCCTTGTAATTTCATTTTAATTTCAATAAGCTCAGGGACACTCATTCGATAGGGTGATATGGACACAGGAGCCACTCCTAGAACAATTTCAATGGTAAAATCTATGTCCCTTTTAGGAGGCAGTCTAGGTATATTTTTAAGAAAAACAACAACAAAGTTTTGTACAATGAGAATATTCTCTAGAGTAACACTATTCTCTTTCGAGTTTGTATACCCCACTTGTAACACGTAAAATTTACATCCTTTCCTAATATGTTTTGCAAATTGTGAAGATGTCTCTAGTCTTAATTTCAGGGGTCTTTTAACTCCTTGAACTTCTTGCCTCATACCCTCTTCGTCCAAATAAATATTTTCTTTGTCTTTAAAATTTATGAGAGACCAATTATTTTCCAACTAGTCCATACCAATTAAAAGTTCATACAAACCTAGGAGTAAAACATTTAAGTTTGCTACTACTAGATGTCTTGCTAGCTCTATAGGGTGGTTGTCAACCTTAGTTGACTCCATTATTTTTGCCCTTGTAGCTAGTTGTACCAACCACATATTTTTAAATTTGGTGGTTTTCAAATGGATTTTTCTACTGTCTTAGGAATTATTTAACTTAAACTAGCCCCTAGATGAATTACTATGGACACATCTTGGTTGAAAAATTTACCTTCAAACTCCCCCATGGTCGGTTTGTACTTGTCCTGCTGATCCTCCAGTGCAACATTGATTCTGGGCAAGCTCCCTGCAACTTCCCCTACTGTGGATTCTTTCTGAATCTGTGCTACTTGTTATTTTCTTTCCTAGTAAGGGAAATTTTTGAAATAATGTGATTCCCCACATCCTCAACACTACAATGGAGGTCTAGTTGTGGGTTCCATCTCTATTTTACCAAATTGTTCAACAGATTTTAGATCATTCAATAATTTAATCTTTTGCTAGGTCCTCCTTGTATGTTTGTTATTCTGATTCTTGTAAGACCCTTTAAAAGTCATAGACTTTGATCCTTTAACACTTTGTCAGGGTTTAAGCCCCTTCCTTTCCATCCACTTTTTGCTTCCATCCCCCTTTGGCTTCATTAGTTAGTAACATATTCTCTCTTTCCTAATAAATCCATCCATGGTTTTAGGATTGTCAAATTCCAAACGTTCCTTCATGAATATCGACAAACTACTAATAAATCGTTGGATTTTCACCTTTTCTTCACAGATGTAAGGGACATGTCGCAACAATGCTGTAAATTTTGTTATGAACTCATCCATATAAATTTTCCCCAACTAAAAATCATGAAATTCCTTTGATTTTTCATCATAAAAGCATTTAGTTAAATATTTATCCTTAAAATGTTTCTGGAAACTTTCCAAGGTTACTTCTTGTTCCTCAATTCCCTGTGTTGTTTTTACTTCTTCCCACCATAAGGTGGATTTTCCTTGCAGCTGATAAATCACCAGTCGAGCTTTCAGATTGTCATCATATTCATAGATCTGAAAATAATTATTCATATTAACGAGTCAGGCCTCACCAACCTCTTCATGTACTGTTTTTACTTCTTCCCACCATAAGGTGGATTTTCCTTGTAGCTGATAAATCACCAGTTGAGCTTTTAGATTATCATCATATTCATAGATTTGAAAATAGTTATTCATATTAATGAGTCAGGCCTCGCCAACCTCTTCATGTTCACTATCAAATTTCGGGGGTTTGATTTTCTTAAAATCTCTTTAGAACTCAAAATTTTGTCTCTTAGGTCCTTTATGATCTGAAACATGATTATATTCCTCGTCATGGTTTTCTTGGTCTTCTTATGATTTTGTGTTATCACCCCTTTTCCTGTGTACTCCAGTCTTGTTTCTGAAATATGGGCTTGGTGCTGGATGTCGATGATTTTCCCTATCTGACAACATTTTTTAATTTTCTCCTACTATTACATCAACCTCTCATTATTAGCTCCCAACATTTCCATTTTATTCTTCAATTATGGTATTGTCTCAAATATTTCATCATTATTGTTCTGAGAATCTTCCCCTAGTTGTGCCAACATCTCAGGGTGAGTTTCTGTAAATGGTATTGATCCAGCTCCTACTGTTGGTCTTATTGATGTAGGCCCAATTCTCCTCGTTATCTCTCTTTATTTCACTCTATTAACACAACAAATTTTGTTATTCCCTTAGCTACATAGATAGGCCATAGCATTGAAACATGGCAATGATACCAATTGTCACATCTCCCTTAGCACAAGATAATTTTACAAAAATGATACAACAATTTTTTTTTTTTTTTTTACAACAAATAAGTGCATCAAGGTCATATACTAAATTATAATATCTGATAATATGTATGGTGAATGGTTTTATTATATTCACGCACAATTGTTTTACTATGTGGCGTAGTGCTTGATATAAAGATATATACATATGTAATGCTACCACTAGCGTTTAACCAATAGTATGGTCATTTAACTCTGATTACACACACTCTAATTCGAAGCTCAAAATTTCTAAAGATTAATCTTCCACCCTACATTTTGCACTAAGCTCTTGAGATCTGAAACTAGATCTAAAGTCCTTTGATTACCATGAGAGATCAACAATGGAGAGAGAGGGCTCATGTTTGAAGGTAACTACCTACCCTAATAGCGCCTCTTGGGCTCATTTGGTTGTCACCATTAGGGTTTGTCTTTGCACCCTGCGAGGGTTTCATGGTGATTATGAGAAACAATACCTCATTGGTTTTAGGGATTTAAGCGATATTATCACTCATGTAGACTATTAGCTCGCTACCTCAAGCTATAACAATAGTTGTTGAAATATTAATTTCAAACTGCTGTACTGCGCACATTTAATTCAACAAAACCACCAGTCTCTAATTAGACCGCTTTTGCTGAGGTAGTGTTTTTCCTCCGAGGGGCTCCGCTACTGTACACCTTTCAATGCGTGTCCCTAGTACGTTTTGTAAAACAACTTTTTATCGGGACGTAACGTTCGTTTTGTTTGGGCAAGCGATATTTTTCTGATTGCAAGGATGGATGATGTCCGTTGATTGAAACTAAAGTTGCATACAGTCCGGTCCATGAACATTGCGTGAAATTTTGGGTTTGACCGCTGTTTATTTCAGTGAAGTAATTAATGGTATTTATGTTGGTTCGTAGATTGTAGGTGAAATGTTTCAATTTTAATGTTTTTTTTTGCACGGAAGTATGGCAAATTAAAAGAAAGGTATGGTCATTTTTTTTGTTAGAAAAATATATGCAATGTAATATGTAAAAAAATAGAAAAGCTCGTGTGTCATTTTTTTTGGTGTGTTGCGTATTGTAATGCAAGGGAAGAAACGCACAGCAGTGCGAAACAAAAACAGAGCAGAGGGCGAATGTAACTTTTGTTAAAAAAGGGAAATGCAATGTAAATGCAGCAGCCTGACGGAAATATATGCAGCAGCGCATATGTATTTTTGTTGATTGAAATGTATTGTGAAGAATGGATATGTAAGATTTTTTTTTTATTTACAGCAGTAAATGTAAATGAAAAATTTACACACAACAGTGTAAATATTTCAAAAGGAGATAGAGTAATTTTTTGTTAAAATGTTATTGGTGTAATCCCTCAGGCAGAGGAAGAATATTTTTGTAACAACAATTGTCTTTGATTAATGAATATAAAGCTTTTGTGGGTGTGTGTAATACTCTGTTCTCAGAAAATAATTTGTTTATAGCTTCCCAATGTTAAGATCCTGTGGCAAAAATAGAGCATTGTTCTCTGTTCAGTCATTTTGTTTTGGAATTTACCAGAAAATTCCCAACAGTGGTATCAGAGCTTGTCCAGGCTCTTTGAAGGTGTCAAAGACGCTGAAGGGAAGGATTTCTTGCTGTAGCAGCTTCTCGAGTAGAGTGAAGACTCAGTCAAAGGATCCATGTATTTCTCAAAGTTTTTTTTGTGTAGCTGTTGAAGACAGTCAGTGATTCTTAAATACACAGTCAAGTCTATTTGAAGCATAGTTTAGAGTGCAAGAATGGCTGGCTCCAGCATCAGCACCAGCACTAGCGTGGGTATTTTTAATACTCAGCTCCCACAATTTAATGGGAAAAACTATGACTATTGGGCAATAACCATGAGAACCCTGTTTGCCTCACAAGATTTATGGGAACTTGTTGAATATGGGTTTGAAGAACCAGGAGATGAAGATGAGTTTAATAGATTAACTCAGGCAGAGAAAGATCTGTTGAAGAGCAATAATAAGAAGGACTCTAAAGCCCTCGTATTTTTATATCAAGCAGTGCATGAGAGTGTGTTTCCAAGGATAGCAGCAGCAAAGACATCCAAATAAGCATGGAAAACTCTCAAGACAGCCTATCAAGGCATGGAGAAAGTGAAGACAACAAAACTACAGTTGTTGAGGAGAGATTTTGAGAATCTATGCATGAGATAGTCAGACAACATTGACTCATTCTTCACACATGCAATTGGTCTGGTCACACAGATAAGATCTCATGGAGAAACTCTTGAAGAAAGGAGGATTGTGGAGAAATTGTTGAGGGTCCTACCCTCAAAGTTCGATGTGATTGTCACCACCATAGAGGAGACAAAAGATCTCACAAATTTTTCAGTTGATGAACTTCATGCATCACTGATAACACATGAGCAGACGTTGAGTAGAAATGAAAACTCATCTCTAGAGCAAGCCTTCAAGACCCAGATGTCCTTTGGAAGAGGAAGAGGTCAAGGCAAAGGAAACAAGAGAGGAAAAGGCAGAAGCCAAAACAGAAGTGGAAGGAATAGTCCAGCAAATGCTCAAGGAAGAGGCAACAATCCAAATCAGAACCAAGGCCAAGGCAACAGTCAACAAAGTGGACAACATCATGCTCAAGGACAAAGGTATGGAAAATCAAATGTTCAATGTTATTACTGTAAAAAATATGGGCATTATGCAAATGAATGTAGGAAGAAGCAGCATGATATGAGTAATAGATCTAGTGCAAATATCACTAGAGAAAATATCAGCCAAGATAATGTGCTTTTAGCTTGTAACATGGCTGAAACAAACAGTGATGATATATGGTTTCTAGACTCCGGTTGCAGCAACCATATGATAGGAAACATAGCCCTGTTTTATGCTTTAGATGAGAGTGTGAAGTCACAAGTCACACTTGGGACTGATAGTAAAATTTCTGTTATGGGAAAAGGAGAAGTAAAAATATTTACAAAGAAAGGTGAAAAGAAAACCATAGCAGATCTCTATTATGTTCCTGGAATGAGGTGTAACCTCTTAAGTATTGGACAACTTGTTCAAAAAGGGTATAATGTTTTCTTTGTGAATGATGTATGCAACATTATGGATAGAGCACCCAGCAAACGATGTATTGTTGAAGTGAAGATGACAAGGAATAGGATATTCCTTTTCAAAATAAAGGCAGATTTAAAAAATAAAGAAGTAATAGCAGCAATGACCCAAGAGGCTTTCCAAAGTGAACCAAAGGATGAAAATTGGTTGTGGCACTTGAGATTTGGACATCTCAAATTTGGAGGTCTTAACTTGTTGAGTAGAAAAGGAATGGTAAGAGGATTACCATTGATAGAGAAACTGGACAACCTTTGTGAAGGTTGTATCTTGGGGAAACAACACAGAGAAAGTTTTCCATCAAGGAAAAGCATAAGGGCAAAGGCACCCTTAGAGATTGTCCACTCATATTTATGTGGACCGATGCAAACTCCATCACTAGTAGGCAGCCAATATTTTCTAACATTCATTGATGATTTCACCAGAAAGACTTGGGATTATTTCCTGAAGAACAAAAGTGAAGTGTTTGAAAAATTTCGAAATTTAAAAGCACTTGTATAAAATCAAAGCGGCTGCATATCAAAGTTCTAGGAACTGACAGAGGAGGTGAGTATATCTCCAAGGAATTCCTATAGTTTTGTAGAGAAAATGGAATCCATAAGCAGTTTACAGCTAGGTACACCCTACAGCAAAATGGAGTAGCTGAAAGAAAGAATAGGACCATCATGGATATGGCGAGGAGTATGTTAAAGGCAAAGCATTTTCCAAATGATTATTGGGCTGAAGCTGTACACTGTGCAATATATATTTTGAATAGATTCCCAACAAAAGCAGTCATGAACAGAGTGCCGGAAGAAGCATGGAGTGGGAGAAAGCAAGGAGTCACCCACATGAATTTTTTTGGATGTGTGGCTTATGCACACATTCCAGATCAGCTAAGGAGGAAGTTGGATAGCAAAGGGGAGAAATGTATTTTCATTGGATACAGTGAGGAATCCAAAGCTTACAGGTTATATATCCCATCTACCAAGAATTTTTTTGTGAGCAGAGATGTTCAATTCATTGAGGAGGAAGCTTGGGCTGGAAGCATAGAGAAAACAGTGAATGTTAAAAACTATTTGTCTCATGATGAAGATGATGAGGAGATGGCTGAAATACATCCCCAAACAGCAACACCAACACAAGGACAAAAAAAGACACCTTTGAGGAGAAATGAAAGTGCGTCTCCAAGAACACCACAAGGAGGAAATTCAAGTGCTTCTTCAAGCACTTGTACCCCAAATGAAAGAGGTAAGAAATTCAGAAATTTAAGTGACATTTATGATGAAGGTATGAATTCTTTGTTTGCTTTATATTATCATGTAGATGACCCTATTCATTTTGAAGATGCAATTAAGGTTAAGAAATGGATAGAGGCTATGGATGAGGAGATCAATGCCATAGAAAGAACCAAGACATGGGATTTGGTTGAACTACCAAAAGGAAAAGAAGTCGTTGGAGACAAATGGGTCTACAAGACCAACAGTAATGCTGAAGGGAAGAAAGACACAAGGCAAGACTTGTTGTCAAAGGATATAAGCAGCAGTATGGGAGAGACTATGAGGAAACTTTCACACCGGTTGCAAGAATGGAAATAGTGAGAGCAGTGCTATCCATAACAGCACAAAACAAGTGGAAAGTTTACCAAATGGATGTGAAGTCAGCATTCCTAAATGGAGTGTTAATGGAAGAGGTTTACATTGAGCAACTTCTAGGCTATGAAAAGAAAGGCCAAGAGCACAAAGTATGCAGATTGAAGAAAGTTCTTTATGGGCTGAAGCAAGCACTGAGAGCATGGTACAGTAGGATAGATTCCTATCTACTGGAAAATGGATTTGAGAAGTGTGAGGGAGAACCCACCCTCTACATCAAAGAGAAGGATGGTAAATTACTAATTGTTGTGTTGTATGTTGATGATGTTATTTTTACAAGTAATGATGACTACCTCATTGAAAATTTCAAATCAGTCATGAAAGAGGAATTTGAAATGACTGACATGGGTTTGTTGAGATACTTCTTAAGAATAGAAGTAGATCAAAATGAAAATGGGATTGCGAAATATGTTAATGAAGTGTTGGAAAGATTTAATATGCAGGAGAGCAAAGCAACAATCACTCCCACAGTGATGGGATTAAAACTCAGCAAAGAGTACAACAGCAAGGATTTTGATCCTAGCTTGTATAAGAGCATAGTTGGCAGCCTAATGTATTTGACTACAACTAGGCTAGATATAATGTTTGTTGTTAGTTTGATTTCCAGATTCATGGAGAGGCCAAAGGAAACACATTGGCATGCAACAAAAAGGATTCTAAGGTATGTTAAAGGTACTAAATGGTTTGGCATTTTATATACAGCTTCAGAATATTCAGATTTAATTAGATACACTGATAGTGATTAGGCTGGAAGTATAGATGATCAGAAAAACACATCCAGTTATGTTTTTCACATGGGTTCAGGAGCCATTTCATGGGCTTCTAAGAAACAACCTATTGTAGCATTCTCTACAATAGAGGCAGAATATGTGGCAGCTACAGTAGCAGCATGTCAAGCAGTTTGGATGAGAAGAATGTTAAGGAGCTTAGGCCAAGAGCAGGCAAAAGGAACTGTAATTTTTTGTGACAATAGCTCAGCTATTGCATTATCCAAGAATTCGGTGTTTCATAAGAGAACGAAACACATTGACACAAGGTTTCATTACATCAAGGAATTGTTAAGCAATGGAGAAATCGTTTTAAAACATTGCAGGACTCAAGAGTAGATTGCAGACATTCTGACAAAGCCATTGGACCAGAAAAGCTTTGAATTTTTGAGGAAATGTTTGGGTATGACTGATAACCCAACAGTTGAAATTAAAGGGGAGTGTTGAAATATTAATTTCAAACTGCTGTACTGCGCACATTTAATTCAGCAAAACCACCAGTCTCCCATCGGACCGCTTTTGCTGAGGTAGTGGTTTTCCTCCGAGGGGCTCCGCTACTGTACACCTTTCGACGCGTGTCCCCAGTACGTTTTGCAAAACAACTTTTTATCGGGACGTAACGTTCGTTTTGTTTGGGCAAGCGATATTCGTCTGATTGCAAGGATGGATGATGTCCGTTCATTGAAACTAAAGTTGCATATTAATGTTTTTTTTGCACGGAAGTATGGCAAATTAAAAGAAAGGTATGGTCATTTTTTTTTGTTAAAAAAATATACGCAATGTAATATGTAAAAAAATAGAAAAGCTTGTGTGTCATTTTTTTGGTTGTGTTGCGTATTGTAATGCAAGGGAAGAAACGCACAGCAGTGCGAAACAAAAACAAAGCAGAGGGAGAATGTAACTTTTGTTAAAAAAGGGAAATGCAATGAATGCAACAGCGTGAGGGAAATATATGCAACAGCGCATATGTATTTTTGTTGATTGAAATGTAATGTGAAGAATGGATATGTAAGAATTTTTTTTTATTTACAACAGTGAATGTAAATGTAAAATTTACACACAGTAGTGTAAATCTTTTCAAAAGGAGACAGAATAATTTTTTGTTGAAATGTTCGTGGTGTAATCCTTGTCTTTGATTAATGAATATAAAGATTTTGTGGGTGTGTGTAATACTCTGTTATCAGAAAATAATTTGTTTATAGCTTCCCTGTGTTAAGATCATGTGGCAAAAACAAAGCATTGTTCTCTGTTCAGTCATTTTGTTTTAGAATTTACCAGAAAATTCCCAACAATAGCAACCCTGAATTTCTTAACTGATTTTTCACAAGTAGTTCCTTCTTTCCCCAAATGTGTACAAGTTTTAGGGGTTTAATTTTTATAGAGTTTAAGAACGTTTATTCTTGCAGGAGGGTCTTGGCTCCATCGTATCTTCCCGTAGATGTCAACTATCTGCACAAGTCTATTTTCTCTTAGTAACCCCAAGCTCCCATTACTCAATAATTTAGGTTCCATACTTTTTCACTCTGGTTGATATTCAGGAACTCACTATGATAATTCATTGTTATGTCTTCTGTCAGGCTATCGAGGTGCTAGAAGTAGAATTACTTTGACTCAAGTGGGATTTCTTCACTTCCTCACATTTCCTCTATTTTATGCATTTGTGCTTTGTGGTAGGGTTTTCATGCATTATAGATGATGCTCTATCTCAGAGGTACCTAAGTTTTCTACCGGTATTTAGTACAATTTCCAGTACGGAAAGTATACTAAGGTCCACTTCTTCACTTCTCCGGGTATGGCTACAGTTCTCCTGCTTGTACGATAATGAGGTTTTCTTCTTTTGCATATGTTGTTCAAGGGTTATTTCTTGGAGAGCTACGCTCTATATAACCAAGAGTCTGGAAATAGAATCGTTTTCATTTTTATTTTGATCAGCTAATAGGATGCTTGTAGTAACCCTTCAGGGTTTTTCTAGAGGGTCGTCTTATTCTTAGCTCGACTACCTCAGAGAGGATAATTAGTAAACAATTGTATAAATTTTGGCCACGGTTGCGTTGGTTAATAAGAATGTTCCCAAACTATACTTGAACGTTTTATTTGTAATCTATGATTACTTGCTACCATTTTTAATTCTTTAATGGCAGAATTTTTATTAATTTGATTCCAAGATTATTATAAGAATATTTCCAGTTTTCGTATAATATTTGTTTTCCTTTTCCATGGTTATGTTTAGAGTCGATGATCTTGGTAACTCTAGCTATATGTGGGTGTCGGAATTTTTATGTTATGAGTGAATTAAAGATATTTTATCTTATTTATGCCACTTCAACTGTACTTTCATTTGCCTATTTCTTTATAAGATTTGTAAGGCACTTTTCGTTTTCAGGGTTTCAATTATTTAGGTTCTTGTACAATGTTTTGTTTATTTAATTGATTAGATAAATACCTAGAGGACAAGGACCATCTCTAGGCTGCTGTAATGGCTTGGTCAGGAGAGTAACGTCGAAGTCCTACCAGATAAACGAAGGTTTAGAGTGTTTTGGTCTATCTTAATGACTTGTCTTTGTACCGTTCCCCTTATTCACTCAAATTACTACAATATATATGTAGACTTGATTTTTCATTGGGCTAACCATTCGAACGAGCACATCCGTCAATGGATCTCTGCCCAAGTATTTCACAGAAACAAAAGAGCTAACATTAATTATTTAAAATAGTACATCTAACTTCTCATGCATAACTACTTTGTTCATCATTTACCAATGATATTTGGGTTAAAGAAAGCAACAATAATCAACATAATATAGTACCTATTTCCTTAAACAACTTCCACAACAATAACATCACCACCTAGAAAGTAATGACGAGTGTCATTACTGTGTCTCTCCCAAACTATCTTCACAGTAGGGTTTTCTCGTAGACAATATTGCACCCAGAAATAATTCAGTGACTATCTGGTCCCAACCAGACTTTGTCGTAAGTGAGTTTATTGTTCACACATATTCACCTAATCAACAAGCATGAATTATGTACTCTATTTTTCCATTATCTTGCAGTTCTTCTCCTTTAGGTTACCTCCAGTCCATTCTACCCTCTCCAATTCCCTTTTCGTGAGAACTTTCTTTTCTCAAGGAGAAGCTATAGGTAGGTAATCGCCTCTCCCATACTGTCTAACCACCCTTAAGTGTGAGACTCTTTCAACATTACTTTCTGATATGACATATTCATAATCTTTGCATAACTTTAATATATTTCATAGAAAAAAAAATTATTTTCCTTATTATTGTTTGATCTTCCCAAGGTTTGCAAAGTATCATAATGTTTTTACCTGTAATAAATAAATATCTAATGCTACAATTTTTTTATTAGCAACATTATTGTCATATCACTTATAAATAAATATGTTATTTGAAAGTCAACAACTATTGTAGCTCTCTGCTACCTATCATAAGAAGCTTTATAAATATTTCTGGCATGCTAGGGTTAGAAAAATACATAGTCCACATGATAATAACAATTTTTTTTGGATAATACTCATTGTCAACTATGTAGAGCTCCCAGATTACTTATATAATATTTTTAATAAATTACTTGGCTTATTAAAGTTATGAATGTCTTTTTTAATATGTTTGTGAGATGTTAAATCTTTTATTAGAATTATGGATTAGCAACACGATTGCTCATAGCTTATAAATAATGTTATCTGAAAGTCAACAACTGTTGATTGTCATTGTAGACTTTATAAATATGTGTGACATGTTAATCTCTATGAATTTTATTATTATAGTTAATTATTTTTCTAATTTGTTTATTAACATTACATATATTTTAGAGAGAAAGCTAACAAAAATTTAAAAAAATGACAATCACATTTTATTAAATGACACCATGACTATAGTTTATAAATATGATATAAAAGATAAGATATTTAAGAAATAGCCATATCCAAAAATATCCTATGCTATAAAATTGCATAAAAATAGAAGGTTACTTGCAAGCACAAAGCATAAAAAGCATAAAGGTATTTTATAGCCAAGAATGATGATGATTATTAGAAAACATCTAGAAAATAAATGTTATAGCCAGGAATGTCCATCAACAATTTCTGCAAAGTGTTCAACTATTGTTAAATGTGTAACCCCCTATTTCCCATATTTTTTTATCAAAGATCTTTCGCAAAAAAATGATTAAACTATTACAAATTATTAAATATCTAAAATCACACAAATTGAATATCATAATACGAAACAAGTTCTCGGTATGTATCTATAATTTCTATTGAATCTATTAACTAAAACAAACCCTTAAATATTTATAAAAGAATAAATTTGAAATTGTTAATTTTCAAAATAATATAACTTGATTGATGGCCATTGTAACGTTAAAATCTTCTAATAAAAGGATACTCCTTTCATTTCTCATAATGCAAAGATTTTGTTTTAAGTCTTAATAAATATTTTATCTATATTTTCTTCTAAAATGTAGACTAAACATAATAAACCATATCTTTAATTTTTTTGATGAGAAAATCTCTGTTCAAAATTAACCACAATACAAATTCTTTTATGATATAAAACTTAAATATGTGATAGTATGAATTTCAATAAAAAATATAATAATACTTTCAGTATGATTCAATTTAATATAAACCATTTACTCCATAAAAATACTAATACATCACTGAAAGAAAATATACGTTTATGAAAGGAGAATATAATTGGATAAAAAGTATATTTAGAACTTTTAAATTTTCAAATAACCTACATTTTGAATTTCAAAATGATCAACCAAAATTTCATGTGGAAAAATAAATTTTAAAAACCAAAATTTATTTTAAATATATTTAAATTTTGAAATAAACTGCACAATGAAATATGCATTTTCAAATAAAAAGTGAGAAAGTTTATTAAAAAACTAAATAATTATCGTTACAATATATTAGAAATATATATAATTTCATTAAAAATATATTTAATTTAATTATTTGAAGATTAATATTTTTTTAATATTTTTAGTATTTATAATGGAGCAAGTGTGGTAGATTATGTAATTTGCTCTCATGGTTTGTGTTAGAAAATAGAGGAAGTTTTGATTGGAGATCCATTGTGAGACTTGAAATTAGATCACAAGCCAATTTATTTATGTTTCTCTTGGATTGGAAAGAAACAATTAGAGTAAAAAATTTAGCATGTCCAACAAAATTTCCCATAGAGCAGAATTCTTTTGACCCCAGAAAATTGTAATACCTTCAAAATGACGCTAGAGAGGCTCTTCGGGAAGGAGAAAATTACAATTCACAGGGCTCATAGTCATCAATTAACAAATTTAATTCAATGCGCACTTGCAAAGTGTAAAAGAGCAAAAATTAAGAAGTTTGAAACAAATTTCTTTCTGGTTAATGCTTGGTTTGACAAGGAATGCAAAAAGGCAAGGAGAATGTGGAAAGAGTAAAACAAGGATAACCAAAGCTTACAAGTAGTTATTAAGCAATAAAAAGGCTATTTTCATGGCTTTAAGGAGGGAAGAACTAATATTCGTGGGGAAAAGTAATCCCAAATTATTTTGGAAGGAACTCCAACCAAAAAAGATACAAATTGGAAATAATATTAGAACTTCTAAATGGTTTGACTGATCAAGTTCCGGAGGTTGACCCTCCCCCCTTGGTCAACATTGATACTAAACTCTTCATGGTACAAGAGGTAGAGATGGGTATCAAGAAGTTGGGTGTTGGAAAAACGAAAGACTTAGCTAAACTCCAAGCAGAATATCTAAAGTGGGCCTCAAAGATTCTTGCATCTCACATTACAAAAATCTTCAACAACATCATACAACAAGGGCTCCCCATAGATTGGACAACTAGTCTGGCAATACCTCTTTTCAAGAGCGATGATGTGAATAATCCCTCCAATTATAGTACGATCATGATAAACCCTTTGTTTGCAAAACTATTTAGAAGCATGCTAGAAAACAAAATTAGCAAGTGGGCAGAAGAAAGAGATAAGCATGCTAAATGGAAAGTAGGTTTTAGGCCTAAACATTCCACAGTTGATCATTAGATAACTTTAAGGCACATCATCGACAAAGCGTGGGAGAAAAAAGAAGAAGTCTTCTATTTCTTTGTTGTTTTCAGAAAAAGTGTTTCACTTGGTTCCTAGGGATAAGCTTTGGCACAAAATGAAGGAACTTGGGGTTCCTAAACATTTGAGAGTAGTTGTGCATAGGCTGTATGAAGAGGTGAAATACAAAATTAGAACTTCAGCAAGCATTTCTAAAAGTTTTAGAAGTGATATCAGGGTCAAGCAAAGTTGCCCACTATCTCCTACCCTTTCTAGTTTATATATCGACAAGCTCGAGGAGTGGTTAAATTCACAAGGGGATGATGGCATTTATTTGGGCAAGTTTGTTATAAGGATTCTTTTGCATGCAGATGACCTTATTTTGATTGCTAAATCGGCTCTTGGTTTGCAAGAGCACTTACTATCCCTTGAGTATTTTTGTAGAAATGTGGGGATGCAAGTCAATACGAGCAAAACAAAAATAGTGGTCTTCTCTAAGAGAAGAAAACATAACCAACATAAGTTATACTTTGAAGGAAACATTCTGGAAGAAGTTGTGGACTACAAATACCTCAGAATTGACTTCAACAAAAATCTAAGATGGAATTATTGTAGAAAGAAAAGAACTTTGGGGGATTGGAAAGCATTTTATGCTTTTAAAAATAGGTGTAGAGAGGGAGTTATGGGACTGGAAAACCACTCAAACTCTTTTTGGGCTTCTAGTGATTCCAGTAATTCTCTATGGTTGTGAACTATGGGCCAACAATACATCCGACATGCAGCGGAGACAAATTGAGAAAATCCAGAAGCGTTTGATTACAAACAAATTTAAGATTAAAAGTGTAGTTCGTTATGATATCTTGCTAAGTGAAACAGGGACTACTCCTATTGAAGCAATTTCTATGGTGCCAGTCATAAACTATTTAAAAAAAATTGAGAAAATGGAAGAGGGTAGATGGTCTAAGGTTGTCTTTAATGATAGATTGTGCACGAGCAAAAAATCTTGGATGCAACAAAATAACAAATGGTTTAGTAAATGGGGTATTTGCTTGAACGCGTGTCCCATAAACAACAAATAGGTAAAAGATTTTTTATGGAAAAGTTCCACAAGCATATTTGGGATAAGGAGTTGGAGAGAGATGGAGTTGGAACAGGAAGAAAGACATAGAGAGAGAAAGGTGGAGGGGGAGTGGCAAGGGAGAGATGGAGAGTCAGTGTGAGAGAGAGAGAGAAGGTGGAGAGATAGAGGGAGAGGAAGAAGGAGGGAGAGAGAGATAGAAAGATATGGAGAGAGAGTGTGTATGTTTTGTGGGAGAGAAGGAGATACAAGGGGAGATATAGATATAGATGGGGTGGGGTAAGGAATAGAAGATAGAGGCAAAGAGAGGGAGGGAGGAAGAGGGATAGATGGGAGATAGAGAGATAGATAGATAGATAGATAGATAGATAGATAGATATGGGAGAGAGAGAGAGTGACATATGTTTAGGGGGTTGAGATAGAGAGACAAATAAGGAGAGATAGAGGGAGGTATAAATGTAAATGGCAAGCAGAGAGAGGAAAGAAGAGAAATATAGAGAAAGTTAGGGAGAGGCAGATAGAGTGAGATGGGGGAGAGAGGGAGGGGAAGAGAGAGAAGAATAGGGGGAGGGAGATAGACACAAAATGGAAGGTGGAGAGAGAGGGAATAAGAAAGAGTCTCACAAAGACATAAAAACATAGAAGCTAGATCTAGAAAGTCATGGATATTTTATATTTTCACTAAAATAGATGTATTGATTTCAATGTAGTTGCTGATTTCTAATCCTATTTGATCACATGCACTATATGCATTGGTTTTAGTGTAGATGTCGAATTATAATTCTATTTAATACCTTACACTAGATGCTTTGATTTAAGTGTCGGTGTTGATTTCTACTCCTACTTGATTGCTTGCACATGATGCATTGGATTTAGTATAGATATTGATTTCTAATCCTTTTTTTATTGCTTGCACTGTATGCATTGATTTCAGTGTAGATGTCAATTTCTAATCATATTTAATACCTTACACTAGATGCATTGATTTCAGCATAGTTTTGGATTTGTACTCATATTTGATTGCTTGCATTAGATGCATTGGTTTCAGTGTAGATATTGGCTTCTAATCCTAGTTTATTTCTTTGACTAGATGCACTGATTTTAGTATAGATGTTGATTTCTAATCCTATTTGATTGTTTGCACTAGATGAGAGATTTTAGTGTAGATGTTTATTTTTGATTTGACACAATAAGATTTATAGTATACATTAATTTCAAAATAATTATATTAATAGTGTGCATTGATTTCAGTGTAAGCACATATCTACCTCCTCCATTTATATCTCTATCTCCCATTGTCTTTCCTTCTTTATCTCTCTATCTCAACCCCTAAAAATACACACTCTCTCTCCATATCTATCTCTCTCTCTCTCCCTCACTCCCTTTCCCCTCCCTCTCTCTCTCTTCCCCTTCTCTCTCTCTCTAACATTTCTCTCTCCATATCTATATCTCTTCCTCCCTCCATGTCTTTGCCTCTCTCTTCTTCCCTCTGCCCTCTCCCCATCTATATCTCTATCTCGCCTTGTCTCTCCTTCTCACCCCCAAAACACACACACTCTCTCTCAGTGTAAGCACATAGAAATTATTCAACCATAAATACAATACTTGAATTTTCATCCTAAATAAAATGTTTGTTTACCACAAATGTTTGCTTCTTGAAACTATAAACTATTTATAACTAAGTACATTTTTATTATTCCCATTTTCCATCATTCAACATTGTTAGAAAATATTTACAATTGAAAATTATTTGGGGTTTAACACTCCATAAGTCACAATGACTGAATTTGGATAAAACTAATATTAATATTGGAGAGCAATAGATACAAGGTATGTTGTTTACTACAACAGCTCGAGTTAAATATTTGAATGGTCTATGATTCCAACTATTCTTTTCATATAATTGATATGAGAAAATGGAAAAACTAATAGGTGTGACAATAGGAATAGTATAAGAAAATAGTTTCAAATTTATTGCAATGAAGATTGTTTGTAATTGACTATATTCTTAGTATTCACATTTTCTATCTATCAAAATTGTCACATTGACACTTTGCACTCAAAATTTGCATTTCATCATTTTTCATCATTCAAGTTACTAACACTCTCTCTCATCTCAACAAACTAAGGTAACTAAGAAAATTTTGAATTAAGTTGAGCAAATTAATCTTAGAAATATTTAGCATATCTAGAATGATCAAAATAATTAGATGTTCAACAATTTTTTTATGACCGCACATGACTGAAACCAGCCTACATCCATCTTAACACTAGATCTATCAAGTGTTGAGAGGGATCAAATCTCTCAAGGTGCAAACCTTTCCTCACATTTTTCACTCAAAAAATAGGTTTTCACCTCAAGAGATTTATCTCTCTCGGTGCTTGATAGATATGGTGCTAAGATGGATCTAGGCTGATATTATAAAGAGTTATGATGAATCTAAGCTCGTATTATTGCATCATATTCCCCATACCTTTAAATAGGCTTCATTACATGGACAATCAGTAAACCCATCAAATGACTAACTCAAACTTATATATAATTATTATTTTTTCATTATAACTTTATTAATTTGAGAGTCAAGCAATTATATATATATATATATATATATATATATATATATATATATATACTCAGAATTAACAACTCGGTCATTCTCTTACTTGTATGACATGGGGTTAATTTTAGTTAGAACTACTATACCTGGGGCCTACCAATTATCCTCTCCATAGACCGGGCTACTTTGGGGGATTTGAACCTTCCGTCTTTTGGTTTACATAATAATTTATATCACATAAATAACTAATTAAATTTCACCCTACAAACATTTAGGCAATAAATATAAAACTAATTTAACTCATATAATTATAAATTACATTTACATAAATAATTTAAAATTATTTAAAAATTAAAAAAAAAAATACTATATTATTAAATTAGTTTAATAAAATAAATATTAGAAATAATTTCCCATTGTGATCATAAATTTCCATTATATATATATATATATATAATAAGTACTTTGTAGATTGAGAACTTCCCTCACTTGATATTTTAGATCCATCTTAACCCCTGATCTATGAAGCACTGAGAGGGACCAAATCTCTCAAATTTAAGTTGGATCGAATCTCAACACTTGATAGATTTGGGGATAAGTTGGATCTAGGTTGGTTACACAATACTATCTAATATATATGTTTGTATCTGTGTCTCATTCTTATTACCTTTTTCTATCTCAACCCCCAAACATATACACTCTATCTCCATATATATGTATCTATCTCTCCCTTTGTCTTTCGCTTCCTCTCCCTCTCTCTCTTCCCCTTCCCTCCCTCTTTCTCTCTCCTTCTCTCTCTCTTCCCTCCTCTCTCTCTCACTCTCTTTCCATCTTTCCCTTGTCACTCCCTCTCTCTCTCTCTCCAACTTTATCCCTCTCTGTCGTTATTCTTCCCTCCCACTCTCTCCCCCTCAAACTCCATCTATCTCCCCTTCTCTCTTTTGATTCTTCTCTTCCTTCCTCTCCCTCCCTTTCTCTCCCACATCCCTATGTCTCTCCCCCCATCACTCTCTCTCCCCCTCTTCCCTCCAACTCTTTAACTATCTCCCTCCCTCTCTCCTTCTCACTCTCCCCTCCATTTTTGTGTCTCCCTCCCTCTCTCTTCCCCTTCTCTCCATTAGAAAATCAAAAGGCATCAAATATTTTCTTACTTTGATAACAAATTGTGATAATTTTTAATTATATTGTCTTCTTATGTCTTCTTTTCATCAAGAAACTATCAAACCATAAAGAACATGAAAATCACAACAACAATAGAACATAATATGTAAGATCTCAACTAGGGAAAAACCCCTCTTAGGGGAAAAACCAATTAGAATTCTCTTCTTCTAATAGAACGAAGACAAAATGAGACCTTCAAGACCTCTAGACCAAGACAAAGATTCCCTCCAAGCACCAAGTCATCCTTCCAAGAAATTCTTCTTCACATAAGATTAAGTGAATAAAGTCAATGAAATTCAAACTTCTCTTTTGTTGGTCAGATCATGGTTTCGTCCCTCAACTACAGGTTTGCAACTAGGTCTGTAACTTTCAACCCTGCAACAGTTCGAAAACCCTTGTCCTTTTTGCCTGTGTGAGCAGAAATTGTTAAGAATTAGGTCTTCTTTCCCTCACTAAGGTTTCTTCTTCTCTTCTAGTCTCTTCACACTTCCTTTCTTCTTGTTTCTATTGTAGATCGAACTAAGTGAATGAAGGTGTTAAATGAATACGAATTTCACTTCTATATATAAATTTCCATGTGGTCGAATAGGTCTTGCTAGGGTGAGTTCTTCAGGATATTCCGACTTGGTCTTGGAGGATTCTTTTGACACTTTAAACAAAAAAATAAATCTTCTCCTTTGATGCAAAATGCCCGATACGATATTATGTACATGACAATGACTCGCTTGATTTATGAAAAATAATATTTTGACTTGAAAAGACTTAAAAGCATGAAGAACATACTTGACCTATTTCACTTGAACATGAAACCCATGCTTATAAAATACCAATTCTTTTTCTCCTTTTTCTTTTTACATCAAACATACAAAATCAAGAGAATATGAGTCATTATGAAGAACGAACCTAATTACATCTTTCAATGCTCTCCCTATATCCCTCCTCTCCTCTCTACCTCACTTTCTCTCCATATCTCCCTTGTCACTCCCTCTTTCTCTCCACGTCTATCTCTCTATGCCTTTGTTATCTCCTCTCTCTCTCTCCCCCCTCTAATTATCTCTCTCTCTCTCTCTCTCACCATCCTTTCTTTGTTCCTTATTCTCTCTCCGTCTCTCTCCCTCTCCCCATATCTCTCTCTCTCTAACTTTTTTACTATCGCCCTCTTCTCTCTCTTAAATTTGATCTTGTTCGGTTGTGTTTAAGAAAGTATCTAAATTAAAAAAATTGAATTGGTTGTAAATATTAAACCCGTGTTTTGGATAAATCATGTCAAAGAAAATACAATAATGAAAAACTTAAGCAAATCACGCTATATCTTTCCTCTATTATTGTTAGTCATTTGGCTTACTCTCATCGCTTGGATTGTTAGTTGGGATGGATCTATGCTAGTTCTTCATAATACTATTTATATTATATAAATTTCACATCATTATACATAAAAGTATTCTCTTTTTTAATTTTATTAAAACTTTGATTTAATTGCTATGGAAATATTTTTAGTAGTTGTGAGGATAGAGGGTTTAGATATATCTCAAAAGTGCCTTTAACATTTTTCCTTTTAGACTGGATTGAAAAAAAAGCTATCAAATTAAATTAAAATAAGATATTTTGATTCTGAAATAACTTATGGTTTTTGGGCATGTGGTACTGATAAGTTATGATATTGGACCATGGTATTGTAACAAATCTTATTTGCAAATTAATAATATACATTGTAAAGTGGGGGTAAATATTCATAGTTAAGTATCTTTTCATATTGTTATAAAATACTTTGAATGTGGAATAAGTTATGATTTTTTGACATGTAGTATTTATAAGTCATGGTATTGGTCCATGGTATTGTAACAAAATCTATTCACATGTTCATAATATCAATGACGAAGTGGGGGCGAATATCCATGATTAAGGATCTCATGATAAGCCATGGTACTAGCCCATGGTATTGTAAGAAATCTTATTTATAGGTTAATAATATATGTGGCAAAGTGGGGATGAATTAAGAAAATTTTCATATTGTTAATAAACTATTTCGATTGTGGAATAATTTATATATTTTTGGGTATGTTGTATTGGTAAGCCATGGTATTGGCCCGTGATATTGTAATAAAACCTATTTACAAGTTAATAATATCCACTATAAAGTGGGGGTGAATCTCCATGGTTAAAAATCTTGTCATATTTTTATAAAATATTTTGGTTGTGAAATAAGTTATGGTTTTTGGGAATGCCGTATTGATAAGCCATGGTGTTGGCCCATCAAATTGTAACAAATCCTATTAGTTGTTTTCAACCATATTTTTCTTTGATTTCATTAAAATTTAGTGGGGATTTTCTGGAATGATAACTTTGAGCTCTATGATCAGTTACAAGTGTCAACTACTTTGTAGTACTTGCTTATCACACATTATAAATTATCTATAACAAATTGAATTTTATTAATTTAACTTTTTATTATTAGTTGAGCCAATGTTTAAATGCACATTTGAAACTGTAGCAAGCCTCAACTACTTTTATAGTATTTGTTTGTCACACAATATAAATTATCTATCACAAATTGAATTTTATTTTTTATTAATTTAACTTTTTATTTTTAATTGGGTAACCATTTTAATGTTATCATTTTAATTTTTATTATTAATTGAGCCAATATTTAAATGTTTAAGCTCATTTCCAATATCACTTTTAATTTTTTATTATCTTTTAATTGAAGCAAAATTTAAAATTATTTACATACCTACATTACACCAACACATCTGCTTAAAATTACAGAAAGACTTCTTGACACAATAAATTACAATTACATAAATATTTAAATAATTCAAAAGGTCAAAAAATACTATATTATTAAATTTAATAAAATAAACATCAAAAAAAATTAGCTATTGTGATCATATATTTCCATTATATATAAATAAATAAAATAAGTACCAGGAACTTTCCTCACTTATATTTTATTAACTTTTTATAAGTTTCAATAATAAGGGAATTTTATTAACATTTTGTAAGTTTAAATAATAAGAAGATTATTTTATTATAGGATTTACGACTTATATTTATAATTTCAAGTTGAATTTAATCTTATTATATAATTTGGAATATTAAGAATATAATTAAATATAATCACTTTGACTTTCATTTAAGTTTTGAAATAATTTTAAAATATACAAATTTATTTACGTCATTTTACTTTTTTCTTAAAGATTATTTTATTGTTTCAAGTCATTTTACTTTTTTCTTAAAGTTTATTTTATCGTTTCAAAATTCATGCAGTAAAAATTCAGTATATTTTCTTAAAACATTCTGTAGTGTAAAAATTATTGGTTTGACTTTCATTTAAGCTTTGAAATAATTTTAAAATCTACAAATTTATTTACATCATTTTACTTTTTTCTTAAAGATTATTTCGTTGTTTCAAAATTCATGCAGTAAAAATTCAGTATATTTTCTTAAAACATTCTGTAGTATAAAAATTATTGGTTTGAAGATTTTGTGTTAAAGATGATAACAATACTTTCAGACTCCAGGGACAAAGCTGTCTGGCATAATTGGAGTAGGGTATACAAAGAAAGATAAAGAAAACCATTTAGATGTAATATCTATTAAACCTCCTTATCATTAAAATAAAATTTTCGAAGATAAAATTAAAAAAATAATTCAACTAAACAATACCTCATTTTTGGGCTGTTGCACCGATTCCTTTTAAGTTAGATTTGCCTTAAATAAAACACCTTGTATTTTTTAATCACAATATGATATAATATGAATATAAATTCGATCTTTAAGTGCTTTTAACAACAGGTAACATCCGACTACATATCGTAGTTTCATGTGGTATAAAAAATAAATTATATTACCGGTATAGATAATAGCTGCGTAGCCCGAAAAACAACTAAGAAAATCAACCGGTATTATTGTTTCAAATTATAACATACATCGTCATTAGTGCGAAATTTGTAGTTTGAGCTTCTTTTGAGCCTACGTTGGGCAGTTTTGAGTTTGAGCTTCTTTTGAGCCTACGTTGGGCAGTTTTGAGTTTGAGGTTTCTTCTGAACCAAAAATCTGATTTCAATAATAGACCTTAGTTGTAAATATAATATTTGGAATGTAAGAAAACCAACAACAAAACAACCTCACATAGTTTTTTTTTTTTTTTTAATTTGAAAAACAAATATTGATAAAGAATACATATTCGAAATAAGAAGAAAAAAAAACAAGCTCATCGCCTCACTTAATGTTATATTAATAATAAACCACAGTTTTTTTTTCACTTTGAAAAACAAATATTGATAAAAAATACATATTCGAAATAAAAAGAAAAAAATACAAGCTCATTGTCTATGTGAAGCAGTGGCTCACTCCTGCATGTGGGAGATGACTCTAAGCCTAAACCATGAGAGAATGCAATGTGAATGATAAACATGATTGGATGCCAATATTTTTGCATGCTCCCCTCTTGCAAACTTCTAGTGACAAACACTGCACATCATGCCATCTCCATTTGCATTGTCGTCAGACAACCTCTCCACTACTTGTACAACACTTCCACTTACAACTTCCTCTCCAAAGTAATTTGTGGCAATAACTATCAGTTGAGGTTCAAAATTGAAGTCATGTGTATTCTCGTGTAAGTGTTGAGGGATCTGTCGCCAACTGAATTTGGAATTCCATATCATTTGAGTGGGGTAGCCAATTTTTCTATTGTCTATTTTCACTATGTATAGAAGTATAATCCAATCTTCACTCAATGTGAATGAATGTTGTGACAGAGTCCCCTTTCACATTTTCATTACCTACAGTTATCCTCTCGCGCTTTAGGATCGTTCCTCCCAGTTGATCAAATAAATCATGTATATTAACATTTTTTGTTAAATTCTCTAATTATGGAGGGCCGAGCTGAACCTGATATAATAGTTATGCAGATTGATTTAAGTATGGAGATCTCTACACATTGTTAACAGTCACGCTCGACACCAAATGTTGTCTAACATTTTCTTCTCCAATCCTTCAGTGTAACCCGCACAAGTGTTTGAATTGGGTCATTCAGAAATAATGGAACACCCTTATGAATGGATCAGAGATGCTCGTGCCCACCCGCAGCAACACAGAAATCTAGTAAGGAACAAACGATTTTTTCTTATTATTATGAGGTACGTGGAATCCCCACTAAACGCAATTATTGTTACCGATTCTTTACAAAACTCATCACCCCAAACGAACAGAACTGAGGAAGAAAATGTTGGACAACATTTGGTGTCGAGTGTAATTGTTAACAATGTGCAGAGATCTGCATACTTAAATCAATTCACATACTTATTATATCAGGTTCAGGTGCAGCTCGACCCTCCATAATTAGAGAATTTAAAAGAAATTGCTAATATACATGATTTATTTGATCAACTTGGAGGAGCGATCCTAAAGCACGAGAGGATAACTGTAAGTAATGAAAATGTGAATGGGGACTCTGTCATAACATTCGCATTGGGTGAAGATGTGATTATACTTCTATACATAGCGAAATTGGGTACTTCACTAAAATTATATGGAATTCCAAATTCAGTTGGTGACAGATCCTGCAACACTTACACGAGAATACACGAGAGATATTGCCACAAATTACTTTGGAGATGAAGTTAAGTAGAAGTGTTGCACAAGTAGCGAAGGGGTTACCTTATATTATAATTGGGCACCACGACAGTGCAATTGGAGATGACATGATTGGGCAGCATGACAATGCAAATGGAGATGACATGATGTGCAGTGTTTGTTACTAGAAGTTTGCAAGTGGGAAGCGTGCAAAAATATTGGCATGCAATCATGTTTATCATTCACTTTGCATTTTCCCATGGTTTAGGCTTAGATTCTCATGTCCCACATGCAGGAGTGAGCCACCTACTCCACATAGACGATGAGCTTGTAAATTTTTTATTTGGAATACTTATTATTTATCGATATTTGTTTTTCAAATTTTATAAATAAATATGCTTTATAATAGAACCTTGAGTGAGGTTGTTTTATTGTTGGTTTTCTTACATTCCAAGTATTATATTTACAACATTGATGAGTGAGCCACCTGCTGCTCCACATAGACGATAGACGATGAGCTTGTATTTTTTTCTTCTTATTTGGAATATGTATTACTTATCCATATTTGTTTTTCGAATTTATTAAGAAATATGTTTTATAATAGAACCTTAAATGAGGTTGTTTGTTTTATTGTTGTTTTTCTTATATTCCAAGTATCATATTTACAA
Organism: Pinus tabuliformis; assembly: GCA_031772625.1. NCBI lineage: Eukaryota > Viridiplantae > Streptophyta > Pinopsida > Pinales > Pinaceae > Pinus > Pinus tabuliformis. The sequence goes on from CM062818.1 coordinate 1,239,474,222, forward strand.
CTAAGGTGTCTTTTTTGAATCAGTCTACAATTGTCTAGTTTTTGTTTGTTTGTTTTCCACCATACAATTATCACTACTACTACTTTTTCTTTCCACCGTTGAGTGGTCAAATAATTGTCTAGACACGCTGGCAGAACCAATTTCCAACTATGTCATGGCTTGTGCGGGTTACACTGAAGGTATCATTTTTGAATCAGTTCTACACAGTTTTTCTTGTAACTTTTGACAAAATCCTCTAATGCATTGTTAGAAAATTTCTTAAAATCACAACTCTCATTATAAATGTTGGAAAACATATATAACGTTAAAGTCAATTAAATACCTTGAAATCAGGAAGATTTTTGTTCACAAGAAACCTCAAACTCGCCCAACATAGGCTTAAAATAAACTCAAAGTACAAATGCACACTAACACAAATTCATAATTTCAAATTATTGCACTAACGCGAGTGCATAATTTCAAATGATTTTCAACATTTTAAAAAACACCGTTGTGAGTTGTGAGTTGTCAACGCATAGGAGTTGTGAGTTGTCACGAGGATCTGGGTTTAATTGGGCTCTGTGGTTTAACTTACTTGGAACGCATAGGAGTTGTGAGTTGTCACGAAGATCTGGGTTTGGTTTAATTGGGCTCTGTGGTTTAACTTACTTGGAACGAATTGAATTGAATTGAATTAATTCTGTAAGGGGATTCAATGGCCACACAACATTCTGTTGCTTCTGCTTCTGATGATGTCGATGTGTTTGTGAAGAATTATTACAAAGATCTTGTTCTGTCACCGCAATCGCTATACGGATTTTATAAGGATTGCAGCACAGTTGGTCGCCCAGACTCCAATGGAAAATTGCTCTCAGTAACAACTGTGGAGGCTATCAATCACCTGATAACGTCTACGGACTACAGTTTCTTCTTCTTGAACTGCAACTGGAGTTTCTTGAACTACAACTGGAGTTTCTTCTTCTTGAACTGCAACTGGAGTTTCCTTCTTCTTGAGTTTCTTGGGCATGAATTTCTGAAAATGTTCAATTGCTGATTCTTGTGGGACTTCACTCTGCGGCATGTCATTTTCGTGAACCCCATCAGCAATCTCCTCCACCACCGCCGTGGATGGCTCAATCGCACCATTCCCAGCTTGAGCTTCAGCCAATGGTTGAAAGTTAACAACTGGCTCTGGCTCTGAGACGGGATTGGGATTGGGATTTGGTTTGATTGAATATTCAACAAAATTTTTCTTTTCATCCAACTTGTATCTAACCACATCATTCAATACAAAGTAGCCCCCCCTTTCCTGAGGAGCCAGGAAAAAGAACTGAGTGAAAGAGGTTCGCGTTCCACTGTTGTTCTTAAAGGTAATTGATCCACTTACACAAACTATTACTCCATTGTAATATGACGCCTGGGAATCAACTGCCTTGATCTCCACATTTAACGCACTGTAGTCCGTAGACGTTATCAGGTGATTGATAGCCTCCACAGTTGTTACTGAGAGCAATTTTCCATTGGAGTCTGGGCGACCAACTGTGCTGCAATCCTTATAAAATCCGTATAGCGATTGCGGTGACAGAACAAGATCTTTGTAATAATTCTTCACAAACACATCGACATCATCAGAAGCAGAAGCAGCAGAATGTTGTGTGGCCATTGAATCCCCTTACAGAATTAATTCAATTCAATTCGTTCCAAGTAAGTTAAACCACAGAGCCCAATTAAACCAAACCCAGATCTTCGTGACAACTCACAACTCCTATGCGTTCCAAGTAAGTTAAACCACAGAGCCCAATTAAACCCAGATCCTCGTGACAACTCACAACTCCTATATCTTTTTAAACGACAAAATAAGAAATCAAATATTTTGACGAGAAAGAAAAATACTTTAGCCGTCAAACATAAAATACGAAATAGTCCAAATCCCCAAATGTAGTCGAGAAAACAACTCAAGACGTTTAATTTTGGCATCAAAGAAAAATACTTTAACCATCGAATACAAATATCAAATGCAATGTAGCCGAGACAAAAGCTTAAGACGTTAAATTTTAATGGAAACAACGTAAAATCCTCAAATGTAGCCGAGATAAAAGCTTAAGACGTTAAATTTTAATGGAAACAACGTTAAATCTTTCTAATTAAAGCTTAAATTTCGCAGTTCAAAATTACTAGAATTCAAACTTGACCGAAAATAAATTTTCAAATTAACGGAATTTTAATTTCAACAGCCTCAAACTTCAACCGATATTTACTGTGAAACTCAAAATCTCGCTTTGTTCGAACAACATCAATCATGTGTTGCATTGCTGGGAATGTTCAGATTTACATGCAAATTCGATCTTATGGATCTTCTGAAAGAAAATCGAAAAAACTGTTGTAAAAGGAAAATATTATCTCGGAAAGTGCCCTCTGCGTTATTTTGTCAAACGAAACCATAGTGAATGCCTTATCTCTCAAAAATTCATTGCAGAAAGCCAATAAAATATTCCTGCATACAAGATTTTTCATATTGCAATTAATTTTGCGCTACCCACCAACATTTTTCTTCATGCATTTCATATGGCTTATCCAATGTGATAGACTCGCCATAAATATCAGACTGAAATGAGAATAAATGTTTTAAGGGAAGACATTTTTGCTAAATTAACATTATGTCAAATTAATAGAAAAGAGAATATTTGTCTCCCTCCCCAAAAACCTAATGTATTTTAGGCTACGCATAGACCAGATGTCATAACCATAAATTAAAATAATTTTAATTCTAATAAACCTGGACTTATGTCACAAATCCTCCAAAAACACATGATTCAAATGAAGAACTTCCAAAAGCCTAACATACAAACTTCCAAAAAAAACCACCTTCCCCAAATCATTTCAGTGTTTAGCATACTTAAAAAGATATAACTATAAAGCTAACATGATAACAAAACACAAAGCATGAATTCCTATAGTTAGATATGCTAAATCAAAGATAATACCTTTCCAAAATTTTCATTTATTAAGTGTATCTTTTCACCTTTAAAGACAATGGCTAGTTAACACCCTGTTAACACCCATTATTAGTACGGTTGTAGCGAATTCGGTATAAAGTATACAGTTCTAACCAAGAATTTCAGTGTCTGAAACATTGAAACTTAAAAATCAGCTTCTCATATCATCAAACATTATATGAAGTGGATATCAAGCACAGACCTGGCATAAACGATAAAAGCTTCGAATCCACTCTAGCAATCAATATTGAATGGGTCACGTTTTGTCCGTTTCACGCTGTACCTCCTCTATCCAAGTTTTGGTTCCTTTTTATGAGAAATTCCTCTGAACTTCTCGTGGAGTATTGAACGCGATTCTGGATTATCCCTAATTTTGGCTATTCTATACCGATGAGCGATTCTGGCCGCTTAATTTCTCTGATTTTCAGTTCGTCTAATTTACATTCTGCGGCTAAGAGAAGCATTATTGAACGCGATTCTGGATTATCTCTAATTTTGGCTATTCTATACCGATGAGCGATTCTCGCCGCTTAATTTCTCTGATTTTCCGTTCGTCTAACTTACATTCTGCGGCTAAGAGAAGCATTATTGAACGCGATTCTGGATTATCCCTAATTTTGGCTATTCTATACCGATGAGCGATTCTCGCCGCTTAATTTCTCTGATTTTCAGTTCGTCTAACTTACATTCTGCGGCTAAGAGAAGCATTTTGGTGCGTATAGAAATCATGCACTATGCTTTTGGCTACACCAATTTTGAATGTGTATGGAACACAGATATGGATGTTTTAATTGTAGAAATATCTAAGATAACACTGACCAATACGAATAGAACGCAATTAACCTGTGTGCAATTCGAAATTCATATTAACGATCAGACAATTTCAGGCAAGCTAAAACAAGTTACAATCATAAATAGACAAGAGTATATAAATTGTACGGGTAGATTAACATTCTTAAATAAACTGTGTCGCTCATCTTACAAATTATTCTCATCTACGTCAAAGTGACACTAGAAAAGAAAAAGTTCTCAATATTTCAAGATGTTATGCACACATCAAGCCGTGGTGCTTCACTTTTGAAGCAGGCTACACTGATTTCCAATCCAAGCTGCGCGATTCTCATGTGAACATCATCTAATGCTTTGGTTCTTTTTTTACCATGAACTCTATGATGTGGATCTAAGCAAAACGTTTAAACATAGCAACAATGTACTCTAATATATCCACACGTTTAAACATGGCAACAATGTACTCTAATATATCCACAATTCGAACACCAGAAGCTATTGGGCCTTCAACAATAATTATATCTTTGATCAACAAAAGACCCTTTTCAAAGGCCAAAGAATTATGCGCGCCTATTGTTATGCTTCATGCACTTGCCCCTGGAAAATACTAAGAGAAGCATAATAGCCCTCAATTTCCCTTGATATGCATAGAATTACAGCATCAACCAACACATCCCACTGATGCCCCAAGAAACGTGACAATAAAGTCATGGTCCTCGATCCAGGCCATTCTCAGAATAGCAATCCCGTGATTCAGATCTTTACTACTGATATCTATTTCATTTCCTTTAGTAAACTTAAAGAGGGCAGTGGCAATCCCTATTCTTCTAAGATACTTTGAATTAAGTTTACTGAACCAGCTGCAATAGATATCAGTAGTGAAGATCTCAATCACGGGATTGCTAAGAAGGGCCTTCATGAACGGTCATGACGGATTGTCATTTGTTTTTGGGCATCATTGGGTTGTGTTGGATAATGGTGTAATTGTATGCATAGCAAGAGAGATTGAGGGCTAGGCTGACCCCCTGCTATTTCGGAGGTGCAAGTACACGAAGCAGAACAACAGGCACTGCATAATTCTTTGGCCATTGGAAAGGGTCTTTTGCAGATCAAAGATATAATTATTGATGAATGTCCAGTAGCTGCTGGTCTTCGAATTGTGGATATGTTAGAGTACATTGTCGCTGTGTTTAAAGATTTTTCTGAGAAAGAAAATCGTGCTTAGAAATCATGGTAAAATAAAAAGGAAATCTTGTCATGTTTACTTGAAAAAGTTGTATGATAAGTGATACAATTTACTTAATAAAGTTAAACTACAGGTACAATAGATATACACTTGTCTATTACCTTGAATATCAATGTGAATCTGTTCCTAATTTTCTGATTGTTAATATAAAGTTTCGAATTGCACACATGTTGATTGGGTTCTATTCGTATTGTTCATTGTTATCTTAAAGTTTTCTGAGATATTTCTGTGTTCCGTACAAATTCAGAATTGCATAATGTTTATCTTAGCCGGAGAATGTAAGGTAGAAAAATTGCAAATCAGAGAATGTAAACGGGAAGAATCGCTCATAAAGACAGAATAGCCAAAATTAGTGATAATCCAGAATCGCGTTGTATACATAAAGTTCAATACATGGATAACGTTGAGGGGACAAAATAGAATTCCAGGAGAAACCTGGTGGACCAGAAAATTCAGAGGAACTTCTCGTCAAACGGTACCAAAAGCAAAATGAACTGAGCGAACCAGAACTGGAATAGAGGTACAGAAGTGGAATAGAGGTACAGAACAGGAAGCCAAAATCCTGGCCGTAAAGATGCAGGACGATGTATTGATTAATCAGTACTACGTCTAATATGTATCCCATTCAATACTGATCACTGTAGTAGATAGAGCTCATTCAGAATTATAGCTAGGAATTAATACAGTTATAGCTAGGAATTTCAATGTCTGAAACATTGAATATTAAAAATCAACTTCTCAAACCATCAAGCCTGGTATGATGTGGATCTCAAACACTGACCTAACATAAACAATAAGAGCTTCGGAATCTGAACTAACCAATTCAAAAAATCCTTCAAGAGAGCAACAAATAATATTGAAAATAAACCGCACTAATGGGTATCGACTGCTGACCTTAAACAGCGTTGGTGGTGTTCCTGGCTACCTCTCTCATTGTATGAGATATCTCTGATGAGATGCAAAAGTGACAGAGGGAGCGATGTTTCGATCTCACTTATCATTAGCTCTAGTTCCCATCAAGTTTCAAGTTTCATCTCTGCTATAAAAGAAAATCTATCAACCAAAAAAAAAATTAAAGAAAAGATCAACCAGCAAAACGAGCTACACGTTCTTGCTACGACCAAAAGAACAGTAAAAGAAAACTGATTGTAAAAACCAACTAACCAAACAAAAATGAAGGTGATACAAGCCAAACGAAAATGAAAGAGGACAACCATGAAACCAACGCAATTTAGAGAAGATGAAACGAATCAGCGGAATCTAGCGTAATGTTGGCTTTCTCACATCTTTATATCATTTCCATGTGAAACGGTCGTAAAGTTAACATTCATTTCCATGCGAACAATCAAGAAACGAACGCAATTTAGAGAAGATGAAACGAATCAGCGGAATCTAGCGTAATGTTGGCTTTCTCACATCTTTATATCATTTCCATGTGAAACGGTCGTAAACATTCTAACATTTACTTTCTGTATATCATTTCCATTTGAAACGGTTTTAAACATTGTAACGTTTAATTTCTACTTATCATTTCCATTTGAAACGGTCATAAACATTCTAATGTTTACTCTCTTATTATCAAATCCACTACAGCGTTCTGTTTCATTCAAAATAACACCGATAATTATTAGTGAAAGAGGTGGACAATTTTCACAATGTTCGTGGTAGACAATCAAATATGAAATTTAAATTTAAATTTAAATAATTTTATAAAATTATTATTATTATTATTATTATTATTTATTATTTATTTTTCTAATACTATATCTTATTTTAAAACTAGATAAATTATTTATATTTGTATTTTGTGAAAAACTAGTATGAATTAAATTAATTTAAATAATTGGAAAAACAATTATTATCTTATCTACTCCAATTTTAAAAATACAAATTATATGCTTAACGATTAATAAATATATTATTATTTTAATTATTACTCATAAAACTGTTTTTTAATGAACAATTTAACTTGTAGTTGCATGATATAAAAAGTGAAAATAAAATAGATGTTTGTCTTTACTCTTTTAAATTTTATATTTTAAATTATAAAATTATTATTTTTATTTATTATTTATTATTTATTTTTATAACAATATATTTTATCATAAAAATTAGATATCAAACCATAGCAAACATTGCATCTAGGACAGAAGGGGAATCACCATTAGTTTATTTAAGAGCCGAAATAACTTTTGAGCACATGAACATAGTGATAATTATGGAGAAATTAAGTCAAGTGTCATGGGAGACACTACAACAAACACATATCCCCTTAGTAGAAAATAAAAACTTGTTGAAATCAATTGAGGGAAGGGGAAAACCATATGAGGGTGGGGTTAACATATAATCTTCCTCATTGTGGTTGAATGAGTCACCAAATGACATGGTAGAGTGTATTTTCTATCAAAATTTATAAGGTAACAAAAGTTAATCTATAGTCAATAATAAACTTAGATAAGGACAACTCACAAGCTAAGTTATATCTTGTGTTAAAATCAAAAAACAATTAGGAGATTTATTAAGGGAGGTATTAGAAATGGTATCAAACAACTGGTTTATAACACTTGGACTTATATGAGCATAAAAAAAAAATGAAAATAGAATAACTAATAAGTTTTATTACAATTTTTACATGTTAAATGGTTGAAGAGGGAGAAGGAGAGGCTCTGTAGTGAAGCCATGAAGGGAGCGAACATCATCGAGGGAAAGAATGATGAAAATGGATATCTATTGAAATACAAAACTCTAGGAATCAAGATATTCGAGATATGTAGTAAGTCCTTTAAGAAACTATGAAAAAGATGCAAACTGAAAATAGATAAGCATAGAACTAATAACAAACACCTATTGAGGATGTAGGTAGAGTAATATAAAATGTAAGAAGAAAAATAGAGGATGAATGAAATAATATTAAAAAGATCTAATGACAAAATAAAATAAAGGATGAAAAATGAAAAATAATGGGTAAAACTATAATATTAAGGAAAGGATTATAGAGGAACAGAAGGAAGATTTAAAAAGAAATGATGCACCTAATCTAGGAAATGAATTGTCAAATGAAACTAATAGAATAAATTTGACCACTAGAGCATTAGACAATAGTGAACAAAATGAAAAAACACTGAGAAAAAAGAACAATGTAGAAGAACTATAACGAGAATTTAAGACATTGATGTCGTCGATTTTTGGAGATTCTAAAGAAAAAAATGCATGGTTGAGTAATATAGGAAAATATTTTCATCTTTATCAGTATTATAATAACCCAAAAGCTAGGCTTACTACACACCAATTAAACGGTGAATCCAATATTTGGTGGGAGAATACCAAAATTTTTAATGTTATCAAGAAAAAGGAGACAACATGGAAACATTTTAAGGAGATATTTAAGAAATAATATTTACCTGAAAGATACATTGATAATAGAGCCAAGGAGTTTCATGATTTGAAACTGGGAAGTATGAATATTGATGGCATCAACACCAAATTTTTAAGGTTGTTGATGTATGTACCCTACCTTTGGGGAGAAAAGGAAAAGGTAAAGAGCTACCTCTGATGCTTACCCTCCTTATAATAGAATCAAATTGAATTTGACAACCAAAAAAGATTGAATGGAGTTATAAGAAAAGAAAAATTCTGTCATTAGCAACTTAGTCACAGGATAGAACAATACAAACCATGGTCTACTCAGAAAAAGGAGATATCATATTTCAGAGGAAATGGATTGGAATACCCACAATTTATGATATGGATTGGATCACTATCATTTTTTTCATCCATATCGATGCTTTCAAAATGAAAAAAATGGAAGAATCAGTTCACAAGACTCTTTTTTACTAGTAGGATTGAGTTTGCCAAATTGGGGCCTAAAACATTATCAAAGCATTTTGAGGCATTAAATGACACTGTTTTCAGGGAATTACCTTGTCTGTTTAGCGCCACACCAATTTTTCCTGTTGTCCACACAAAGACCTTTCTAATGGTGAATGAATTGCATCGATCAGAGTTCGTATGTGAAAGTTATGCCACTCAGAATTCGACCTTCCTATTTTCACCATAATAATTTCAGAGGATAATATGTCATTCCCCATTATTCATGAAAATTGCGCTAGCCACATTATTACAATGAACAAGACTCTAGAATAGTAAACAATGTAAAATTTGAAACAGGAACTGATATTGTTACCTGTTCCGTAGAGATAGCAAAAAAGTGCCCTGATTTTGAAAATGGGGGATGCAGAACACACATATTTTTTTAGAGCATAGTTTTTGGCACTTTAATTTTTTTATGTACATTACATTTTAGAATGTTAGTAATATGGATTTTGATTTTAAAAAGTGGTGATTCTACATCAAGACCTTTTTTTGAAAGACCTATTTTTTTTTACTTTAAATTTTCTACTGTATGAAATGTAAATAATTATTTTCTAAATTTAACAAATTTTGACACTTCAAATTTTTTATGTCAAATTTTTATTAAAATATATATATATATATATATATATATATATATATATATATATATATATATATATATATATATAAAAAGACAAAAAAAAACATTATATATATGTGTGTGTAAATCATAAAAAAAAATTGGCAAAAAAAAAAATTTAAAAAAACTATAAAATTAAGTAACTAAAATAGAAAAAAATTTAAAAACATTAAAAAAAAAACTAAAAAGAAAATTTAAATAAGTAAATAAATAAATAGATAAATAAAATTTAATATATATATATATATATATATATATGAGATTAAGAAAAACCATTTAAAAATAAATAAAAAAACATATATTTTCAATTTTTAAAAAATAAAAAATATTTAAAACTTTAAAAAACATATATTTACGATTAAAATTTAAAAAAATATATCTGCATGCAGGTCTGCCATGCAGGGCCACACGCCCACATGCGGTTGGATGGTGGCTATCTAATTCCAAGAATCGGATAGCCACCCTCATGGGCGGTCACGTAGTGGCTATCCGATTCTCGAAATCAGATAACCACTGCCCGACTGCCTGTGGCGATGGCTATCCGATTTTCGGAATTGGATAGCCATCGCCCCACCACCTCCACGGACGACCAAGTGGCGGCCATTTGATTCTAAAAATTAGATAGCCACCACCTAGCCACCCCCATGGGTGATTGGGCCATGGGCAATCGGGCGATGGCTATTCAATTCCGAGAATTGGATAGCCAACCCCACGGGCATCCCGATGATGGCTATTCCATTCTGAGAATCGAATATCCAGCCCCATGTGCGGTCGGGCGATGACTATTCGATTCCAAGAATTGGATAACCACTCCCACCGACGGTTAGGTGGTGGCTATCCGATTTTCAAAATCAGATAACCAACCCCTGATCGCCCTTGAGGTGGATATCCGATACTGAGAATGAGATAACCACTACCCAGCCACCCCCACAAGTGGCTGAGTGGTGGCTATCCGATTCTGAGAATCGGATAGCCACTGCCAAACCATCTGTGGGGGCAGTGGGGAAGTGGTTATTAGATTCTCGGAATCAAATAGCCACTGCTCGACTTCTCATGGGGGCAGTGGCCGATAAAATTGTTTTTTTAAATAAAAAATAAATTTTGTTTTTTTTTTCTAAATACAATAAACATATTTAACAAAATTTATTTTTTATTTGAAAAAAACAATTTTATTGGCCACCACCCCCACGAGCAGCTGAGCAGTGGCTATTTGATTCCGAGAATCGAATAGCCACTTTCCAGCTAACCCTACAGGTGGTTGGGTGGTGGCTATCCGATTCTCGGAATTAGATATCCTTCGCTCAACCGCTTGTGGGAATAGCTGGGTGTTGGTTATCTGATTCTAAGAATCAGATAACCAACACTTAGCCGCCCGTGGGGGCGGCGGAGCGGCAGCCGGGCAGTGGTATCTAATAACCACCATCCGACCACCCTGACAGGCAGATGAGTGGTGGCTATCCGATTCTGAGAATTGGATAGCCACTGCCTAACCGCCCATGGGGGTGGTCGGGAGGTGGCCATTGGATTCTCGGAATCAAATAGCCATAGTTTGGTTACTCATGGGGGTGGTGGCTGATAAAATTCTTTTTTTTTAAATAAAAATTAAATTTTGTTAAATATGTTTATTGTATTTAAAAAAATGAAATTTTTATTTTTATTTAAAAAAAACAATTTTTTCGACCACCGCCCTTACGAGTGGCCTGGCAGTGGCTATTTGATTCCGAGAATCGAATAGCCACTTCCGAGCCACCCACACAAGCTGTTGGGCAGTGGCTATCCAATTATCAAAATCGAATAGTCACCACTCAGCTGCATGTGGGGGTGGTCGGGTGGTGGTTATCTGATTTTCAGAGTCAGATAGCCACCACTCGGCCGCCTGTCGATAAAATTGTTTTTTTAAATAAAAAATAAGTTTTGTTAAATATGTTTATTATATTTAAAAAGAAACAAAGTTTATTTTTATTAAAAAAAAAACAATTTTATCGGCCACCGTCCCCACGAGCGGTTGGGTGGTGGCTATTTTATTCCGAGAATCGAATAGCCACTTCCCAACCACCCCCACGGGCAGTTGGGCGGTGGCTATACGATTCTTGGAATTGGATAGCCACCACTCAACTGCTTGTGGGGGTGGCCAGGTGGTGGTTATCTGATTCTCAGAATAGGATAGCCACCGCTCGACCACCCACGGTGGCTATCCGATTCTGAGAATCAGATAACGACAACCTGGCCACCCCCACAGGCAGCTGAGTGGTTGCTATCTGAAATTGGATAGCCACCGCCCAATCACCCGTGGGGGTGGTCGGGAAGCGGCTATTCGATTCTTGGAATCAAATAGCCACTGTCCGGCCGCTTGTGGTGGCAGTGGCTGATAAATTTTTTTTTTTAAATAAAAAATAAAGTTTGCTAAATATGTTTATTGTATTTATAAAAAAAAAACAAAATTTATTCTTTATTTAAAAAAAACAATTTTATTGGCCACCACTCCCACAAGCAGCTGGGCGGTGGATTTTTGATTCTAGGAATCGAATAGCCACTTCCCGGCCACCCCCACAGGCAGTTGGGCGGTGGCTATCCGATTCTCAGAATCGGATAACCACCACTCAGCTACCTATGGGGGTTGTCGGGTGGTGGTTATTTGATTCTCAGAATTGGATAGCCATCGCTCAGTCACCCCCACGGGCGGCCAAGCGGTGGCTATCAGATTCTGAGAATCAGATAACCACCACCCGGCCACCCCTACAGGTGGCTGAGTGGTGGCTATCCGATTCCGAGAATCAGATAGGAACCACCCAACCACACGTGGGGGTGTCCGGGAAGTGGCTATTCGATTCTCAGAATCAAATAGCCACTGCCTGACCCCTCGTAGGGGTGGTGACCGATAAAATTATTTTTTTAAATAAAAAATAAATTTTGTTATATATATATATATATATATATATATATATATATATATATATATATATATAAATATTTTTTTTAATTTTATGTATATTTTAATTATTTTAAATGTTATTCTAAAAAATATCAAAAATATATTTAGCTTTTTTAATTTTAATGTTTTTTTTATTTTTATTTTTTTTAAATCCAAATTTTGAATCATTTTGAAATCCAAATTTTAAATTTTAACTTTTAATTTTTTTAATATAAAATTTGAAATATTTTTTTTTAATCAAAATATATTGCTTTTTTTTTAATTTATTTTAAATGTTTTTTATTTTATGTTTTAATTTGAAAATATGTATTTTTTTTCTTAATTTTAATTGTTTTTCGGGTTTTTATTTTATTTTTAATTTCAACATATTTTTGTTTTTTTAGCGGTTTTTGAAATTTTTTTGATCTTAATTTTTGTAGTTTTTAATTTTTTTCCTTTTTTTTTTTTTGTTATTTTTCTATTTTTTTAATATACTTTGTTTTTAATTTTATTTTATTTTTTTAGTTTTTTTAATGCTTTTTAAAAATTTCCTATTTTTACTTAATTTTATCGTATTTTTAATTTTATTTTTTTTCCATTTTTTTTTTTATTGTTTACCACATTTAAAAAAATGTTATTTTTTGATAATATGTTTTCCTTATTATTTATTTCCTTAAATTTTTTTAATTTTTTAATTCTTATATTTTATAGGTTAATTTTGTGTTTGTTTTTTACATTTTTATGATTGATTGTTTTTTTTTTAATTTTATGTTCTTTTTAATGTATATTTTTATTTACGTTTTGGTATTTTTTTAAAACTTTCTTTTGTGTTTTTTTTCATTGTTTTTATTTTTAATTTTATGTTTTCATTATTTTTTTGTAATTTTAATGTTTTTCGGAGTTATAACAATATCTTTTACACCATTAATTCAAAATGTTGAAAATTTACCAAAAAAAAAATGTGTTATCCCAGCATCAACACTTTTAGTTTTGAGAGTGTTTTTTGCACAATTTTGCACATAAAAATTCGGTTTTACTGGCATTTTGTTAAAATGTTGGAAAATGACCCTAAAAGAAATTCATCATTCCATTATTAGCACTTTTCATTTTTAGATTGTTTTTTGCACATTTTTTGCACAAAAAATTCGTTTTCACTGCCATTTTTAAAACATGTTCAAAATTGACCCAAAAAAAAAAACCATCATTCTAGTATACACACTTTTCATTTTTAGCACTGTTTTTAATGTTTTTTTCGGGGTTTTTTGGGCAGAGTTCTCGTTTTGAGTTTATATTTCCCGTTCCAAAGTTTATATTGTTAGTGTAATTGGGTCACTCGAAGGAAAAATGGGCTCCATTATTTTGAGTGAATTTGTTTCATGGATGCATAGAATTAGCCAAGAGGGATAAACCTAGCCATTAGTAGGCTATGAAGTTGTAGTATAATTGGGTCACTCGAAAGAAAAATGAGCTCCATTATTTTGAGTGAATTTGTTTCATGGATGCACAAAATTAGCCAAGAGGGATAGGATATAGAGCACACAGAGGTGATTTGTGCACTATCATAGCCCATCGACCATAAGCCATAATTCTTTGTACTCACAACCATTTTCTAATTAGAGAAGGAGAATAGAGGAGCCTCACCTTCCAACTAAGTTTTCCTCTGAGAAAGGTTTCTTAGGTCTTATCTCATCTGTCACATCTCCCTTTGTTACTATTTTTTATTTTTTTAGCAAATTATCTATCTCAGTATAATACTTTTCTACCTCTTATATTACATATTTTTGCTCACCTCTAATAATTTAATTTATTTCTATATAAACACAAATATCCCACAACATTATCATCTCAAATAAAAATGAAAGTTATTTTTATATTACAAACTGCATATACAGTTATTTATTACTCACTTTCTTTCTTGTTTTCTTACCATACAAAATATTGGATTTTGCTTGAGCTTTAATTTAAGTCTCAATAGCTAGAAGTCCTTCCAAGAAATTAATACATATAAATTTATTATACTTGTATTGTTTATATAGCCGTTATGGTCTTTCTATAACCTACACATATATAAAACTTTGGACTTTATTTATATTCAATATGAATATTAGGGCCTTACTTACAGCTAATAATCTTATCAAAACCTTTGTGGTCTTACTTACAACTTATGTATTGATCTCATTACTTCACATATGCATCCCATTCCAAACTGATTCACATAGCAACCATCCTATGTATCGATTATGTGTCTAGGTATTGGCATACCTCTTAAATATTTTTATTTTCCCACCCATATTAATTTGGTTATGCATGTGCTATAGTATTCTATAGTGGCTAGCATATGAAAACTGAAATGTATTGTATTGAATTATTTCTATGTTATTACCTTTTCCACTTCTTATGGTTACATATCTTTTGATCTAATTGTCTGCAAATAGGGTTTTCTTTAATAGCGTCCTAGGTGGAGGAGACTTGTTGGCACTTTAATCACTGTTGATTCTCACTACAATCATACAAAGGGGATCTATTAACACTTGGTTAGGATAACTACCTACCCTAACCTCACCATCATGACCTCATTTGCACTATAACAAATGACTAAATGACTCTAGCTACCTGAATCCCTACTGGAGATTTTTCTTCTCCTTCAACAGATAAATTCGAATTCTTTACTAGTAGAGCTTTATAACAGTGATTCAAGTCATCTACCACACCTTCCAGTCATCACGATTTGAAGGTAAATGTCTAGTTCCTATTTTAATTTTGGCAGGGTAGGTTTTTTAATTACATTTTTCTCTTGGTTGAGTTGCTTTAATTTCGATGCTAACATAGTACCTATGTAATGGTTTTCTACATTTGAGTTTGGGAACTTCGAATAAGGGTTCATCCTAGAAAACTATTATTTGACCTCTGAGAATAAACCTGAAATGCTTACTGTAATAGTTTCTCTTCCCAAAGGTGAGCCTAATACCTTCCATGGCATATTGTAAGGGTTTTCATCCACATGTTGTTTAAAAAAAAAAATTACAAGGTCTTCCATTGATAATTGATAATCCTTGTGTTCCTTTACAAGAATGGGAGGGTCTATTTTGGTCGACTCTTAAAGATAAAATATCATGGCCCTCCAATAATTTCTTTCTTTTCTTTTGCAAACAATTTATTAAAATTTACTAACTAAACACTTGATCTGTATTTCAAGTGAGGTATGTTGCGGTATGGCTCTTGCAAGGTCTTTGAGGAAATTAAGGAGCTTTCACATATTCTTCTTTGAATACTTAAAAAGTCCAAATTCTAAATCTTTTTGGTTTGACTCTTGTGAGGCTTGTCTAGCTGTGAAACCTAAGCCCTCTCTATTGATTGTATTGGGTTATTAAATTATTATAGACGACCATTTCCAATTTAGTGCATACTTGATCTTTTTTAGATCATGGTTATGAGTATTCTCGTCTTTAAGTATAATGGAAAGACCATCCTAGGCTGAGACTATAAATGACTATTTAATTTGTAAATAATTGTAAATTTTGCGAGTAACCCAAGTCAGCAATGACCTTAGAGGGTCACTTCTTATTTCAATAGGTAACTATTACTTATTTCTTTTAATTACATTCTATAAATTTTGCGCCTACTAGGATATTGAACATACATACATATATGTTTTGCATGCACTCTAGTTTTATGTGTGATGAACTTGTAATGGTAACTTCCAAATGTTTAATAATTCCTTTTTACAAATGGCTTCTTCTTGTATTACTCTTTGTCTAATGGAATATTTTATAATATTTTCCAAAATGTCTTCACATGTACTTCTTAAGTATATATGGATATGTATTCATTAGTTCCCTTTTTTAGCAGTTCCATATTCTTTTAGAATTAGAGGGTATTTAATTTATTTCATTCTTGTTTTATGCAACCACTTGCATGTGCAACCTACTATGAATTTTTGTTTTTTATTTTATTTTATTTTATTTAATACAAGAGACTGTATATATTTTTCAATATATCATTTTGGTTAAAAAATAACTTATATATTGAGACATGTAAATAGATTTATATATCTATATAAAGCCATTTTTTTGTAGTCCATGGCAACAAAGGTACATGTAATCAGGAACCTTTGTTAGTCCCTAAGTCCTATTAATGCCAGCTAGCAACCAAACATGTAGTAAATATGATGGTCATACCATCTGGATTCTCTCAAGATATTTCAACCTGGGCTTCACCAAAAATTCCTTCGTGTATTAGTTTATTATTTATTACTCTAGCTCTTATCATGGAAATATATTATATAACTACATTCTCATTTAGACTCTCTTCTGAGCAATAACCCAACTCTCAAAATTTTATTTTTCTAACTGTATTTAGCTCATCTCTAATACATGCTTCTACGGATTTTCTTCTTTTGGATAGCAATATTCTCTTTCCAATATAATCATTTTCTGTCATATTAGATATAAAAACTTCAATTGACAATAAAACTTTACTGTACAAATTCCTCTGACCTATACCATCTCCTTCCAACCTGTAATCAAGTCATAGTCATAGTATTTATATAAATATGAATTGCCTCAACATTCAAATTATCTCAGGAGTACCCTTACCTCCAAGGACACTACTTATCTTTGATTTCTTCCTGAATTATGCTAAAGGCTACAAATTTACGCCCAACCTTCAATTGTATTCTATTGTTAGTTCCCCCTAAGATCTTCCTCTAATTGCCAAATAAACCAAGAGGAGTTGGAGATATTTCCTCCTCTCCTTTTTCAACATCCTGCAAACCCTTTACTGGGCTTATGAGCCTCTCTCTCCCACTGGTAAGGGTAAGATAAACATTGCCTTTCTCTCCCGCAATATGTATCGCATTATCCACCTTAGCGTTTTCATCTCCCACTCTATCTTAATTTAGATGGTATTTCTTCTCTCTTTCTTTTAGTGAAATATCAGGATTCTCTTTCCATTGGGCATAACTAGTAACTAATACTAGTCCTCATACCCTTCCCCCTTGTGTGTGTGTGTGCTGCATGAAGGTGATCATACATTGAAGATTACAGTTGTTTTAGTTAGATGGAAATATGAAATAGGAACCTATGATTGGGATGATTCAGATTTTGGGTGCTACAACAACAACATAGGCTATCCCAAAGCGTGATCCTAAGAGGAATAAGTTAGAGTATTCTGAGATGAATTTTGGGTAGGGGGCATTTCTCACCATGTTGAACACTGGTGCAACCGATAACTTGATGAGAGAAGAGGTAGTAAGGAAAGTTGGACTGAAGTTTGTTCAAACTCAAGCATGTCTCAAGGCAATGAACACTCCACCAAACCAAGTGATTGGAGTGGAATATGTTGTGGAAGTGAAGATTTGTGAATGGCTAGGAAATGTTGAATTCACAATCGTGTGGAAGGACGATTATGAGGCAGTTTTGGGCATAGAGTTCATGAAGCAGTATGAGGCTATGCTTATGCCACATTTGAGGAAGTTGTATATTTACAATGGAAGGGAAGATATACCTTTCAGTATCACTACCATGACAGCCACGAGGGGTGAATGTAAGATAACAACAATGGGTGTGGAAGAGTTCAAGTGAAACATGGAAGTCTGTGAGAGGTTGAATCAAATGGATCCAAAACACATGGAGAAAGAAAATATTACTAGAACATTGTTTGATAGGGTTCTAGACTTGGCAAGCATACTAGAGGCAATGGAAGAGTGCAGAAATGTGAAACTGGAGACCTTACGAAAGGAGGACTGAGAGGAATACATGTAGAGGGTATAGGAGGAAGATGTTGACACTTGGATCGAGATGTTGGAGCAGGACGAGGATATAGATGGAAGGCCACCAACCTTCCCATCCCCACCATGTTTCTGAATTTAGCATGGAGGATGGGCTCATCTTCATCTTCTCATAACATTGAGAACCCTTGAAGTGATGAGCAAGCTATGGAGGTGAGATGGATAGGAGGTCCATATGACAACATGATGTGATGACAATCATTATGATGTGAGATGCATGCGTTCTTGTGGAGGAGAAGTTATAGTCGAATTAGCTACCTGATTAGTCACCATCATGAGGGGTACCATCACATGATGTTCTTGTAGAGTTGTGACATGATTTGCATGGAGCAGGACATAGGCAGAGATATCTATTTGTTGACATGATGGTCTTGGAAATGGAGTTTGTTGGGATGGATTTGCCAACGGCGACAACCTTTTTAGAGTGGTGGAGGATGTTTGGACCTAGAGTTGGCTTCGAGACCAATGGGTGCCTGAGACTGCCTCCAAGGATGAGAGAGTAAAAAAACTAAAGGTTGGACTGACGGGTGAGTTGAGCAATGGGCACTTTTCTTTAACATGATTGATACAAAATATATGTTTAATATTTAACAAACCAATTATTTTTTTTATTAATTTAGATACTTTCTTAAATATAATACAATGGGATCATATTTAAGAAACTGAGTGAGATGGAAGGGAGAATAGAGTGTGGAAGAGAGACATAGAGGCGAGAGACAGAGTGAGAGAGAGGAAGGAAGAGAGAGAGGAGGGGGAGAGAGAGAAGGAGTGAAAAGGGAGTGTTGAAGATTGAATGAGGGAGAGGAGGTGATAAGGGAAGAGGGAGAAGAGGAGAGGATAAATATAGGGAAACAAGGGGAGACAAAGACATGGAGACATAAATATGTGGGGGGGGGGGGGCATGGGCAGAGAGAGAAGGAGAGAGGGAGGGAGAGAGTGACATAGTTGGAGGGTGGCAAGAGAGTGTGTGTATGATGGGGGCAGAGACAAAGGGTAGTGGTAGAGAAGGGGAGAGAGATGAGGGAAAAATAAAGAGGACTTGAGAGAGATGAGAGAGAGAGGGGGTGGAGAGAGATGGAGTTGGTATGGGAAGAAATAAATAGGGAGAGAAAGGTGGATGGGGAGTGGCAAGGGAGAGATGGAGAGTCAGAGAGAGAGAGAGAGAGAGAGAGAGAGAGAGAGAGAGAGAGAGATATGGAGAGAAAGTGTGTATGTTTTTTGGGTGAGAAGGAGATACAAGGGGAGATATAAATATAGATGGGGTGGGGAAAGGGTAGAAGAGAGAGGCAAAGAAAGGGAGGGAGGAAGAGGGATAGATGGGAGATATAGATATAGATGGAGAGAGAGAGAGATAGAGATTGAGAGAGGGAAAGGAAGAGGGAGAGATAGATAGATATGGAGAGAGAGAGAGAGAGAGTGACATATGTTTAAGGGGTTGAGATAGAGAGACAAATAAGGAGAGCTAGAGGGAGGTATAAATGTAGATGACAGGGGGGAGGGAAAGAAGAGAAAGATAGAGTGAGATGGGGGAAAGAGGTAGGGGAAGAGAGAGAAGGAGAGGGGAAAAGAGATAGACACAGAATGGAAGGTGGAGAGAGAGGGAATAAGAAAAATTCTCATAGAGAGAAATCCAAACATATTAGATATATCTAGAAAGTCATGAATATTTTAGATTTTCACTAAAATAGATGTATTGATTTCAATGTAGTTATTGATTTCTAATCATATTCGATCACATGCACTATATGCATTGGTTTTAGTGTAGATGTCACATTATAATTCTATTTAATACCTTACACTAGATGCATTGATTTCAGTGTCAATGTTTATTTCTAGTCATATTTGATTGCTTGCACATGATTCATTTGTTTCAGTGTAGATATTGATTTCTAATCCTTCTTTATCGCTTGCACTATATGAATTGATTTCAGTGTAGATGTCGATTTCTAATCATATTGAATACCTTACAATAGATGCATTGATTTTAGCATAGATTTTGATTTGACTCATATTTGACTACTTGCATTAGATGCAACGGTTTCAGTGTACATATTGATTTCTAATCCTATTTGATTTTTTGCACTAGATGCACTAACTTCAGTATAGATGTTGATTTCTAATCCTATTTGATTGTTTGCACTAGATGCATTGATTTTAGTGTAGATGTTGACTTTTGATTTGATGCAACAAGATGTATGATGTACATTAATTTCAAAGTAATTAGATTATATAATTTCTATTGATTTCAATGTAAGCACATCTCTACCTCCTCCATCTATATCTCTATCTCCCTTTGTCTTTCCTTCTTTATCTCTCTATCTTAACCCCTAAATATACACACACTCTCTCCATATCTATCTATCTCTCTCTCTACCTTCCTCCCTTTCCCTTCCCTCTTTCTCTTCCCCTTCTCTCTCTCTCTCTCTCTAACATTTCTCTCTCCATATCTATATCTCTTCCTCCCTCCCTATCTTTGCATCTGTCTTCTTCCCTCTTCCCTCCCCCCATCTATATCTCTATCTCCCCTTGTCTCTCCTTCTCATGCCCAAAACATACACACACTCTCTCAGTGTAAGCACATAAAAATTATTCAACCATAAATACAATACTTTAATTTTCATCCTAAATAAAATGTTTGCTTACCCCAAATGTTCGCTTCTTGAAACTATAAACTATTTATAAATAAGTACATTCTTATTATTCCTATTTTCCATCATCCAACATTGTTAGAAAATATTTACAATTGAAAATTATTTGGGGTTTAACACTTCATAAGTCACAATGTCTGAATTTGGATAAAACTATTAGTAATATTGGAGAGCAACATAGACAAGGTATGTTGTTTACTACAGTAGCTCGAGTTAAATATTTGAATGTTCTATGATTCCAACTATTCTTTTCATATGATTGATATGAGGAAATGGAAAAACTAATAAGTGTGACAATAAGAATAGTAGAAAAAAATAGTTTCTAATTGATTGTAATGAAGATTGTTTGTAATTGACTATATTCCTGGTATTCACATTTTATATCTATCAAAATTGTCACATTGATACTTTGCACTCACAATTTGTATTTCATGATTTTTTATCATTCAAGTTACTAACAGTCTCTCTCATCTCAACAAATTGAGGTAACTAAGAAAATTTTAAATTAAGTTGACCAAATTAATATTAGACATATTAGGCATATTTAAAATGATCAAAATAATTAGATGTTCAACAATTTTTTTTATGACTGCACACGATTCAAACTAGCCTACATCCATCTTAACACCGGAGCTATCAAGCACCGAGAGGGATCAAATTTCTCGAAGTGCAAAACTTTCCTCGTGTTTTGCACTCAAAAAAGAGGTTTCAAACTCAAGAGATTTGATCCCTCTCAGTGCTTGATAGATACAATGTTATGATGGATCTAGGTTGATATTATAAAGAGTTATGATGAATCTAAGCTCATATGCTTGCATCGTATTCCCCATACCTTTAAATAGGCTCCATCACATGGAAAATTAGTAAACCCATCTAATGACTAACTCAAACTTATATATAATTATTATTTTTTTGTTATAATTTTATTAATTTTAGAGTCCAACAGTTATATAAATAAATGAAACTACTAATACATACATACATACATATATACGCAGACACACACACACACACACACACACACACACACTAGTGGAATTAGCAACTCGGTCATTTTCTTACTTTAGTGACATGGGGTTGATTTTAGCTAGAACTCCTATACCTGGGGCCTACCAACTGTCCTCTCCGTAGACCGGGCTACTCTAGGGGATTTGAATCTTTTGTCTATTGGTTTACATAATAATTCATATTATGAAAATAACTAATTAAATTTCACCCTACAAAAATTTTAGGCAATAAATATAAAACTAATTTAACTCATATAATTATAAATTACATTTACATAAATAATTGAAAACTATTTAAAAATTCAAAAAAATACTATATTATTAAATTAATTTCATAAAATAAATATTAGAAATAATTGCCTATTGTGATCATAAATTGCCATTATATATAAATAAATAAAATAAGTACTTTGTAGTCGAGAAATTTCATCACTTGATATTTTAGATCCATCATAACCCCTCATCTATGAAGCACTGAGAGGAACCAAATATCTCAAGGTTAAGTTGGATCAAATCTCAACACTTGATAGATCTGGGGATAAGTTGGATCTATGTTGGTTATACAATACTATATAATATCTATATTTGTATCTATGTGTCTCATTATTATTCCATTTCTCTATCTAAACCCCCAAACACATACACTCTATCTCCATATCTATCTATCTCTCTCACCCTTCATCTTTCTCTTCCTCTCCCTCTCTCTCTCTTCCCCTTATCTCCCTCTTTCTCTCTCTTTCTCTCTCTCTCTCTCTTCCCTCCTCTCTCTCTATTACTCTTTCCATCTTTCCCTTCTCACTCCCTCTCTCTCTCCACCTTTCTCCATCTACATCATTATTCTTCCCTCCCACTCTCTCCCCCTCAAACTCCACCTCTCTCCCCCTTCTGTCTTTTGATTCTTATATTCCATCCTCTCCCTCCCTTTCTCTCTCACATCTCTATGTCTCCCCCCCCCCCCCCATCACTCACTCTCTCCCTCTTCCCTCCAACTCTTTCACTATCTCCCTCCCTCTCTCCTTCTCACTCTCTCCTCCATTTTTGTGACTCCCTCTTTCTCTCTCTCTTTCCCTTCTCTCTATTATAAATCGAAAGGAATAAAATATTTTCTTACTCTGATAACAACTTGTGATAATTTTTAATTATATTGTCTTCTTATGTCTTCTCTTCATCAAGAAACTATCAAACAATAAAGAACATGAAGATCACAATGACAATAGAACATAATATGTAAGATCTCGCCTAGGGAAAAACCCCTCCTAGAGGAAAACCCAGTTAGAATTCTCTTCTTCTTATAGAACGAAGACAAAATGAGACCTTGAAGACCTCTAGACCAAGACAAAGATTCCCTCCATGCACCAAGTCATGCTTCCAAGAAGTTCTTCATCACATAATCTTAAGTGAAGAAAGTCAATGAAAGCCAAACTTCTCTTTTGTTGGTGAAATCATAGTTTCGACCCTCAACTGTAGGTTAGCAGCTGCTGGATTTCTTCATCTACTGTGGATACTGCACTTTCATGGTGTGCCCATCACTATTTTGGTCACCAGGCAGTTGCTTTTCCTAGTGCATGATGGGTACTTATTGCTGGAGGAGCCTATTCCCATCACAACAGATCTCATCCACAAAATTTCTTGGCTTCCTTGTAAAGGAAAGGACCCTACGATGATAGCAAGAAAAATCGGTGATTTGGCTCTCATGGAAACTATGAAGAAAAAATATAAGCTCGAGAAGAAAAAGAGGGGTTATGCCATCAACAGTATCAAAGATAAAGGGGTGCGTGTAGCCACCCAACTCCTGGCCAGGAAGGTAATGAGAAAATGTCACAGCGATGAAGTACCAGCACCGATAGTTGCATTGGATGAACAATTCTTAAAGGGGGTCCAATTCAACTAGGCTGAGTTCCTCTACGAGGAATTCTAGATCAACTGCAAGGAAGCCCATGAGCAGGGTAAAACCTTCCACTACACATGGATGTTTTTATCCATTTTGTTGGTAGTAGGAGAATTGCTCGAGGATAGTCAGTTCCTAAGCATTGAGTAGGACGTACCAGATGACACAAAGTATGCATCACTCTAGGCTACCAAGGACGTGAAGTGGATTCGTGAGACAAATATCTTCTGGGTGCTCATGGAGGTAAGCATAGGGATGTTGATTAATAGGTGGCTACACCTATCCCCCACAATGCACAATAGTTTGCGGAGCTTTGCAGAATTCAAGGCGGACATGCACAATATTTACATCAAGGCATGAAAGGATCTGGTACAATAGTCTACCAAGCTTCCCTTCATCGCCACTGATGATGCAATTTTACAGTAATAGAATCATGGCCTCTCGAGTGGCGTGCCTCGGATTTGGCAGAGTTGGACAGGACAGCAGCATAGAAAGGAAAGGATGAAGCCAAACTACATGTCGCGCAGCTAGCTGAGAAGACACACAATGAAAAAGTGGCAGCAGAGGTAAGGGCAGTCCACGAGGCAGCAAAGGTAGTCACAGAGTAGGCAAAGGCTGCCAAAGTAGCAACAATAGTGCAGAAAACAGGGGCCATAACAAAATAGGTAGATGAGGGCCAGGAATTGTCCACATGATAAGAGGCAGAGGACACCGATCTTGCCGAAGAAGGCACGGACCCAAGCACAACTTCCACCCAATTCAAAAGGCCGCATGCCAAAGAGAGATTGGCTCCATGGAAAAAGGTCAAGGCCTCGAAATTGGCCATCAACCTGACCACATTGACGGAAGCTGACCTCTACGACATTGGCAACATGGCTCGCGAGGTCACCAACGAAGCACTCCAAGAAGCCATGTCAGAGCAGTAGACTGTGTTGGGGGCCCTGAGGGCATAGCTGCAAGAACTACAGGTGTGGACCCCATAGGAAGGAACCGAAGCCATCTACGCCACAACAGGCACATCAATAGTAGAGAAGATGCTACGTGCAAAGATGGCAATACCATAGTGGTACCGAAAGGGGCGCTAGCAACAGAGAATGAGATCGACAGAGCCACGATTGGCATGATCAAGAGACTTGACCTTAACTTGGCTGCCCTTCCGCGAGACACACTATACCAACTCAGGATGGAATAACAGTAGAGTTCCACACTAGGGAGGGTCGCACGATTTAGGTGATGAGTTAGAAAAAGATCAGCATCGAACAACTCAACCTGTAGTGTGACGAACTAGTGTCACAAAACCAACAATCAGTACAGACAGCGAATGAAGCATGTCGGCGTGTCCCAAATTTTTCCATCATTGCAGACTTACCAATAGAAGTGCAGATCCACTGTTTGGCAAGTGGAGTCCAAAACGTGCACGAGGAAACAATGCGAGTGCAGTTGGAGCTGAATCTCCATATTGCCAAGCTGCAGTTGAAGGTGCAACCTTCCACTCCTCCAAAAGTTAGAGAGTAATGCGTTAGTGCTACCCAAATAGGATTGGAAGAAATTGGATGGGAAGTGTAGGACTGTGCCGATATGTTGGACCAAGCCTTTGGAGTCCTCACATCCTTGTAGGAGGACCCCAACATACAGTTCTTGGAAACAAAGGCATGTGAGCTTCAGGACCAATATGACAATGTAAGGGGAACTGCACAGAAAATCATCCTCACTCAATAGCTGGCAAAGATGTAACAAGCAAGGGAACTGAAATAGCAAGTGGATGTTGCAAGACAGAAAGAGGCACTTCTGAAAGTGTGTGTCCAGCCATGGATTGACGATGCCTTCACCATTATGGCAGATATCGAGGGCAGGCTCGTACAGACATAGGGGTTGTACGTGCTAAGGTAGGGATTTGATCCTCACAAAGAAGCATTGGAAGAGTGCATGCAACATGTCCAACAAACCACAGAATAGTGCGTTATAAACCTCTGAGAAGTGTGGGACCAATTAGAGGGACTCCATGCAAAATTGTTGTGCCAATAGAGTGACTCGAGGGTGAGTTACAAAGTTTGTGTTGGGGGCCTGTTGGGCATCAGATCCCCCCATGACATGTTTTGGGGTTCAAAGCCCAAGTTTTGGTCAAATGTATTATAAGACTCCACGAATTGCGGGCGTGGAGCACGAAGTATAGGTTGATTCATAGGGTTGTCCACCCAAAGTATTGTAATGTAATGTCATGGCATGTTGGCCTACCCATGGTCCATGGACCATGGGATTATATAAATAGAGCGAGGCTCTAAGTTGTAAAGATAGCTATTGGAGAAATAACAATAGATGAGTACGAATGGTTGGAGCCTAGAGTAAGAGTCTAAGTGTATTGGGTTGTAGTAGTAGGAAGAGGCTCTGTAGCTGAGTGCGCAAAGGCCTAGTAGAGTCCACAGATGAGTGTGCAGACCCTTGCAACCGAGTGCATGGGGGGTGTCGAGCCTGTAACCTTGAACAAAAAATAATAAATGGAAGTTGATTCAAAATTCTATGCATCTACTTGTGTGTTGCATCCTATATATTTATACTATTTTATTTATCATGCAAACTTATTAGTTTGCTAGATATACTGATAATTGTCACTAGAACTACACAGATAAGTTAAGTAATCAGGTAATAACAGGTTAAATCATAAGGAACTTGGGTATAATATGGTTCGCGCCCCGAGTAGGGTTGCGCAAAGGGAACATCACTGGTTGTGAGAGACTAATAGATGTGCATAGCGATGTGCATGCGGGGTCAGACCGCGAACCACCAGAAGCTCATCAGACATCCCTAGGGTGCAGAAACCTAGTTCTAGCACCCTCCCATACTACTTCAGGTGAGACATCATTCGCGCTCCATGGACTGTTGCCAAAGGGCTAGTATTACCGAGATTTGTTTGGCTAAATCACCTCTGAACCTAGGTTAGGTCCTTACAAGAGAAAATTCTAATGAAATCAATAGCCCATTTTTCTAAGGGCTTTATCATTACCTACAGACACAAGGGAATTTCATCAGCTTGCACGGGTTGACCCATTTAATAAAAATTGTCACAATGAGTAACATACTATTTGGAAATATCATTGAAAAGGGAAAGACAAAAAATAAGGTGCATGAAGGACTTTGTATGTTATTCTCTTTCTTGTGAAGTGGCCCTTGCAAGGTTCATCATGGGTCAATTTCAATATATCAAGCACAACTTCCTCCCATACATATCTACAAATAATCAAATCATATCTAGTGTAGAATATTTCTCCTTGGATCCAAGAGTATAGAGCATTGTTTCTAATGATTCTATGTTTTTCTCTAGTAGATAGGTGAGGTGGTGTCTTCCCTACAACCAGATCATTTTATATTTCTACAAACCATGGTGAGTTGGTTGAAATAAGAAATAGATGTTCATCAAGAATGGAATAATATACATGAATCTTTTGACCTAACTTGTCTAATCTAGAAATATAATACACTACAACTTTAGATTTACTAGGCCTATTGATAATAGCAATATTAAATTCATGCAATAACAACAACCACTAAGCAACCCTATCACTAGTCGAAGGCTTATTCATTAGATACTTTATTTCAGAGCGATAAGCATGAAAAAATACTTCATACTAGATTGTGTACAGTCTGAATTTATTGATATAAAAAAATACAAATAGAAATTCTTTTCTGATACAATATAATTTAACTCATCAAGTGACAAAGTTTTACTCGCAAAATATATTGCATAAGGTGACTGTTTTTCTTCATGTCCTAAGGCTGCACCAACAACAATATTTATGGCATCAAACGATATGTGGAATGGAAGGGACCAATTATGTGAAACTCAGAAGCTAGGTCAAACTCAGGGGTAGGGTAAAATTTATCCAAATCCAACATATCTAGGTAGGGAGGTTTTTTTTTGAAGAAGATAATGGGTTTGAGTGTGTAGGGGTAGGTTATGGTATAGTACCATTTTTTGAATGATCAAGGTTCTCCTTCTCTTGTCTTTCCTCAATGATAATTATCGGTTGTTTTTATTTTTATTTTTGTGTTTCAATCACCCTTCTTGATATTATTTGTAGATCATGGACCCAAAATAGTGTGATATGATAATTAGGGAAAGGAGGTAGTTTGACGAAGATAATCTATTGCATGACTTTATTTTTTTAGTTGGGCATTGGTTGCAAAGGTAATTGTGGTGTCCTAAATGGTGGAGGGAATGGTAACTGTGCATGGGCTGTGTCTGCTGAAGCAGAGCAATTGGAAATGGATGAGTTTGCGGTAATATGTATATGGTGCATGGTGAGTTTGATGTCATGACACAGGGTATGAAAAATTAGGATGTAAAGGTCCTCTCCTCCCCTGTTTCCAAGGTGGAGACCGGACAGTTGTTGGGGATACCCTTGCTTCCATGGTGGAAAACAATTCCAATTTTGATAAGGGTGTTACAATGGACCATGAAAATGAGGAAAATAATGTGTAGGTTAGGGAAGCATTCCTGAACTTACCTATTTCCATGGTTGCTTCAGTCCCATCACATGCAATAGTTCAACTATCATATTCTCTTCCTGAAAAACTTCCTTCAAACTAGATATAGAGGTACATTCCTTCATAGGGTGTTTACCTACACAAATAAAACAACTTTTAGTGACATCTACGGGGAAATCACACAATGTATGCATCTTTCTTCATTTTGGGAAAATAATAGATGATGGAATTTGTTCTTCTTCTAACTTCTTTTGAAATTTTAAATCATTTAAATACAAACTAAAATATTCCATCAGTTTAGCTCTAAGATTATCCATTTTATGCTCAAATTCAACTCTAATAACATTAGTGTTTCCAAATATGATTTTTTAAAAAGAATTTCCTCATAATTCCCTACAAGATATTGATTTACTACATGAATACTTCCTGCATAAATAACAAATTTGTTAAAAATTCAGTTGGGATATTTCTCATTATCCTAATAAATTCAAAATATTCATTAAGTCATCTAAAATTCCTCGTAAAAATAGTCCTTATGGTGCTAATATCCAGTCTATGTTTTGATCTAGATAATCCTCTAAAATTTCATCCTCATGTCGTGTCATCCTAAAATCCTTGTCCTAAATTTCACAATATGTACAATACTCTTGATATTTTCCAATAAAAGTGATCTTCATCTCATCTAAGGTATGCATATTATTTCACCCAAGCGCCATAAACCATCATAACACTAAGTCATTAAGGGTGACAGGGAAAAGTTTTAACTTATAGGCATCTAAAGAATAATCATAATTCCTACACAATGTATCAAATTCGAAAAGAAAAGCATCAAGATCTTCATGCACGTTACCACTAAAATGAGGGAGAACTAATAGTGCAATTGTTTTTCATCTACACAATAGCATTGGAGTCCACGGTTAGAAATCCAAAAGTGAGTTCTCCCTATGGATTTTTCTCTCCAACTCCTTCACCATTTCCATTTTCATGATCTTCCATATGTTTTATTCCAAGTAAATTATATCTTTTGTTGAATGAAGGTTGATTGTTTTGTGAAGACTTAGCCATAGGGGAAGAATTAGTTGCAAAAGTCACCGTCTTTTCCCTTGCTGGTTGAGATACTCCAGAACTATTGTATCTAGAGTCCAAGTGTAAAGTACCAACATCATTAGTCTGAGTGTACTTGGATATTTTACCTATAATAGGCTCAACATGAGAGAAATGGGTTTCCAAATTATCAATTTTTCCTCTACCCTTCCTAGGTTTTGGACCTCTACCCCTCTTAGTCATTCATATTGAAGAAAAAGAAAAATACAATAAAAAACTAAGTAAATATAGTAAAAATCACTCGTTGGTCTACGAACCAACAATTCAAACCCAATCAAATGTTGTAGGTATTTCAAAAAGAGCATACCTACAACAATCCCTATTAGTAAAAATTAACCCTCCTAAAGAGAATAAAACAGAGGTACAGCTGCTGAAAAAAATAACATGGAACCTTACCTCTAATTCTGAAAATAATTCACTCAAAATTAAGATAATATTTCCCTAGTAGCTCCCTGGAAACAACGCCAAAATGTTGGTTGCAGTATTTGTTCTATCAGTTACCCAAAATTTAGTATCAATATGGGGTTTGTAGACTTTGAGGTCCAACACTAGAAATTCCCAAGAGAGACTCTAGGTTCCTACCAATCAAATCCATGCTCTGAGCTATTATTCAACACTCCTTTAAGTTCCTGCAAACAACTGTCCACTCCTAGTCTAACCCCTGCAATCACTTTGGCAATTTATTAGAAACAAACCCTAATTATCATCAATTAGTAATTTGACCATGAACCTCGTAACTTATTGAGAAAAGTAAGCATAAATATTTCCTTGATAAAATAAATAACACAAGAATGAAAAACCTAGACAATCCAAGCATTCTCATGCCAAGTAGAGTACTCAAATCAAAATGAATGAGATACCCTGTTTGAGAATCCTACACTTTTGTTTTATCACCACTCAACTCTATGTAAAATTAAAACAAATTCAATAATGGAGTCAAAGTTTCCTAAGGTATTGTTAACTCAACTAGATGAATTGACTAGAAATATAGACAATGCATGCATAAATAGAAAATGACCTCTCTCTTCTCTAATAATCTCACAAACTTACATATACACTCCAACAACCTTTCTCCGGTCTAATAATCTCACAAAATTACATACAAACTCCAACAAGTATCTTGCCTTTTAAACCTAATATCAACATTGGAAATACTATATTTACCAACTAGGATGCAAGAAGGACACTAGAAACTAAACACTCCTTAACACTAAGATACAATAAAATATCTTGTATTCAATTATTTGAGAAGGCTATAAGTGTATATTTTTAGCAGTTAAACTCCCTTCATCAATTTTCCTTTCTACAATAAAAATTCACTAAGAGCTATAAATACATTGTTCTCTTGAACTTAGATCTCTGTTTCAAATGATCAAATGTACAGGCTCTATGAATCAAACAATAAAAATACTAGGATATGCAAAATTTTGTGAATCAAACAACCACAATAATTAAATACGCAAACCTTGTTTCGCATTGGTAAATATCAAATCCAATAACAATATCACAAGGATGGCATTTAAAGTTTAATGAAACTAATGGCTCCAAATCACACTTGACTGACTCCAACTAGGGCTTTATATTTCAACAAGTCTCAGGTATAGAAAATATAGGTTAAGCCACAGTACTCTTTGAATCTCAATAGGATTTTTAACTCATTCAACAATAGATGAAGATCTTGTTATGTGATTTAAAACCCTAGTTACAACTTTAAAAAAAGGTTTCAAATAGCCCAAAGGTATTTTATACTTATGTTTCCTCAAAATACTATAAGGTTTGACAAATTTTCACCTCTTATGTCAATAGTGACTCAAGATTTGTAGATCTAAATCTCATTTCTTGATACCTCTATATCACCACTTCATCAAAAGACTGCAGATC
This sequence comes from Pinus tabuliformis, assembly GCA_031772625.1. NCBI lineage: Eukaryota > Viridiplantae > Streptophyta > Pinopsida > Pinales > Pinaceae > Pinus > Pinus tabuliformis. The sequence goes on from CM062818.1 coordinate 1,239,505,433, forward strand.
ATTAACAAAGGTGAAACCCTAAGACAAAACTGGTACCAAAGTATGAAAAAAAATGCATCACCTCAGAGCATATGAGATATTGTAATATAAGTTATTATACTCATAATCCACACAGTCAAATATATAATGTTTGTAATGAATATTTATCACAATTATAATGATAAACATTCAGAGCTAGCTATGTAACAAGAACAAGTTAAAGGGTTGCGTGAATTTTGAAGAGACAAAGCATAAATATTATGCACATAGGATAATTCTATCTGTAAAATAAACCACATTAGTTAACACACCAGGATGCAAAATATACATTCCATTGAGCAAATTAATAAACCACTCAAATATATAAATGAACAAGAGAGGTGGCGAGTTGGTCTGGTGAGCCCAATCAACTAGCTCGCGCCTTCTATAAGTAACTTAAATCACATAGTAAATATAATCATCAAACATGCCATGAAATGAAGATAGACTCCACCATCAAAGGCTTTATATTAAAATTACTCAGCATTTGTTACATCGATAGCTAATGTCTCAGATACAACAAATAAAATTGGAAACACCAAACACTAAACTAGTAGCATCTAACTATTACAATATTTCTTGCTAGGAACAAGGTTGTAGCTTGGTTTATATAGATTCTACAATACATATCAGACTATAAATGATCCAATCAAATACAAAAAAAATAGATGAAACATTATAAAAATTTTCCATCAATAAAATTATGGTGTAGTCACAATTTAATAAAGGAATAATAGATCTGGTGCGTCAGGAACTTTATAAAATAGGTCCTCCATCTTTGGCTTGGAACCGACTGTAGTCAAGGTAGGCATGCCTTAACTTCTAACTAACCTCAAAAAGATCTCTAGCATATGTAAACCATACTAATTAACCATTGGCCTGTGTGGCATACTCCAACAACCAAAGAAGCATATGTGTTCATTTACTCAATGCGAGAACTCTATAGATAGTATAGGAACTGTGCAACCCTTTGTTAGTGACTCATAAACAATCATAAATCTTTGGAATTATACACGAGCAAAGGTATTTGATGAAAAGTAAAAATTTACCTTTCCTCTTTTATGTAAAATACAAATTGAGCACAAATATTCACCATTGTATCAGAAAGAATGTGGAAGTTCTAGGTAGAGGTTCAAAATTGGTGAAATAGTTTAATAAAGTACGGTAGCATAGGGAAAAAATAGAGAAATTTATGGTCCTAACAACTGCTTGTGTTAATGTTTCTTCTTGTTCTTGAGTTTTTCAACTTCCTTTGGATATCTTCTTCTACTAAAAAATGTGTGAATCTGTGATGTGGATCTTAGTATACCATGTCTTGAACTAATTGGGTGATAAGTGGATGAAGTTGTTCTACCTCTAATAAATCTACCTATAAAATCTTGTTCCCTAGTCATGCATATTACTTTTCATGTTTTACTTATGCAGCTAATTGTATACCTAAATTAGAAATCAAATCCTATGTACAATTCCCCGATAATGGAACCAAGAATGTTGGTTAATTCAATTTTAGTAGAGCTATGTTACATTTAAATCATTAGTCTGGATTGGTAAACTTGTGAAGTGTAATACATAATATATGGAGGTTCTAGTTTCTAACATTGTTTATCAAATTTCAACATGAAAGAAAAATTTATTCTATGAAAAGAAATTGTACTTTAACTAATTCAGCATAGTCACGGTGTTGAGCATAGCAGTGTTGGCATTGATGTCACATGAGAAAGGTAGACAGATACATGGTGTGTCAAACTCAGGGGGAGTCCTTTGGTTGCTATAGTCTTTAGTAGAGGACAATCATAATAGTAGAATATACAAAGAGGATATAAAATATTATAGCTATGATGGTTGGATAGCCTGCTTTTGAGAGAATTTTATCCTTAGAAGAATAGCTCAGAGGCTTCTACAAGTGGCATAGTTCGATAGTGCTCAAAAAGCGATTTCCAAAGGTATATTGAAGTCTTCAAATGGGTAGAGCCAAAAGTGGTTAGAGGACCATTTGGGGCAAGTTTATGTTTGGCATCATTTCCAAATTTGGCAGAGTAGTTAGCGAAGAAACTAACAAAGAGTCATGTAGACGTGGATCTAAAAACAATGACACGAAGCATTTTGATTAGAAAATGGAGGTCCCACTTTATAGCTCATCCTTATGGGTTTACCCTAGAAGACAAAAAGGTTCATGGAAAGGTTAAATTAGGGATAATGCAAGCCAAGGATGATGTCATTTGGGGTGGAGAACCACAGAAGGATCTAAAGGATGCAAAGGTGAAGGCTTGGGATGGTAAATAATTGGGGCAACATGGAAGAAGAAAAAGAGTGTAAATGATGGAAATTATGAGAAAATGGAGGTGAAAGGCCACATGTTGCATGTGAGGAGGAAACTAAAGGAAAATAATAAAAAATGAAGAAAATATAGGCCTCATTCATAAAAAGGATTTTGAGGATCAGTTGGCAACTTTTTGTCAATTCACTTTTGAAGCTCTCTCATTATTATCTCTCTCTCTCTCTCATACTCTTGGATACTTAGAATTTTCTTGGAGAACTCTTGGAGGGTGTGGCATACTTAGATTCTTCAAGAAAAAATGAAAAGGAGGAGTAGGAAAGCACAAGAGGGCATCATGATCAACAACTATACAAATTTTTCATGGAGTTACTGAGTTGCATCTATGTTTTCCTCACTAGTTTTGGCATGCATGACATATGCATGTTGTTTGTTGGTTGTGATCTATCATGGACATGGAGGATGGATAGGATTGTCAGTGGATTGCCTAGGCTTGACATTTCTTGGATAGCCATGGTGATTGTGGCTTTGTCTTCCTTCCTTGTTTTTTTTTGGTTGGTTCTCATGTTTCCTTAGCTTGGGTTGAGTTATTAGTCCTAGAAGCCTTGGCTGGAAAAATGCTTTGGAAGCCCTGTAACATCTTGGGTTGAGTTACTAGTCCTAGAAGCCTTGGTTGGACAAAGGATTTGGAAGCCCTTGATGGGTTGATTTACTAGTCCTAGAAGCCCTAGATGGCTAAACACTTTAGAAGCCTAGTAGAAGTTATGGGTTGAGTTACAAGTCCTGCAAGCCTTTGATGGAAAAACTCTTTGGAAGCCCTAAAAGGCTTTGATAGAGACCAATTTGATGATGGTTTTGTGATGTATGACCATGAGGTGCAATGGATTAATAGAGATTTGGCTACACCATTCTACAGTCGGGTGGAACGTCAAAGTTCCATCCCGAGTTTGGATTTTGCATCATCAATATGAGGTTATTTCTCCTTGTATTTCTATGAGTATTATACTGGATTATATGTGATTTATATGGTTGTGATTTCATTGGTATTTTCGTTGCTATTATGTTTGTTATATATGAGTTTTATGAAAATAACTATGTATGTCTCTCATCATGTTTTTACTTGTAAATCAATGATCAATGTATCTATGACCTAATGGATGAAATGGAAGTTGATATGTTGAGGTATCAATGCTTCTTAGTGATTCTCAGTTAAGTATGAGACCCCTATGCTCAGATTTATTATTTACACCTATATATTACATATTCATGATATGTTTGACGAAATGTCTATCATGTCTAGTAGGGGTCCAATTAAAGTCTCATTCAAGTGATTGCATTTACACTCTCATTTCCTTATTAATTTAGTATTCCGAAGATGTGATTCAATTCTAGGAGTGACCTGGGCTCTAGGCTTGAAAAAGTGGCTCAAGTATTAGGGATGCTAGCACAACACTATGCAAAAGAATCCCTAGATGTTGGCTTGCAGGCCTATGAGAGCATCCATAGGTCACTGGACGCTAGCATGCAAATAGCATGAGAGTGTCCAGTGGTCAAGTGGTCCAAAATCTTAGTGGGACCTAGGGGCAGGTTGGAAAAAAGGTTGGATTATTTCCTAAGGGTCGTAATGCTGATGTTGAATGTCTATATGGTGTGTTTTTGTCGATTCCATTTTCTTGACGTAAATTAGGAGGTCGAATCATATCATAGTGGCCTCTTTTTGCATGTTTACCTCGACTGGTTGGTTTCTTGGGTAGATGTGGGAGCAGGGTGTTACAAAGTGTTATTACAACATGGTTCACCCCTCAGATTGGATGGAATGTGTGTTGATCATGCATGCATGTCAGTGCATGTGTGTCTCTTACACTTGCATTCCATGTGCTTGTTGCATTTTCATGATGTTTATCATGGTTGTAGTGATCTTGTCATGTGAGACTTGATGTTATTGTGGAGTGTATCATTGTGAGTGTAGGACTGGTTACACATCGATTATGTCATTTACATGTATCATTATTGTAGGCTTGGTTATTTCCTTGTATGTTTGGTTGTATTCTTCTATCCTTGGTTGGATGTATCATTCTCGTAGGTTCGGTTACAAGTGTTGTTCATTTACGCTTGATTATATGTGTTAATGTATGTGTGTGGTTGGTTATGAATTACTTACGCATATTCATGTTTGCATGTGGTCAAGTGTGTAGTGATGTAATGATTTTTTTCATGCATGAGGTCATGGTATACATTGTTAATAAGGTCATGCATTGATGACTAGACCCTAGCTAGAATGATGGTTGCATGGCTAGATGCTTATGTGTTATGCTTATGTGTTATGTTGTCATGATTATGTTACACATGTATCACAATTATTTGTTGATTTTTAAGACAATATATCCTCCCCGAGCTATACTAAGGTACGTTGGTTATTGTGGTTTGGTTTCACTGACATGATATACCTTGTAGGAAGAAATATCAAATGGATAACAAGATGGTAGACTACAAAGACTCTCCCTATGAATCACAAGAGCAGTATGGTGTTGGGAACTCTTCTGATTTGGTAGTTATAATAAAAAGCTTAAAGGAAGAAATAAGTAGTTGTAAGGCAAAATAATGACAGAATCATACAGGCATAGGAGAAACTAGCAGAGGTAAATGCAGTGATACTTTAGAGCTTTCCAAATTTATAGTGATAAGGACCACTTCGGATCAACTATGAGAAGGAGGAAAAAACTAATGGGGCATATGGTAGTAGGTTGCGTGGTGGTCACAGGTCAGATAGCGATGACATAATCAGAGATGACATATTATTGGACACTTCAGATAGGAGGAGGGATAGACACAAGTACCATTCAAGTTCTAGTTCTAATAGGCATGATGATCGATATCGTCATCATCCTTATAGGAGGAGTGATAGGGGATACTTTCTAGATGATTTTAAGAAAGAAAAGTCACCTACTTTTAATGGAGAGATGAAGAAATCACAGGATGCAGAGGCATGGTTGCTTGGTATGAAGAAGCTCTTCAAGTTGCATGACTATTTAGATAATATCAAAGCCAAAGTAGTTGCATTCAGTCTCAAAGGTAAAGCAGACATTTGGTGGGAATATGTGAACCATGTGAGAGGTATACATGAGGAATACTTGACTTGGAGTGAGTTTGAGAGGTTATTCAAGAGGAAGTACATATCAGAGAGATACTTTGATGATAGGGAAAAGGAATTCTATGAACTAAAGCTGGGATCTACAGAAGATGATGAGTACAATAAAAATTTCTTGGAGCTACTAACATGTGTGCCTTACCTAAAGGAGGAGGAGACCACATGATTAAGGTAATAAGGAGAATTTTGCACTGCCTAAGAGGCTTAATTCATCTGAAAGGGGATAGGGACATCAATCTGAGGAGCATAACAAGGATGCAGGCTAGAAGCCTATAGAGTGTTGGACTTGTGGCAAATATCATCATAGGAGATATTGTCCACAAAATCAAGGTGTTAGGCCTCATATATATATTGCATAGGAGGTAAATATTGTTGGGGATGCTGGTTAGAACATTCCTCATATTTATACAGAATTGGATAAAAAATAGGTAGACCATAAGCTTTGTGATCAAGTTATTTCTATTTTTATTGACCCTAGATCTAATTATAGCAATGTTAGTCTTGAGTTGGTTGATAAGTGTGATTTGATTAAGGAATTACATGCAAAATCTTGGTTAGTGTGGTTGGATACATGTACAAAGAAGTAAGTTCATCATTGGGTAAGGGCTTGTGAATTTGATTTGAATGGTATGCTTACCACAACACATTTGAATGTATTACCATTGGGATCATACAATATGTTGTTGGGCATCGATTGGTTGTATCTTCATAGAACCAAGGTGGATGTTTATGACAATTCTATTCATTACTTAGATGATAATGGGGAATCAAGAGTCTTGCAAGGAAAGAAGAAAACCACATCAGTTAGGATGGTGACAACTATGCAAGCAAAGTGTGGTTGTAGAAAAGGGTGTGTGTTATTTGCAAAGCACATTTCTAGTGATAAAGGTAAGGAAGTTGAGGATGTAGATGTTTTTAGTAGGTACCTAGTTATACATTAGTTCAAGTATGTATTTCATGAGGATATTTCACAGTTTCCACCTCACAGGGAGGTAGACTTTTCTATTGAGTTGGTTTCAAAGGCAACTCCAACATCAAAAACACCATATAGGATGATCACACCTAAGTTAGTAGAATTGAAGCTATAGTTAAAGGAAATATTGGACAAGGGATACATTAGGCCAAGTGTATCACCATTGGGCACATCGGTATTGTTTGTGAAGAAGAAGGATGGTACTCTCAGATTATGCATTGACTACAAGTAGTTGAACAAAGTGACCATCAAGAACATGTATCTATTTCCGAGGACCGATGACGTGCTTGATCAATTGACGGGAGCAACAATGTTCTCAATGATTGATCTGAGATCCAGATATCACCAGGTATGCATCAAAAGAGGAGGAAATTTAGAAGACAACTTTCTAGACCAGGTATGAGCATTATGAGTTTGTTGTAGTTCCATTCAGTTTGACTAATGCTCCATCTACATTTATGTGCTTGATGAATAGTGTGTTGTGTTTTTATTTGGATAGGTTTGTTATTTTTTTCATTGATGACATATTGGTATATTCAAAAAATGAGGAAGAGCGTGTTGAGCATTTAGCAATAATGTTGAGGTTGTTGAGAGAGAATTAGTTGTATGCGAAAGTCAACATGTGTAGTTTCTTTTGAGACTGAGGTACACTACCTGGGACATGTTGTCTCTAATGAGAGCATTGCAGTAGATCTAGAAAATATAAGGGCCATCATGGAGTGGGTAGCTTCCAAGGATGTGGATGAGGTGAGATCTTTCATGGGATTAGTAGGCTATTACAAGAGGTTCATCAAGAACTTCTCTAGAATGCTTATCTTATTACATCATTGCAGAGGAAATGTAAGAAGTTTGAATGGATAAAGGAGTGTGAGGATAGTTTGTAGAATTTTCATGTAGATTCACAAGATCATGCAATTTACTAGAGCACAGGACAAGAATCTACTTCTACTTTCAACCAACTGAAGCCAACAAATCAATGAAAACAATATGAATAAGGAGAAGATAAATTAACGACACATAACACAATAAGTATCCAGGGAAAGCCTCAGTTAAAAGCAACCTAGTATATGTGTTACATTAAATTAGAAATCCAAGCTAATAATACAATGCTTTTTCTCACAAAAACAATCCCATCACTTAGTAAGATCAATCTCCCTACACACAAGAAAGCTCCAGCCCATCTCTAGCCTCTTCTACTACTCTCCAAGCCCCTCATTCCTTGCGTATTCCTTTGAGAATTAACCCATATTTAATGTGGGAAATCCTTCCTCAAAACTGTGCAATCCATTAGGTCCTCTTCTTGATTGCATGCATGATATTTACAACTCAGTAAATCATACAACTAATAGTACACTTTCCCTGCACTCTAGTCTCAACTGGGACATTCTCATAATTGGCATGCATGAGTTTCTAATGAGGGAATCTTCAGTTAACTAGAGTGACACTTGTGGGTGCACTAGTGCAACAACTAACTGTTAATCCTCTTTTAGTTCCTCAAATAGTTAGAACTAATTTAACTGAACATAGCTCAGTAAACTGAGTTATCTAATTACAACTCATAATTAAAATCATCCTGGACCCGTAAAACTTAGGGAGAACATATACATGACATACATAAAACTTCAAACTAGAAATTTCTAAGTTAAATAAGTCAACTTAACTTAGTTAACTATTGGAAGTTTATACGAAAAAAGAATTCAATTTTAATTCACAATTTAATTTAAGGACAAATTAAATTTTAATTTCTGGATTATATTTTAAACTTTTCTTGTTATTTTCAACACTCCCTCTTAACAAGAAAGGAATTCAACTCGATCCTGATCCTGAACCTTTGGAACATTCTGCATGCAACACTTCTCTCTAGTGTTGTTTCTACAACAACTCCTAAAACTAAAAAACCATCCAACTTGAATTAGTATCATGCATCTGTCATCAAAGTCTTTGACTCCTACTACCTCTTCCAACTGAAAACTTTGCGCTTCTGTTGACTCTACCTTTATGAATTGTCGTCAAAACTTTTATGCAGTCTTTATTATATTACTTCTCTAACCTATGTCACTCTAATCCTTTTTGCATCAATCGATACTAATTCCTCCCTCTACTATTTACTTTTGGCTCTTGAAGCAAGCTACAATCCATGAGTTAAAACCTCTCAATGGAGCCTACCCAGTTTTAGCCCTCTTGAGACTGTCACTTCACATCACTCCACCTCACACCTGGAGTTATGTCTTCATGTGCTCCCTATACCCACTTGGATCAAAATTTCCCCTACTGGAGGTCTTTGCATGAGTGGATGTCTTTGCTCAGTCTCCTCTCTACTTCTCCAATTATGGATGCTCCACAATTGTCTTAGACTTCTTCTGAGGCTTCTTCAGGGGCTGCATGTTCAGAGGTAATTCACTCTCCCTCCCAACCATTAAGTATCTAATATTTACCTTGCTCCTCAAGGCTTTCCATGCATCTTGTACCTCAAGTGCATATAGGTTCTTGACCCATGCAATAATTTGTTCCACCTGTCCCGTGGCGATGTATCTAAGGAAGACCTTTTCCTTACCAAAAATCAAATCATAGCCATGGTCTTCCAATACCATGACTAAAAAAATATTCTTATTTAGTCCTAGAAAATACATCACATCTTTGATCCTGAGAGGGGAGCCAGACTCCCTCTGAAAAGTAACCGTGCCCAATATAGTGGAACTATACCTCCCATCATCTCCAAACTCTATGTTTTGCTTGAGGTCTTTCTCCACAAAATCACTAAAGAGATATTTATTCCCTTTCATACGAAATGAGGCACCACTATCAAGATACCACATGCCTACCATGACAGTGCTATCCATGCATGCAACGAGAGTGAAATCAAGTTCGAATTGTGAATTTAGAGCTTCACATCTTGTCACTATTGTTGGATCCTTCTTGCTTGCTTTCTTCCATGGGCAGTTCTTGGCATAGTACTAGTTCTCGTGACACTAAAAACACTTGACTCTCGAAAAGTCAACCTTCTTTCCACCCTCCTTGCCTTGGGACTTATTTCCCTTGACCTTATTTTCCTTACTTGCTAAGGAATAATCCTCTTCCACTTCCTTGGAAGAGATCCCATCTCTGGTGTTTCATCAAAACTCCTCTTGTATCCGACCATAGTCATTCCAAATTTGGTAGCTTCTTCTCCCACTAATAGTGTTGATAACTATGCCAACTCTTGGGAAGTCCTAAAAGAGTTAGGCTCACCCTATCATCCTTGGAAATAGTGATTCCAACAATCCAAGTCCATCTTCACAATGAGTGAACTTGGTCAAGTAATTTGGAATTGAGTCACCTACCTCCATATTGATTTTTCGAAGTTTATCCTTCAATTCCAACTTCCTATGGTTGTTTCTTTTCTACAAAAGGTCCTTCAATTCTTTCCATATAGCATGCGGAGTTTCCTTCCCATGGAGACTTGTGACAATGTGGTATCAAACTCCCTCAAGGATTATCTACCTCGCCCTTGCCACACACTTCTTCCACTCAACCAGATTCTGAGCATTCAATGTTGGTGGCTTAGGAATGTCTTGATAAATGAATTCCTTCAAGCCATTATCCTCCAACACGACCTCCATCATGTACTTCCAAGCTATATAATTTTATCTTCCATCCAAGGCATAATCGAGTTGCAAAAAGTAGAATGACATCTGCCAATCCTGAAGTATGAAATGAAAATTCAAATTTCATCTATAACCCTAAACTCAAAACTTTGAAATCTCCTCTAGTATACTATTCTCAACTCTAATACCATGTAGAATTTTCTTGTAGAGTCATAAGCTCATGCAATTTACTAAAGAATATGACAAGAATCTACTTCTACTTTCAACTAGTGGAAGCCAATAGATCTATGAAAGCAATATGAATGAGAAGAAGATAAATCAATGGCACATAACACAATATGTATCTGGGAAAGCCTCAGCTAAAAACCCCCTACTATATGTATTCCATTTAATCAGTAATCCAAGATGATAATACGATGTTTGTTCTCACAAGAACAATCCCAACACTCAGTATGACCAATCTCCCTTCTCACAAACAAGCTCAAGCCAATATCTATCCTCTTCTACTGCTCTCCAAGCCCCTCATTCTTTGCACTGTTCCTTTGATAATTAACCCATATTTAATGTGGGAAATACTTCCTCAAAACTGCACAATCCATTAGGTCCTCTTCATTATTGCATGGATGATATTTACAACTAAGTAAATCATACAACTAATAGAACATTGTTCCTACACTCTAGTCTCAATTGGATATTTCTCAGAATTGACATGCTTGAGTTTCTGATGAGGGAATATTCAATTAACTAGAGTGAAACTTGTGGATGCACTGGTGCACCAACTAATTGTTAATCCTCTGTTAGTTCCACAAACAATTAGAACTAATTTAACTAAATATAACTAAGTAAGCTGAGTTATCTAATTACAACTCATAATTAAACTGATCTTGGACCCCTAAAAGTTAGGAAGAACATATACATGACTTCCAAAAGACTTCCAACTCATAATTCCTAAGTCAACTAAGTCAAATTAACTTAGTTAACTATTACAAGTTGCTATGAGAAAAGAATTACAATTTTAATTCAAAATTTATTTCAAGGACAAATTAAATTTGAATTTTTGGATTCTATTTTTAACATTTCTTGTTGCTATTTTCAACATAGTTTTGAGCATCTTAAGTAGTTGTTGACAGATGCACTAGTCTTACAGATTGCATATCTGAACAAGGAGTTTGTAGTATGCACATATTCTTACAAGAAAGAGTCAGGACTTGGGGAGTCATTATGCAGGATGGAAACGT